>VZRH01004630.1:2167580-2248272 GCA_013397555.1 Urocynchramus pylzowi | reverse complement strand
CACTCCCAGCAGCTGCTTTAACTCATTTTCCCTGTAGGGGATCTTTAGTCCTTTTCCCAGCTTTCTCCAGTTTTGTCTTTATCCCAGCCTTACTTCTCTGTTGCACTTACCCCATTACTGAAGCTGTGCCAGGGATGATCTTTGCTCTTCCAAGCCCCTTTATTTGTAGGCAATACAAGAACCTTCCAAACCTCCTTCTGTTTCTTTGCAGTACTAAAACATAGGGAAGATTAACACCAAGTCAAATGCCACAGACCTTTTTACACATATTAAATCACTATGACTGAAGAGAGTCAAGAGTGAGGAAGCACTGATGCATTGGAAGGGCTGAATTGATTACTTGACTGTCTCTTTGGATTTTTTTAAGTGCTTAAAGTACAAAAACTGATATTATCAGTGATTTACTCCATCACATTTCCTTGTAGGATGTATTTATTACTTTCCCTGTTTCCTTATAAGATCAAAGCCAGTTCATATCTTGTTTTCAGATATAATGGTGTGCTCATGAGCAGTACTTTCTGCAGTGTCCCCTGTACTCCTCAAGGCTTGCTTCCCCATTGATACAGCCCAAGCCTATGTGAATTCTTTGAAATATATGACACTCTGTAAGCCACCTTTGAAAAATTTTTATTGCACGTTTTCTTGCATTTGCAAGGTTCATATGCTCATGTTACCTTCAAATTTTTTTTTTTTTTTAAATTATCATCATAACATAGTTGAATTTTTTAATCTCTTCTATTATGGTCAACATTGATAGACATAAAAAATGCAGTTTCTTTGATGCAGAGACTGTTGGGTTCTTAGCCAATATTCAATTTTCTATATTTTTAAAAAGTTACTAAATAACTTCCTGGAATTCTGATGACAAATTAAATGGAACATAAATCTATTTTCTGACTTTCAGACTTCACATAACATTAAGGAGCTCCCCAAAGAACACTAAAGGGTTTACTGATAAATCAAGATTAATTTCCACTCTATTCTTATTGACTTCAGGGGTTTTTTTTTCTTTTTTAAGAACCAGTGCAGAATTCAATCTCATAGACTGCAAATTTTCACACAATTGATTCATGAGCTGGAGATGCATCTCTTGTACTTAAAGGGCTGAGCTTTGATAAAAGAACTAATTTTCTTCAAATCACTATTTTTTCCAATATAATCCATGTATATTTTTGCTTATGAGACCACTGCTATTGGTTGATCAAGTTTTTCAAAAAGATAAAGATTTTTACATCACGGTAAATAGTACTGATACTGTATGTCCTATAATTAATATACCTTCTAAATATTAATCAATAATTACACTAATGCATATCTTTATATTTTAATAGCTACTTTTTGGACTTAATTTTGGAGTGTGGGTCAAAAAACACAAAGAGATTCAGATACTGTTCATTTGCAATTCTTTCCTCCAATACATTTCTCATATATGTGGGTATGTTCCAACCCATTTTCCAAAACAATCAGATATTCTAATTTTAAATGTTCAAATATGGCTTTTATCTTCCACCCCCCACCATCTTTGAGAAGAGCTTACTCACTGTGATTTCGCTTTTTCTTTTTCTTTTTATTAAGCAATAGCAATAAAATGCTCACATTTTACATTGCTAAATGTAACCAGAGAAGGTCTGCAATGATTAACAGCTTAAGGAAAGTAATAATTACTAGAAATCTGTGAATGGATAATCTGTCATGAAAATAAGTGATTTTTTAAATTTATAAAGTGAATGGTTCTACTCCATTTTAGTATTAAGATTAGCTTTTAAGCAATATCATTGCAGTAAACATAAGGCAAAGTTTCAACTTACTGCTCACTTGAAATGGACTAGTTTTTTTAAAAAATTATACTTAAAAAAACTCAACCCCTGCCTAAAACTGTTTATTTTGGTATCCTGAGTATGGTTGGACTATTTGACATATAAAGCTTTATAACAAAACATCTACTAAATGCCATTGCACTTTCTAATGATCCATGAAGACCATGAAGAGACTGCTATAAATCATATAGGAAGGAAAAACAATGTTTTTCATATGGATGGAGAACACAAAGATTTAAATCCAACTATGTGATGCCCTCAGATAACTCTTCATCTTCTCAAGAAGATATGCTATATTTTCTGATTCCTCATGGTAAAACATGCTGTTTTGAAAACTTCACCTTGACTGAAATCTTGAAAAATATATAAATGGATTTAGTTATGATTTTCTGACTTTTGCCCAAAAGGCTTGTTAAAATACTCGAGGTATAAACATGTCCTTACAGAAGGAGAGGAAAATGCACAGTTCTTATGAGAACTCCCTGAGGATTTTGTGCCAGCCTTTGCATTCACATTGAGCATTGAACCAAGCCCCAGCAATGGGCTAAGTTTAGAATGGCTGCAGCTGTTGGCAGACTCCAGCCAGGGAGTAATTTGCTCACAATCTTTTACATTCAGTGTGCCTTCTCTCTGTCTGTATTCCAGTAAGCCTATTTCCTGGAGATTTACAGCTCCTGGGCTACTTGAGCTTAGTGTGAGCTACCCAGAGTAACAGCTGCATGTGCTTCTCTTAATGGTTTAGACTCTAACATGTGAATAAAGAGGAAAAATATTACCCAGACAATTTCCTGGAATTACTAGGCCCTTATATTTATTGTGTATGAGCTACAAATGACTGGATAATGGATTTTAGCTGATAAAAAAATAAAAATCTTGTAAAAGGATTTGAATAATATTTAAAGTTATTCTCACTGTGTTTTGGACATAGGACCAAGCCCTCATAAACATGCATTTCCATGTGACATTTACTTACTTAATTTTACTGGGAGACTTCCTCATAACAACACGAGTCAGCCTGATCAAGGTACATAAAGTAGTTTACAGTTCTTTGTCCTTCTAATGCATGCTGAAACACCCAACATTTTCTGTAGTAAGTGAAAAAGACAAATAGCTAGGTATTGGCAAGCAGTGTTTTTAATTACCTCTAGGGGCAGGTTTAAGTCTTTTTAAGACCTTTCTAGCTGTATGAGTGTACCTTTAGATTCTGGAACAGGATTTTGGATTCTGTGCTCAAGTTTTATAAGCTATTTATAATTTTATTACTTACTGGTTTTAGCATGGCCCAATAGAAATTATTACACCTAAATTAATCATATATTTTCTTTCCTTCTGTTGTCTCCACCAAAAATTGCTGAAAAACTTGCTCACAGTATTTAAAGACAGTTCAGTTACATAGGTATTTAAATATAACCAGCCCCTTTAAAAGTACTCTGAAACTGCTGAGAAGTTGTGTTATTTGCAGTTCTGTGATTTGATTCAACTGTCTATATCTGGAGAAGCAACTTGGAATAATGATCTGGAGAATACTACATATAAGAATTGTAAATCAACCCTTGTGCTGGTCCATGCAGCAGAAGGTTGGGGGAGGTGGGACTCTGAGATCAGAGGGTCTGAGGTTTGGAAGCAGTTTAATGTGTATCCTTGAGAAACAATGGCAGCAGCTATTTTCTGAGTGATTTTTACACAAGTAAAAAGTGAACAGCACTTGCTGGCTTTTACTTCTGCCATCTCAAGTCTTAAGGCTTTCTTCTTAGGAGTTGACCTGGTATGTCTAGAAAGTAAGAACTTAAATGTTGGTCTGAGGTTTTGAATGAGCCAGAGTGCATTTTGTGTGGACACAGCATAATTTCAAGCATTTTTTAAAATTGGAAAGTTAGTTGCACTATCATAGAGAAATAGCCTTGGTTACTCAGTGGAAGAAAATGGTCATCATAGATGATGTGATTTAAGCAGTATATATCCATTTTGTAACAATCTCAATGCCATTCACTGAGCAGGTGAAATACTGACCTATGATACTATTGATAAAACTTTTCTAACTCAAAGTATCATTATCATGGACTGTTCCCTTAAAGGAAAGATAGTTAAGAGGAGATGAAAATGCATGTATTGTGTTCAAGCCATGTTAACAGATACATGTGAATTAGTGCCCATTACGATGCTGGTGCAGTGAATTGAATAACATGCAACTAATTTCTCCAGTTGCAGTTCTCAGTTCTCTGATTTATCCTGAAAGCCAGTGCTGATCTGCCATATTCCTGAAGCACTGGGATCTGTGCTGCTAGCTGCCTTACAGAGATGATAATGAATTACTAGGGAAGAGAGAACTATGGCTAGCTATAACAGTCTCTGGCACTTACCCACAGTCTTGTCATTTCTGTTTTCTCTGCCTCCTGTAAGCAGAGAGATTTTGTAAAAAAAGCAACTTACTATGCTGGTACTCTACCAAGGTGAGTAAATATAGTAAATAAGATTAAATTATTGAAAGTGAATAAAAATATATCCATGATGATTTATTGGGTAAGCCACAGACCAGAGATAAAACGAGAACAGATCTTAGTAATAAGATGGGATGAAAAGACAGAACCTAGGTGGAAAGGCAAAGTCCAAAACATGCAGATGGAAGGCAGGAGGCACTGGTGTCTGAATCTCAGATGACTGGGCAACAATAGAGGCCTCTGATATGAAGGAACCAGGACAAAACCAAGGCTTTTTCATTAAAAGCTTTGCTTGAAGGTGGCTGCTTTTTACTTGCTGACCTCACACTGCAAATGAGCAAACCTGTCTAATGACACCACACAATATGGGATTATTCAGCTATATCATAATAACTTCCTATCTCTTGCTTCATCTGCTGCTCAAGGTTGCCCATTTATTTTAAAGTCTTCATGTCCTAGGGAGGGCTATTACATACTTTCAAGCTTCTCTGAGAGCCTAATATGCCCTGTAACATGTTTGTGAGACATAATATGTGAGGCTGAAAGAACTCAGCATGAAACAAATTGTATTTCATATAAACATCCAATAGTAGCTGAGAAGCTTGGTTCTTGCCTATTCCATTTTAGCAAGTTGTCCTAAACCTAAGTGTATTTTTGTAGAGATGCTAAACTAACTTAACTTTTCTGTGATTTCTCTTTATATTTAAAAGAAAAGTTTGTTTGCCTTTAAAATTCAATGTGTATGTTCATTTTGGGGATCAATGGATCTGAATGGGTTTGCAGATATATTCCTTCTAAATGTGCATTTTGAAATAGAAACAATGAGTTTTTACTTAGATTAAAAAATTGCATTCCATTTATTTTGAAAGAAATGTTAGATATACTTTTACGATCATTATGGTAATTTTCATAACTGAAACTGCTGGCCAGCAGAATTTTGATTCTGTAAAAATAATTCATGATGTAAATACAAAGTGAAAGATTTGTGCTAACTCGGAGGAAATGAGTAGGTGACTGGGTGAAGGACGGCTGCATGAACATAGTCTGAAAAGATCCTTTTCTCTGAGAGAAGTTCTGGACATCCATCGATGTTTTCAGTGCTTTTTATTTCATGGTAGCAAACTTAAAAGTTCATTATACCTTCCCCTTCCCCCCCAGTTAGATTTACAGGAAGTGACCCCAAGTGCATTTTTACCCTTGAGGCAGACCTGGTAGACCTTTAAGGATATTTGATTAATGTGATTCTTTGCCTTTATAAATGCTGAGTGGACTAAATGAGAATTAGTGTGAGGATACATTAGTTTTCTTCATTTTCCAGCACTGAGCATGTACAAATAGCATTCTAATAGCTCATTGCACAAATGTAGTTTAATATATTTTAATGAGACTTTGATCTTTGACATTTGGGTTCTCCATGTGTTGGAAATAGCTTATAAGTACTTTATTCCTTATGGGAATGAAAGCCAAACATTTCTGCACTGTACTTTCAAGGCCAGAAATGGTGATGTGCTGATCACTTCTGCATCAGCATCTGCAAGTTGCATTTAGCAGAAAACTGATGAACACACAATTCATACTGAAGCAAACAGAAGAACTCAGGTTTGGAAAAGAACTCCTAGGTTAGTTACAGTCTGTTTTTCTGGGTGGATCTATGTCATTACTGTGCTGAACATGGCGCAAATAATAGTTCCATTCATGGAGTTGAAAAAACGACAAGTGTCTTAGACCACCTAGGATTTGCCTGAGTTAGTTTCCTTTATTTTACTGTTAATTGAGGAGTACTTAATATATTTAAATCTTAAAAATGTAAAGACAACAACCTGTAGTGTCTTTTCTTTAGAGTTCTGCCTTGTTCAGCCTTGTTGAACATGAAATCCTTTATTTATTCCTTGTCTCTAGTCACCAGAATTTCTGGCCAATCCACCTTTCCTGTTGCAGGTGTATTTTGCATTGGTTTATAATTCATATGAACAACTTCTAGATATTTTTGACTATTGAACCTTAGTTGTTTCCCCTTGATTGACTGTACATAAACCTTCATGGCATGAGCTGGAACTTGCAAGAGTCTTTAAGCATGTAGTATTCTCTGCAGATACCAGAATTATGTGTGTTTCCTGATATACATCCCTCATGACTTCTCTTCCATTAAACTCATCCTTAACAGATCAAAAATTCATCTCAATACTTAGAGAGTTTGTGTTTTCAGTAGTATTTGAGCTTTGTATTTGCCTAAAATAGCACACTTCTAGTGACCTTGTGTAACTGCAGGCTTTTTCTTTGGCATTTTTTGGAGCTGCAAACTGTTTCTAGGGAAAAGTATCAGGCATTCTTACATATTGACCCACAGAGGTTTTCTTCCATGTCATAAATTGTAGTAACCATCAGCCCTCCCAGATAAATGAGTGGCATATTCATATGCTGATTAATATCCTAGTCCTATTTTTTTTAATAATTTATTTCTATTTTATTTCCACTTGCTTCAGGTTTGCAACCACCCTTTTTGATCATTCTCCTACAGTGACTAAATCACATGGTGAATTGTGACTAAGCTAATATTATTTGATTATAATGTAATGCAATGATAATGCTTCCTTTGTATTTTCATAGCTTGTTTAAACTATAAAGGCTATAATTGTATAATACTATAATTGTATGTTGACATGAAATGGGTCAGGACTTTCACTCTGTAAATCTAATTAACTTATGAAAGTGCCATACTCATAGCTCTAGTATTCTTCATGGGATGTGAGTGCTTTGATTTCCTATTTCACTTCATCTTCCTACTCTGGAAGACATTACAGATAGCTAAGTTAGCACATTTCTTAGAATGAAGAAAGCTCATTACCATTCTTTCAAATCAAAAGTAAAATGTTTTCTTACACTCTGTAAACTTCTATGTACTGATCCTCACTAAAAAAGATGCAGTTTATAAACATACCTGTCTACCTTTTGTTTAGTGACATGTGGATTTCCATTTGATGGATATGAATGAAAGTAGTCATGTTCTTAATGACTGTTCTACTCTATATATCTTGGAAGGAACAAATGTTGTAGAAAACTGGTGCCAGTAATAGTTTTTCAGGAGTTTGTCTTTCACTTCAGTGGGTCACAAAAACCTTTTGATTCAGCTGGTGAATAAAAGTGATTTCCCAAGGCATGGGAGCTATTAATTTTTTTTAAGCTTTGTTCCTGTATTTATTTTATTTGACAATCTCATCTCCCAGGTTTGTTGCCAAAGGCTAGAAGTGTCCTACCCTCTTCAGTAACAATCTCCATCACTCACTCCTGAAGGTCCTTGTGAGAAAGAATACCAAAAGTTCTCATGGCTTGTAGCAAACAATGAAGTACATCTCTAGTGAATTAAGTAGATGCAGGTGGGGATGTCTCTTATAGCTGTTTAGAGGTGAAATGAATCATATAAAAATATCAGGCAATTGAGCCAAAGATGTCTGCTGTATTTTAAAAGATATGTACAGGTACACTGACTTTTAATTTAATCATGGCAGAATGCTTTTACACTTCTCCATAAAATCAGTGACTTTTAAATGTGGTGCATCATGCTAAGTGAATGTCATGAATTTAATAACCCTTTGACTACAATAAACATTTAACCTGTTGGTATGAGAACTACGAGTTACTGCCTATGTATCTCAGTTCTTGCTCTAACTCAGATTTGAGTATTTCTCATATGACATGTAAGCTATTCCACTACATAGTTAATAATTCTGTATTTCACAGAAAGTTTCAAAATAATTATGCTTATCTTTATAGATTGCATTTAAAATCTTTTGATTTCCTCCTTCACCAAGGTCTATGTTTTACAGTATTCCATACTTTATGCTTCCTTTTCTCTCTGCCCCTTCATATTGTGTCTTTGGTTGTAAGCTCCTCTCACACCATTGCTATGTTTAGAAAAATAGCTTCTCCTTCTCTTGAGTAACCACTCTTGAACAGATTCTTAAATACAACCATCTCCACTGGCTATCATACTTGAAGATGAATCTTAAAAAAAAGTATAAATCAATTAAAATATGACCTAGTAAAATGAAGGTGTTTGTTTGTTTGTTTAAAAAAATATTTTGTTTTCCATTTAATTTTCAAGCCTACTGACTGAAAAAAAGATCTCATTTTGACCTGTGTGTCAAACACAGGATGTTTCTAGGTCTCTGTTTGCCTGATCAAGGAAGTTCCATGAATTTGATTTAAGAGAGATATTTCAAAATGTCAGATTATCACCTGAAAGTTCTTTCATAGGAATCAGATTTCTGATACTAGACATCTGTATATCAGATGAAACCTAACACTATCTAAGGGCTTTTAATGGAACACATGCAAACTCAGGTTAATGAACCTTTTTCTCTAGGAAGAATGACAAACTGTTGTAGTAATTTGCACAAGGTGTGGTGGACTCTTTATCTCTTTGGACATCTTTCTGAAATATTTCTTGAGCTATTTTTAACTAGTAGTTAATTGCTTGAAGAATGATGGTCTGGATGAATATTTATTAATCTGCTGAAGAGTCCTGAAAAAGAAGCTGATGACAGCACTAGGAAGTCTTATAAAATACTTAATCTTGAAGTGGATTTTGATCTATGTGATCTATAGTTGGGAGGCTAGGTATAAAGCATCAATTTTTTCTCCAGTTACCAGTCCTCTGTTGGGTGTGTCCTTAGCTCCCAGCATAGCTGTGCTTGTTTTAGCATGAATTTCACCAGTGACCATCTCCTTTATACAGTCTTTGCAGAGCACCTGATTTGAGCCACTGCCAGATACAGTGTCACCACTGGGACACACAGAACGTCTCCCCTCTGGAGCCTGGCACTGTTAATTGCTCTTTCCTCACCCAAAAAGTGCCACTTGGTTTGACTTTGAAGCAAATAATTCAAAGAGCAGTATCTAGAAGTGACAGTGACAGCTTTTCTACCCCAGGATAACATTTATTATACAACATTCAGAGCTCTTGGCATATCATGTACAAACTTAGCTGCAGTCAGAGTCCATGTTAAAAAGCTTTGTTCATAAGTTCAATTCATGTCAGTGTAGGAAGTACAATAAATTATTCTGAGTTGTAGTGACAGTTTTAGAAGACTAAAAATTAGAACATTTTTCTTAGTGCAAAAATTCATTTAGTAACTCAATTTTCATAACATTTTAATTTAAACTTTAAAATAACCCTTTGGGCTGAGACTATGTATGAGAAATTTCAACCCAATAGGGACTTTTTTAAAGTTAAGGGTTGTGAAAAATATTGCTAAGGATGGAATTACTTCTGTAGAACATTAACTGTGCCTCTGTACTATAATTACCTTTCTTAAATGAGACTGCAGCATTTCTGTTTTGGAAATGTCTTTACACTTTGGAGTTATCTCTCAATTAAGTTATCTCTCAATTCTCTGCTGCTTCATGTTTATCTCTGGCTGAACAGCAAATAGGGGATGAGTGTCTTGTTTTCTTATTGACTGAAAGCTGTCCAAATCTATGAGGTAAGTTTTATTTTTGAAGGAGAATCTTTATGATCTTAAAAATAAGTGTGTACTTTTAATTCCAACTAGTATTTGGTACTGCTAATTTTACATTTTTTCACTGCATTCTGCTAACCAAGTACTTCAGATGGCTCAGTAAAAATTTAATGTTGTTCTTTATCATGCTTTTAATTTTTATCAATCTCATAATAAATATAAGGAAAAACTAAGAAACTTTTGAAGTATGAATATAAAAGTGCATATTGCAACATGTTTTAATGAAAATATTATTCATATATATTAGCCGATTTCTGAAAAGAAATATGAAGTAATTAATGTAGTAACACTTTAATTTTAATATATTGTTGTACTCAAAATAGGGGGAGCAAAATTAAGCAGAATCATCATGAATACTTGAATATTTTCTAACAGGGCAAATAAATAATACAGCCCTACAGGATAATAATGAAAACAGAGTAAACACTGAAGTTTTAATATAAGAATAATGCATGTTGACTTTATTAGATGTTTTGCTAAAGTACTTAATCACGTTCACATTAAAGAAAATAATTACTAACATCTGTTATTATCATGCCAAAACCATAAAGCAGGATCAATTGCATCTTCAACATTTATATGAAGTTTCTTTTGGAATCAAGAACTCCATCAATACATGGAATGAAACTTTAGATCACTATTCACGTTTCAAAGAGAAAGAGGACAACAAAAAAAAGAATAATTTTATTGGAAATTTCTTCAGGCCTTCTATTGTTACTTGCTATGCTCCCTGTAAGAGAAATGGTTCAGTCTTTATTTCTGTGCTTTATTTGATTGTATTATTTGTACAATCTATACACCTGACAGCACTCTCCACAAGCATATACAAATTCTATAAACTATTTTGTTCCTGGTTTCAAAGAAATTTATGTCAGATGATAGGACAACTCTTCAAGCATAGAAGTCTCATCTGAGGTAACCTGCATTTTATAACAATGAATCACAAGTAGATTTTCTATGAGTTTCCAATCACTGTCTTTAATAGAATCTGCAACATCAGAAGTAGGTCTTTGCTTTCTCTGTCAAAGACTTCATACACAGCTTTAAAAAACCTGCAATTGTATACAGGAATAATAATTTTCAATTTTTTTTATTTGAGACTTGTCACGAACACTAATATTGGGGAAAGTACTTGGAGAATGTTTGCACATATTTCTTAAGCTTTCTGTAGGCTGTAATTATCTCTGTAGGTGGAAAAGGAGGAAAGGAGGCTGTATTTGTTCATACTCAATACACTCTTACACTAGGTATGTTTTACTAATTTAACATTCTAAGTATTTAATTGTCTTTATAATGGTTCAATCAGCCATATGCCTCAGAGGTTATACTGAGAACTTGTTTGATCCCCAGCCAATGTTTACTTTCAGATTATAATGAGCAATTAGTAAGTACTCACCATCTGTTCCTGAGAAAAGAGAAATCTTCTCTGTCTTAGTGGACAAGTGGGAAAATAGTTCAGAAAGCTGATTATTGGTTCATGTAAGTTGATAATGGGCCAAAATTTTTTAAGAAAAAACTGAGAGAAGGCAAAATTCTTACTGCTAGTACAGACCAACCCTGTGCACCAATACACAGAGTGCTAACTAGGAAATAGGTGCTGGGGCTTCTACTGGATAGCAAATCTGAACAACTTCTGGGTAACAAATTCAGATTAGATATCTGGATTTATTGTTTTTTATCATTAGGATGATCAAACACTGAAATATGTAGCCCAGAGAGATTTGACTACCCACCCTTGATAGTTAAAACTTGATTTGACATTGTCCTGAGCAACCTACTTTAACTTGGCCCTGATCTGAGTAGAAGTATGATCAGCAGACAACGAAAGGTTCTGTTCAACTTAAATTGTTCTCTGATTCTATGGTTTAGCTACATGATATCATTCCTCCAAATTATGTCAATAATGTGGTATAAATATGAACCACTGGAATGGATATTTTATTCTGAGGTGAAGTGGGCCCAATTACTCAGTTATTATTGCTCTGTTCTTCACTATTCCTTGAATCTGAAATGTATTGAAAAGAAGTAATGTGAGATTATGTGGCAAAAAGTACATTCTTGTTTCATTTTAGTAGTAAGTGAATGAGATATTTGTCTCACCTGATGCTAAGTTTAAAAGTTGAGAGTTTAAATTAAAAGTCAAGTCTTCAGAAGGCTCTTGTATTGTCAACAAAATAAAAACTCGGAATAATCTGTAAAATTTAATTTTGACTATATATATATATATATTGAGCATTGTGGGAAATAGTCACACAAAGACTATCTTGTATGGAAAAAGAGGAGTCTTTATTTGTAGAGTGCTTGTAAGAATAAGCAAACTACTGGTCTTTATAAAGTGAATGTTTATTTTAAAAAAAAGTGTAGTATTACCAGTTTCAATTTCAGATTTGTATTGATGGCAAGCCTGTGAAGGATTAAAACGAGTCTAATAAACTCTTTTTTATGTACCTGACAGCTGCCATATTTGAGGTGACTCAGCTAAGGCAAGGCAGACCCCTATATTTTAATATGAGATTACTTTATAACCAGTTTGCCCTACAGGTAGCAATTTCTTCCAGCAAGTAGCAAAAACATTATCTTTCACTTTTTATGACAAGAGGATGCCATAAACAAACTGCGAGTCCTGCAGTGCCAGGACCATTTAGATCAAGCCACTAAATCAGGAAGAAATACCCAGGCACAAGTATATTGTTTAGGCTTTTATTTTCTACTGTTTGCTGATTATCACCTTGTCTTTAACAGTTTGACTTCATGGTATTCATCACTCTGGCACTTGTTGCCATTCTTCAGTGATCCCTTGGATCTTTCTGAGATGCTACTCTGTGTCATTGTCTTTACTTTTCTACTAACTTTAAAAAAGCATGGTCTAGATTGTTGATATTAGGCTATTTTTATATTTTTGATTTATAACACAGGAAATATATTGTGAACTATATGTTTGTATGTTATAAATCTTGAAATATTGTTTAATTTGTAAAACAGTGAGCTTAAAATGCAGTAATGGTTAAAATTTATACTTTAAGTGACAGCACAATACAATACAACACATCTAATATTTCCTCTTTAAAGAAATAATGTTCCAGCTTTATGCTTCTCTGAAGAAAATGGTCCAGCTTAAACCAATTAAGGTTTGTCTGTTTTTTATACTACTAAAATCCAATTTTACTCATCCATTTAAACAAAATCCAATTTAGGATATTGGTTGGCTTGCGAACTCCCAGCACGAGAATGTGAATTGGTTAAGAAAATAGACTTTCTAATTTTCATACTGATTCTTAGCTGTTGAAAATCTAATTTGAAAACTCAGTGTCGTCTTCATACATCACACAGCACTTGTAGTGGGAGATGCAGACTGACAATTAACTTTGAGGGAATGTGATGCTATACAAGACATTTTTCCTAATAAGATGATTATTTATGCTCACATTTTGTAAAATGAGGGAAAAAAATACCCAAAAAGTACTTCTTACCAGAATTACCATAAAAATATTGCAATTTTCAAAATTAGTTCAATAATTATTGTTTCGGGTGTAATCTCTCTACACACCTCATGCACAGCATTCTGAATTTCAGCTGATTTTTTTGTCAAGAAGTTTACTCACTTCTCACACAGAACATTGTTGTTCATTGGGATATTCTTTATTTTACCACAAACTACTCACCTCAGACCTATTCTGTGTGTCTGGGAAGATGATGTGTATGAAACTTACAGTGAAACATTGCTGCTGACTGAAAGGGTACTAAAAAAAGCCTTAGGAAAATTTGCACCAAGAACTAGCACATGTTTCCTGAAGGGAAAATTCTGTCGCTGGGAGAGAGGCAGGTCTGGCAACCATGGTAGAGAGAAGCATCCTCTCTGACCTCTTGGAGATGCTCACACTGTGAGCATGTGGCAGTGCTGGGTCTCCAGTGGAGGGATGGCTGGAAGATCAGGAGGTCACTGCTGCTCGGTGCTCGTGAGGCATCTCCCTGGCTTTGCAGGAGTCTAGCAGAAGGTAGCAGGAAGGCACTGGTGAGGCTTCCCACAGGGAAGGGAAGGGAGGACAGAAGTCCTCACAATTCCCTGTGATAAATCTAAGCAAAGCAAAGTAACTACCTTTACTTCTCTGCAGTTCTCCCATAAAAATCACATTTCTCTGCCTTCTTATTGCCCTGTGAGACCACTCTTCTGATTTTAATGTGGCAAGGAAGACCCTTCAAACTAACTGTTTGGGATAGCTGAGTATCAATGTGCAGTCACTGTTCTCCTCTGCTGAGTTTTTTTCATCCCCTTCCCTGTAGTGATCTAAATGGTAGAAGGGGAGAATATTTTTGATGCTAAATTTCATTTGTCATCAACACACGAGGAGGCTGCATATTCCATTTCCTTGACTGCAAGATATCTCAGCTGCTACCAACTTGGAGTTGCTGAGTATGTACTTGTGCTGGAAGCTGTGACTTATACACACAGTTAATACACTAATCAATATACCTTTGATGTACTAAAAAGTAGCTGTGATGTCACATTCTGCATCAAGCTATGAAATTTTACATTATTGATGCAGTTAAATTTTTTTTCTTACTTTTCTAAACTATTTAAACAGCATATTTCAGGATTTGTTTTGAAAATAGTTCTCATATTGTTCTGTAGGTGAACCCTGCAATTACAATCACTGCTGATAAATGATCAGACTTCTACAATGGAGACATATAAGGAAGATGCAGAGTTCTAAAAAAAATTAAAATAGACTTTTTTGGTGCCTATAATAATTAACTTGGTTTGCTTTTAAAAATTTAAACCCCAAAGAAAAAAGATGAATTATTGCCTGGAATATTTAGTAATTATCTGATGTAATATTTCCATTAAAAGAAAACCTGAGACAAGTTATTTTACATAGAAATTAGACGGTCAATATTGGGACAAATATATTTAAGACATGTTTTTGTGTTTTCTAGAAAAGATCTTAGCAATGTATTATAACTGAAGAATCAGTGTGGCATACATTACTTAAATTGTCATCATTTTTAATAGGGGAGAGAACCCTATACTTCCTCTGGCAAAGTATAGTAGTTTACTAAAATGTTTTCTTCACAAAACATGACCGTCTCTGAGATGTATGGTACTGCAAACATTTTAAGCAAAATTAGTGAATCCTAAAATGATATTTCTTTCTACAGAAGAAAAAAAAGGATTTAAAAAAATATTTTATTTTGGGAGGAGCCCCTGGTGCAGACGCTGGGAATCTGGGGTCATGTTAACTCTGGTGAAAAATTTTGGTGTGACTTTGTGTTTGTTTCCAATCTATAAAACCAAGGTAATAATTAATTTCTGTCACCTGTGATCTATTAATCTCTGTGATTTATGAGATTTCTGAGGCTGTCCATTAGATCATGTTTGGAACCTCTGCTTCAGCTCCTGTTTTCTCTATTACTCCTTGCTGTATGCATTCTCTAATGTCCCTCTATGTGTTTTCTTCTCTCAACAAAATTCTGATCAAAAGGACAAAGAAAAATGAATATGAGAAACTGAGTAACAAATTCCATATAGATGAAGCCTGAGAATGATTTGTTCTATATTACATTCACAGTCTGAACAAGAATAAGATTAAAGAAACTGTATTTAATAAAAGATTTTTAAAGATTTGGATGATGAGGTGTTTGTTGTTGGGGTGTTTTTTGTTGTTTGGGGTTTTTTTTGTTTGTTTGTTTGTTTGTTTTTAAATTTTCTTTCCCTGAAGTAGCTGTATGCTTGTAGTAGATGATGTTTCACCTTCCTCTGGCATATTTTAATTCAAATGTATTCTCATTATACAATTCCATGCCTGTTGGCATGAACCCAATAGCAGGTAATAGAAATATTAATTCTTTTTTGCAGGGAAAATTCCTATTGTAAAGGAGCAGTATATTTACTCCACGTGGTAGATGATGGCCTGGTTTGATGCAGAAGGAGCTATTGCTGGATGCAGCAATAAAAATGGATACAACACTTGCTGTATGAGAGACTTGTTAGCGAGTGGATACAACAGTTTGCTTTTTCTGCTGTAAAGCTCTATTACTCCATGATTTTTTGGCACGAGAAAACATTTTTATTTTGTCCTTTTTCCTGCTTTACATAATTAATGAAGGTAAAAGGTCACGATGGGAAGCACAAAGTGTCACTTTTGTGACCTGGGGATTCTGTAGTTCCCTGTTGTGGGAGAGCTGCTTCTAAGGCTGCCCATACAGGGAAGGAATTAGAACTGTGCTCATCTGCATGCACAGGAAAAGACAGGGCATTCTGAAACCTTCTTATATGGATTAGGATAACTGAAAACCCTTTCATAAAAATTTTTAAAAAATTATTTTGAGAAGACAAAAATGTACCCTTAATTTTACAGGGTATAATAATCTGCTATTAAAAGTAATATCTAAATATTTTATATGAAAAAATATCAGAAAAGCAAGTATTGTAGCTGATTTTAATTTTGTCATATTGTCTTTTTTCATGTAGGGTTTTCTGTCCACCTGACAATGAAAGAGATTTAAAAGTTTTACTTTCTGAATCCAATTCTAGATATTAGAATTACTTGAGTATATACTTGAGTGTTTACTTATTTGGATTGCAGAAAAAATTACTAGGTCCTGTATAAATATCTGTGCTGTCCTGTAGATTAAATCTGTGGAAAATTTCAAGTCACTTGAAACACTGGCAAAGTTTTTAAAGGTTTTCTTTTTAATTAAGGGTTTGATCTAGATTGATAATAGTCATATGCAATTTGGCAGTTACTGATTTTGTGTGTTTAAAATTCTTACTAAGTAATGGATAAAAGGAGTTTTTTCGATGTATATATGCATACACACAGATAGCAATGTAGAACTTGGAAAAATTCATCCTCTGAGATTTGCCAACAGCTGATGTAGTGGAAGCTGCTGTTTTTCTTCATGAAGTCAGACTTGAGACACACTACTTTCACAGATTGTGCAGCAGAGGAAATTATGACCCTCCAGATACTCATTGTGATATTTGCATAAAGATGAACCATATTAAGATTAATCTACTTCACGTAGAGAGACATTGATTACCTTCTGTTTAATATTATGCTTTTTTGAAGTGGCATCTAATTATTGCCCTTGTGTAGCAGAAATGCTTTTGAGAAATGTATGTCAGCTGTTGAAGAAATATATCTGCCTATTCTTCCTTAAGAACATGTTAATTGTTCTTTGGTGGTATTTTGATCCAGAATGGGCTGTGGGAATTTTAGATTAGATTAGATGAAATAGATTAGAAATTTTAGATGAGATTAGATGAAAATAATAAAGTTTGTAGAAAGATATTGGCACTGTTGTAGGGCTAGTCTGTGCAGTTTGTTTCCTTCAGCGTCTCCAGTGTACAAAGACATGTCATTGAAGAAGGCACAGGAGAATAAAATCTAAATGTTTTGTCATAATGTCAATATGTATCTTCTGGAATTTTTAACACTGTTTTTCTCAGTTCAGTTCATTGCTCTGTTTGGTTCTTTGTCTGGTTTTCCAATACTATGGGAAAGTGTACAGTAGAACATATTTCTCCTTTTAATTTTTGACTTTTCTACAGTAATACCTTCATAGAATTGAGTGGTTCACCCTAGAAGTAATGGGTTTTTGTGCTCACATAAATAGAAATGCTGCCCTGTAGTTGCATAGCTTTTAACTTCTGATTTCACTACATTTGCTATTTTCTCTTTCTGCTCTTTGAATGAATTTACAGTATCCTTATTTCTCTTAACATCTGTGCTTACATTATTATAATAATCTCAAAATATTCCTCAAGTGGCAACTGATTTCCAAGGTGATACCCTAAAATTTACTAAAGTTTTTCAGCTTCCCAAAGTACTTTTTAGTAATTGGTAGTCCTTGCCAAAAGACCATTAAATAGTGGATATCCCAAACTTCATGAAGTGTGCTTGAAGGGCTTTTCTCATGGAAAACTTTTAAGTAAGAAATTTCCAGCTGTGATCTGTAGTTCATCATGATTTTTTATGGCTCTACTTTCATGTCCTTTATGAAAGATAAAAAAATGTTTGGTAGGCATATCTCTAGAAAATATTATTTACTGGATACTGGAGCTAATAATATAGAACTGATGGGTTTTCCAGTTGTTTGAAAAGAAAAATTTATCTTAACTATGAATAAGATATAAACTTTTATTAATATTTACATATTTGATAGGATATACTTTTAAATTCTTTTGCCTTTTTATGCTTAAAAAAAGGAAATATTTTTTAAGAGATGTATCACTTTTGGGTTTGTTGTGTGAAAACCACAAGTTCTTGTTTCTGGAAGGACAGTATTCTATGAATAAACCTAGATAAAGATGGAAGTATTTAAAAAACAGTTAATGCTTCTTTCTCCTCCTTTCCTGCAGCTCAGCTTTATCAATAAATAGACAGGATTTTTGGTCTGCATTTGTTTTATTTTTCTGATAGAAAAGTGAGTAGATTTTGGATGGAAAAATGGATAGAAACAAATAGATTTGTTTAATTTTTCTGGAGAATTTGACCTGTTCAGGCATCTTCAGATTGGGAATATTTTTTCTGGTTCACTACTTCCCTTACTTCTTCCCTTACACTGAATTGTTTTTTTGTCTACTCTTAGGAACATGCAGGTGCCAAGATGATGAAAGTAGTCTGGGGAGAGGAGAGAAGCTGGTATGCTATTTAGCTCCTTGCTGGGTAATAACAAGACAATGAGTTCAGTACACAAAAGTTAATAAAACAAAAACAAAGTTAAAAAACTTAATAAAACAAAAATATAACAAATTAATACATGAATTAGACTGGCGTTAGTTTGCTATCTTCAGTAACAGGAATAACAACTTTTTCAATTTAGATGTACTGTTTTGAGGAGTTCCAGTTATCTTTGTGCTTCTTCCTCCTTTTTTTTTCTAGATACAGAATGTTTCCAATTCATAACACCTTATGAATTTTATTTCTCAACTCCTGTAAGGTTATGACTCATCCCCTTTTTCCTTTGCTATTGCTTTGCAGTTTTCTCTCAATAATCCCTTATAATCTTAGCTATGTGACATCTATTTTTTGGTGACATTTATTTTTTCTTGGAAAACAAAAATAAAACTGCTGATTTTAAAATGACTGTGAATAAAAGGCAAAAATTGCATACAATTTAAATTTTTCTTTGACGTTTCAAAACCTCTGTAAATTTTTTTCACATTTTTCGTATTCCCAACCACCATGAATGTGACTTATTGAACAATTGGGTTGCATTCAACATTAGATGAACAAGACTTCATTAGATGAACAAGAAAAATTTACTTGTATGTGCCTTAAAGCAAACATGCTTTTAACCATTAGTAACACACTATTAGCCATTAGGATTTCTAAAATCCATGTCTCTATACTGAATTTAATTTTTACAAAGCAGGTGTTCATGGTGAACAATGTGGGGCTGAATTGGAAGCCATTACTATCATTGTGAAACAGCAATGATCTGTCTGTTTGCTCTTCCAGTGTTGTCCTGAATTCAACATCCTGAGCTGTTTTGTGAAGGAGTGAACTAGGAAAAGTTGACTTTGACAGTTTTTTGTGTCTTCTGAATTTTCCAGAGGAGGTTTCAACTTCCTCTATTTACAGATGCTTTTTCGCTTGCACAGTTTATGCATATGAAGACTATTCAGCCAGAAGAGATCTGCTTATACAGGAATTAAGTGTTAATAAGATGCTTTGCAGGAGAGCTCACTACACAGATCCCATTGCAAGATAGGAGCAATAGCTATTTTTACAAATGCAAATTCTATGAGCTAGGAAGTGTACATATAAACCAACTTAGTGATTTCACCCTGTGTACGAAGCTAGTCAACTGCTTATTATCAAATTTCACAACTGACAGCATGTTCCCTCTTTTTTATATCAAGTAAAAGAACACCAAGACACAAGAAAGTGGAATAAGGGCTAAAAGGGAAACATAGTACTCACATTTTAAAAAGGAAAAAAAAGACAACCCTGGGAACTACTGACCTGTCAGCCTCACCTCTGTGCCTGGAAAGATCATGGAACAGATTCTGTATCTCATGTTTTCCTGTGAGAACAAGGAAATATGACAGATATGCTGAAGACAGAATAAAGAAATTTCCTTATATAGGTTCAGGATATTGGGTAGTATTGACTGTGATTGAAAGATGACATTAAGACTGAACAGAAATTAGCTAAAAACATGTGAGGTTTTTTTTTCTGTACAAGCTGCATTTACTTGTTTTTAAATAACTCTTAATTCTGAGTACTGTAATATTGTTGAATAATCTGTTTTAATGATGCATATACAAATAATTTCTCTGAAAGTATAGTAACATAAATAAATAAACAAACACAGTGGCAAAACATGCCAGTAAGCATGAATTCTCACACATGTATGAATGGGGGAAAAAATAAATAGTGAAGTAAATGCCCCTCTTGTTTGCTAGAAGATTCTCATTTAGTTTGTGCTTTTGTGGGAGGAGTATTCTGGCACAAGTTTGTAAGTGTAGATATTGGACCATGAGCAGAAATTGTAGGTAACCCGATTGCCTGCTAAAATGATTGGCTCTTAAGAAAATACCTTAATTAATCTTAGCCACTATGTTGGAACTTCTAAAATGAACTATTTGGATTCATATGAAAACTTCATATAGAGTTGGCTAATTCCACCTCCCTTCTTTATTTTAAATAGGCAACTAAATATCTAAATAATGGTATTAACTTTCTTACCTGCCATCTTTTTTTTTTTTTTTTTTAATGGGGAAGCTGAGATACATGGAAGTGAACCAGTGATTTTTTTTTTTTTTTAAATGAACTATTGTTTAATAATTTGGGCTTTGACTTAAATACCAAGTTAACTGTTTCCCATTACTTCGGGCCTTTTGAATTATGTTTTTATGATGAAGTCCCATCTGGTGATGAATTGGAACATCTGAGTTGGCCTAACCTCTGGATGAGTGGAAATCCTGCAACACTACCTATGTTTGCATCAGCCAAGAACACTGATGTTTCTTGATAGCAGTGGTGGAAATGTGTCACAATTCCTAATTAAAGGTCAGGTTAAAGGAATAGTTATTCTTTCCTGTGTGTTCCACAGGTTAATTCTCTAGCAACTGACTTCACTGATGTAACACAGATAGTAACCTCAACCTGTACTTCCATTTTCACTAAATAGGAGAAATCCCTTATTGGGTGCTTCTCTTTGTAGCTTTTGAATGGAAAAGTAAAATTAGAAAAAAATGTAATCCATAAGTAATTTAGTAACACTAGTTTTAAATTGCAGTTCCTCTGGATAGTAAAGTCAAGCTTCTATTAGTCCTAATCCACTTAAAAAAGGATTAATGCTAAATTTGGACATTCTGTCTCTCTATGAAGGAAACTTGAATTTTTATCAAAAGCATCTTTTGTTAAAAAATATTGTCAACTGTCAAGAAAAATTATTTTACTGCACAACCCTAAGTTATCCTTTTGATTTAACTTTGTGGTATGTGTTAGGCTATTTTACAAAGCCATGAGCAGTTGCATAATGGATAACACTTTTGCAGGACCACTTTTATGATTGGTATAAAGCTACTTGAACTGTAGAAATAACTTTGAAAACCCAGTAGACAAGTCTTTGGGATCCCAGCATGATGTGTGCATGTGAATAAACATTTGTGAGTGCAGTCTTTTAAATGTACACTAGAATTTGGAGAAAATCTAGAAATTTGTTTTAATTTCTTTATTGTTTTGTTTCTCTGACAAAAGTCTGTGGCATTTGCATATAAGTGCTACTTTTTGGATAACCTAGAATAAAAGTCACATGCAACTATTAAACCTGGCCATCAAAGAAAGATTGTAAACATGCTCAAAATATAAGTGACACCATGTCTGCCCAAAATAATCGAGCTCTGTGGATGTTGTTTAGTACTGTTAGAGGAAACACTCTTGCTTACTTATTTCAAAGTCAGTCAGTTAAAGATATACAGTTGTATTAAGACTTTGATAAATGTAGAGTTGTCTTTAAGGCATGTGAAAAATGCTTGTGATGCAGCTGGATAAGTTTATGAGGATCCTGGAGAATGCTGTACAACAATTTTATTATTATTATTATTATTTATATTATTCTTTTGGCCCTAAGTAATGCATTATGCATAGAAAATGTATTGGTGCAGCAACAACAAATAGATCAACAGAGAGAACTCCCTTTGCCTGAGGTATCTTTAGAACTGTGAATGGGAAGCTGGATGATGAATTGGATAGTTTGCTTCAAAGGACAGATATATAGTGTCTGAATATGAAAAAGCATAAGTGCATGAAAGCATGCCACAACTATATGTAGTGCAGGCTGCTCTCAGTGATAAAACAGTTTACTATCACCTTTACTCCCAATGAAGTATGTCAATTTAGAGTCTGATGTTCTGCCTTATTTATTGGAGTCTGTATACATCTGTATACAGTATAACATTTTGCAGTGCCTATTGCTAAAGGGCAAAACCCCCAAATCCTTCTTTGTCTGCATTAAAAAGTAAACCTGCTTCCTTCAGTTCATTTTGCCCCCAGAAATGTCAGTTTTATTTTGATGTTTGCCTCTTTTAGTTATTTCTGAAATGCACAAAACATATGATCTATTCTCACCTTAGTTAACTTGCAGTTGGAGGACTGAAGAATAAATGTGTCTGTCAGAGAAGTAAGCCCTTCACGTGCCTCTGCTCCTTGCTTCCCAGCATGCCAGGCAGTCCTCACACCCTCTAGACAAGTATGAAATAGTTTTAGCTGTACAACTAGCATTTCATAGCAGTGCTTAACTGAACAGGAAATTTTACCTTTTTGAAGGTGAATATTTTATTCATGTCTTTTAAGGGGACTTCCAAGCACAAAAAATGCTTACCGTAAGTTGATAGCTGTGCTCAGATATTTGCAAAATTTTTGGAGCAATTTTTTCCATAAAAGAAGGATTGTATTTGTCTCCAGTTGGGTGTCTTTTCCTGCATAACTTTCCTCAGTGGAGTGTCATAGTAACGAGGGTGATGTTGTTCAAATTTCTTTTCTGAACCATATAGAAATACATATTAATACTGACATTAATATTTAAAAATCCAACCTCTTTCTCTTCAGGAGGACTTTTACATGAATGAGCAAAGCAGCTCTCTGTTTTGCAGAGGCAGCAACTGTTTCTAAACAACATCACAATTTAAAAATAAAAGTAAAACCTGAAAAGGTTTGTCACTGAAAACTTTACTCATAATGAATAATAACCAACTATCTTAACAGATAGGTTAATATTTTCTCAGGACAAATAGGTCTTTTAATTTTTTTTTAAAGACCCCAATATCATATCTGCTCATTAAAATAGCATTTTATGTTGAACATGCAGGATTAGTTTAATAAAGAGAAAAAAATTAATATAAAAGTTTGCTTTATTAAAACTGTAAGATGTTTTGAAGGCAGAAGCAGGCAGAAGGAATGTTGTTAGAAAATGTTTTCATCCTAATAACTGTCCTCTAAAGTTTAATGCCTTAATGTCTTGAGAAACTAGCTGTGATAGACAACTCAGTATTTTTCTCAAAGACATTCTATTTTTAAAGGAAACAACTTTATTCTCTTTAGGGATAAAAAATAAAACCCAAAGTATTCTCATAGATCAAATAGTCCTGACTATCTTTAAAAAAAAAGAACCTATACAGAAAATGTGTTCAATTTGAATTCACTATAATTGATAACCGTATGAAAGATAAAGCTTATTTTTTGAGGTTACCAGCCCTTTTAGCAATGATTTAATCTGGAATTTCAAGTAAGTAATGAACTGAGAACCTGTGAAACCCCCTTTTAAAGTTTCTTACCTTATTATTCTCTTCTAATCTCTGCAGTGCAGCCAAGGCTTTATATTCTCTTCTGCTTTGTACAATTAGTTTCTTCTGCCTGTATTCAGCTGGAAAGTTCACATCCAGCCTTCATGGTCTATTCCTTTGCTTTCTTCCTCTTCCATAAAATACAGGCTGTGGCAGTGACAAATGTTTGGTGGCTCTGTTCAGTGGCTGAGGTGTATGCTGGCACCAAACTCCTCAATGAGTCATGTAGCTGCACTTCTCACACTTCTGCTGCAGGGAGCCCAGATTTCAAGGGGTTCATGTGAGCAGTGGTGCAAATGTTGGCTCTGGCAGCCTTGCATACTGGCATGAGGATGTTTATTTCTTCTCATACTGCCTCCTGTGTTATTGCTGCTAAGATGAGGAATGACTGAACAGGCCATTGCAAGGCAGAACTACTTACACAGAAGAAAAGAAGTTTCTTTTAACTTCATAGAGTGCTGACACTTGCAGAGCTTTCATGTAGATTGCAATGCATTTAAATAGTCTTGTGGTCATGCTTATAAGGCTTGTCTGATTTTGATTTCCTTTGTCACTGTGTGGCCATTATCCTTCTCTCTACTGTGAAGCTTTTAACCACACATTTCAAACAATCTTTTCAGTTATTTTTGTGTGGGACAGTGACAAGGAGAAGATGCTTAGGGAGACTGTAAAGAAAAATGGCATTTTGGAATGATCCAACTGCTAGCACATCCTTGCTTTTTCTGGCAATTAGTGAATTAGTAATTCCCTGAGTTAATGGTGAAAGGCCAACTATGGTGCATAATTACCTCCTACAGACTTGTACAATGAATCTATGGATCTTTCAGATCTTACCTGTGTTTTCCACATCCTATGTCCTGTGCATACTTGTTTTGCAAATTGTTTGGGTAAGATATTGTAGATATTGTGTGGGTAAGAGTACTGCTTTCTTTTGGTTTAAATCAAAGGCAGGCTAAGTCCTATTCCCAGCTCTACACACACTTTCTGTGTGACCTTGGCTAGTCATTGTGAAGAGAGAGACAAAATAGAACTTGAATGGCTGAGTTTAAGACACCATAGTTTCTGACTTTCTGGCTTCTGTGTGTCAGGGTAATCTAGAGGTGTGTGTAAAATTCTTGCACTTTCAGGACATGCCCATTTTTCAAACCAGTGAAACAAACAAAAAATCATATAAGAAATGATGAGGTGTCTCCAGCTGCCTAATGGGGAGTTTTCACTTAGAAATGTAAATATTATGGCAACAGACTAATAATATGTCTGCAGACTGAAGTGTTCTATGATTCCAACACTATAAAAATGTTCCACATCCTTGGATTTTCTTCCTGATTGGGAATTCCAAATTAACTTCAATGAGCCTGAGGCATCTGGTGTCTCATCACCAGCATATGAAAAAATGTTTGAAAAATACAGCATTCCTTTAAGTGCAGGTGTAGTATTTATATCAATTACTGAAGTCAGCTCTAGTATTAGTTGGGGAATTATGAAAACTTCAACAGTCCACCAAAACATTTGCTTCCACTTGTCCTCTACAGACAAACTTACCATTAGTATAAAATGAACAGACTGTGCAATGAAACTTGTGTGTTTGATTTGAATTTTGCTTTTATTATTGAAGAAGTGTGGGTGTTCACTTTCTCAGAATCTCCCAGTTGCTTTGCTCAGAAATCCTCCAGGCTCTTCAGCACAGTGAAAAAGTTGCATTATAAAGCTCATTCTTGGGTGCCTTCTTTGACTGCACCCAAATTGCCTTCATCTGTTTTATCAGTTTGCTTGCTCCCCTCACCCCTTCCCAATCTTTGTGCTCCCATTTTTGTAGCTAATGAAGTTTCTTTAGTGACAGAGGTCAGCTCAGACCCACCATGCAGCATAGCCCTTTGGGTACTCTGCTTTTTTGTAGCTGTATTGATTATCTAAGAGATTTCAACCCAGTTCTGTCTGTAAGCCATTTTTTACTTGGCAATGTATCTGGAAACTAAAGATCTTGTGAGGCCTGGTCAGCAATATTCTTTGATCTGGATAACTTCTATAGAGCAGGACAGATCTGTCTGTAGATTTCAGGTTTTAGGTGCTGCCAGAAGTATTTTTCTCACAATGTTTTCTTAACTGTGTCTAACAGTGAGCAAGACTTTCATGGGCAAGTATCACTCCACAATAGTAGATTGTTGTTGCTTGTAAAAGATGTTANCCCAAAAAGAGATTTTTTTTTTTTTTAAAAAATTTTTTTTTTTTTCTTTTTTTTTTTTTTTTTTTTTTTTTTTTTTACCTGATGGGAATGTCATCACCAAATCTATGATTAAAGAAGTATGAGAAGAAAGGAAATACTTGCTGAAGATGGACTGTGACAATTTCTTCTCTCTTTTCAGTAGAGAATGATGATGAAACAATTTCCTTTTTATTGTCAATAAAATTTTCTGAACTTCAGCACAAATTCAAAGTTAGTTCCTGTATTTTATTTTTTCTTTTTCATCCCTCCCTCCCTCCCCACCCCGCTTCCCCCACTAGGCTGGGAGGGGGCACTCAGAAACATTTCTGTGGCAGGAAGAGTTTTGAGTAGTTGCACAATTCTAGGATTCTGCCAGGAAAACCTGGAAAATAAAAATAGACCAGAAATATGTAATACTGTTTGCATGCAATTAATTTCGTTATGGTCAAGTCTACATGCTTAATTCTTTCCTTTTAATCCCAGATATATCAAAAAGAGTAAACAAACAAAAACTCAAACAAAGAGAACTTATGAAAAAAGAACTTTCTGTCTGAGAAGGTTGCCCAGATGAAAATTTGAAAATTTTCTGGAATAAATGTCAGTAGTTGTCTTGGTAGACAGCCAGGAAGATAAAAGGCTTCTGCTTTAATGCAGATGTTCAGTGTGAGCATGATGTCCAGACAGACAGTCAATGTTGTGTTCTTCTAGGGAACCAGCAGATTTAGTGAAGATAGTGTATGCTTGTGTTTGAATTAAACCCATATGGACATCCTTTAAATGGGATATATTTATTAGCATAGATATTATTTTTTGAAAGTATATTTTAGTCTATCAATATGATGGATATCAATATGAGTAATGTCACTTTTCATTATTTGCTTTTATAAATTTCTGTTATTTATTTAAATGTGTGTGCCATTTCCTCTTTTCCTCTTTGACTTGGATTTTAGAAAGGGAGATTACAGAAAATTTCCAAAACACTTGGGGAATTTCCTGTTAGACTTCATCCACATCTAGATGCTAGACTGCACTTCATAATTACTCAGGAGCATATACATGTTCTACCTTTTAAAACATTTTCTGAATAATTAATATGTAATGACTTCTGAGCTACAGGCATGTCATATCTGTTCATGTATGTCTGTGCTGGTGACAAAAGGGACAATGTGCTATTAGTTCCTGAAGGTTGTCCTGTAAATCCTGCTATGATACAACTCCTTTTTCCTCATTGCTTTTTGTGACAGATGTCTGACTTTACCTTGCAGGTGACTTTAAAAAGTGGGCCATTTCTGATTGATTTCAAATTTAGAAAGATATACTTGCTGCAGTTTGAAATTATCCATATTTGTATATAAGAACATTAAAGAAACTCATTAACAATGTGTTGTAGTGGATATTTTTTATTAAAATTGCTTTGCTCAGAAAAAACAAACCATTCAAACTTTGTTCTGATTTTCTCTTTTCTTAGTAAAACTATGTTCTTCGTCATGACTGTGGCCTCATGTTAAACAGATTATGTACAGTTTGTGTCTTCTGAAAACTGAAATAACTTGCACAAATTTAATAAATCATGAACTATCACAATAAAATGCAGGCTAGCCTTGTCTAAAACTTCTCCCTATTGACATAACAGAGACATGCTTTCTTCATAAATTAGCAATTGTAGTTAATTCAGGGAATACTCCTGCAAGCCTCCAATGTGTATCAAAGATTTTTATGGGAAAGGGTGAAAGAGATTAGGAGGACAAATTTTTGTGGTATAATTGAAAGTCACGTGCTGATTAAAAAGCAATGCAGATCATATCCAATGCAGTTGTGGGAGACATGACCTTGGAAATGGGAAGAGATTTTACTCTCAGTGTTTACTTAGGTTTTGGTTTTTCAAAAGTCTGGAAGATTTCATCAGTTGCTGCTGAAAGTATAGTAAAGTTAGTTTTTATAACCATTGTTATAGTGTTTCTGTGAATCAAATATGCTGCTAATTTGAGTTCATAGACTTTTAATTCTATGCAGCATACTTGCACACTATCAGTTCAGAAAGCACCATTCTGTATAAAAGAAATGGATATAAATGCCCACAGAGAAGAATCAGCCACATGATAAAAGATCGTATTGGGTCTTATTTAACTAGTTTCTATTTGGAAAAACATTGAAGATTTAGAAGTATTTGAAGATACTTACCCAAAGGTGCAACATACTTCTGTCATATTTATTCACCTGAGCACATAGGGGAATTTAAGGATTGGGAAGTGAAAGTACATTTTTTTTCATTAAGCTCTTATGAAGCAACCAGAGCTTAGCAGTTTAAAATTCACAATTATTAGCAGGATTCAGGTCTATAGAAAAATTTATTTGTATTCCCTTTCTTTCCATGAATGTGTGTGCCTATAAACACATATACATACTCTGTCATTTTTTTTCCCCCAGGAAACTTTTAAAAGTATTTGATCTTATCTGCAGGAAATCAGGATGGAAAGCAGTGAAGATTTTAAAGAGTGAAGTTGAGAAATCTCAATACTCTGTACCATTTTTATGTCCTCCCCTGGCAATTCTCTTCATTCTTTCTCTTCCCATCTTTCCTCTACAGCCCTTCCCGCCCTCCCCCCAGAAGGAATATCTGAATAACTGTGAAATTTCTAGTAATAATATAAACCTGTGACATTACATATTTTAAATTTTCTAAGTTTTTGCTGCTTAGGATGCAGTACTTTTCAACCTTTTTGCTATATGTGTTTGTCAGACACTCTGAACATGTTGAGACCATATTGCCAAACCAAATACGTAGACTAAAGAAGAGAAATTATTTTCCTGATGTGATTATATCACCACATTCACAATCTTCTAAACTGTGGTATGAGATTTTTTTTAGGACACTTACTACTGATTTACATTAAAATGCCATTTCTTATTAGTAAACTACTTTTGAAACAAACAATACTGTCTTTGTGTGTAATGTGATGAGAAGCTGTAAAGAAGTGGAGAGTAAGGTATCAAAATTTACTTCTTGTTCTCACTTTATTTTTTCTTCCTTGCTTGAAGAGATAATAATAATAATGTCCAGTGTGTGTTGGTGCATGGACAAAAATAACTTCCAAATTTCTTGTAAATTTTATATGTATTTGATAACAATATAAATTTTTAACTGTTAGGAGGATCAATGAAAACAAGTTCTTCATTATTGAAAATTAAAGCATCCTCTACACTTATACTACAGTTAAAACCTCTGCAGTTTCAGGCAGTTTTTAAGGACCAGGCTCCCTTTTAGACTTGGCATCCCTCCATTTGTGCTAACTGTCCTTCAGTCTTGAACTCCCCCCAAATAAGTGGATCAGGATTTAAGTGTAGAGCTTAAACCAACTAAAGTATCATAGGGCTCCTCCTCTGAGTTTTCATCTCTTGAGGTAGTAAGTGGGATGTCTATTGTCTGCTTGTCCCTAAGCAGATCCACTGTCAACAGTTATTTAAGTTAGAAAAAGAATGACTGAAGGCCACAGAGAGAAATGCTGTTGTTTCAGTGGTTTAGAGATAAAGATTTCACCTAGACAAACTGTCACTAAGGGAGATGCAGTCATTTTGTATTTGTGTTGAAAAATGCACAAGTAAAAATGACAAAAGAATTATTTCATTCCTGATAGGGGAAGGAGAGGAAAAGGCTGTGATCTAGATTGCTGATGGAGGTGATTTTACAATGTATGATAATGGAAGTTTTGGTTTTAGTTTTGGGTTTTCAAAAGTCTGTCAGTGCACAGAAATAGATATTTTAAATTGTCAGTTATGTAACAGTCCTCTGGTTTTGCTTCTCAAGAACTGGTGACTTGCACCTTCTACTGAATTTTTTGGTTTTCGTCTCTGAAACAGCTTACCCAGCAGATGCAAGAGGCAAAAATCATATAAATTTTACAAGGACAATAATACAAGAACCACTTAGTGACTTGTGATACCCATTTATAGAATAATTCATAAGAAAATTTTATTTTGAATAACTATTCAAGGTGAAATTTTCTTATGAATTATTCTATAAATAAAATCTGTCTTGTTTGACTTTCAGTTTTAGGTTTTCTTTTAAAAAAAGAAGGTGTTCAGGATTTATGATACCATTTAAACTGATTTTTTAGATGTTGTGTTACAGAAAAGAAAAATAATTTGTTGAAAGAAATTGCCTGAAATGTCCAAGAGTCTGAGGAAGAAAAATGCTTTACAAGTACAGCGTTAATAACACAACATGTCTAATCCAGTAGAGGGAGCTGGAATGCTGTTCTACTTTCTGTTTGTACCAGAGATAGCTGTTTATCTAACAGAACTATATTTAATTTCAGTATGATTTTTATCTTTAGAATACCAAATTATTTTCATAAGAATTGTCTTTTAAAAAACTAGGCAGAGTTGGCTTCTTATACTTTTTCTGTCTTTTCTATATCAAAGAATCACCAAATGGGTGAGGTTGGAAGGGACCACAGCGCTTCAACCCCCCTGCTCAAGCAGGGTCATCCTAGAGCACAGCATAGGATTGTGTCCACACGAATATCTCCAGTGTGGGACACTTCACAACCTCTGTGGGCAATTTGTTCCTGTACTCAGCACTCACACAGTGAAGAAGTTCTTCCTCTGGTTAAGTTGGAACTTCCTGTGCATCAGTTTCTGCCCATTGCCTCTTGTCCCATTGTGGGGCACCATCAAGAGTCTGGCTCTGCCCTCTTGATACCTTCCCTTCAGATACTGAAAGGCATGGATGAGATAATTTCTCAGCTACCTCTTCTCTGGACAGGGCCAGCTCCCTTAGCCTTTCCTCCTAAGGGAGATGTTCCAGTCCCTTAACCTTCTCTGTTGCCCTCACTGGATCTGCTCCAGGAGCTCCATGTCTCTCTTGTCCTCAGGAGCCTTTCATGTTAGTTTTCTTTTGTAATTAATTATTTGTATCCCTTCATAAGAATTATGAAACAAAACCTGTAAGGATTAGGAGCCTACAAAATCGGTTCCTAATCCATGTACCTAATTCATGGATACATGTACACAGTATATCCACAGAAGAAAATATACTGAGTAGAAAGCTCTGAAACAAATATTAAGCCAGCAATAAAAATGACATTCTGGTAGGTCTGTTGCATCAAAAATTTGTGATATTTGTTAAGGCCAGTTGTTGCAGTTTGTAGGTGTTTCATTCTGGGTTTTGTTTGGTCTTGTGTCTTGGCAGATTACCTGCTTATACAAATTTGCTTACTGTTTGCAAAAATTCTTTGCTAAAGAATTTAGTAAATTTAGGTCTAGTCTTTAGTCTTAACTTCCATCAATGCTAAAGACTGAAGTTTTCATTACCAGTATGTGTACTCAGATTGCTTTCTTTCCCCAAAACACTTATGCTTATAGGCTGTTTTAGCTTGCAGCTTGGAATGGAAAAAGAAAATTCATACTCTTCTTAAAATTTCCCAATTATTTTGGCTAATGTTCTGATGAAAGGTATTTTAATTATAGCTAGAAATACAATGAGAAAAGGCTTTTGCATTTTTACTATTAAAATGAGAAATATTTTTGATAATGTCATGGAGAATATCAATCTTAGAACAGATGAGATTTGAAGAGACCTCCTGAGGTCATCTGGTATGGCCACCTGCTCAAACAGAGTCACTGACTGTGTCCAGATGCCTTTTGAATAGTTCTGAGGATGATCACTGCACACCCTCCCTGCCCAAGCAGAATGTGCAAAACAGGACATAAAGGGATGAATTAAAGGTAGCCCATGGTTAAGGGCTTACATGGCTTATTTATAAGCCATGTAAGGCTTATAGCTATAAATAATCTTCCACAGTTACATCTAATGACTCAACAGTTCAGACAGCTTAGTGTGGAATTGTAGCTGATGAGGTCACATTGAGAAAAGTGAGTGTTTTTTCATCTAAGTTTTGCATATTTAAAAAGTGATGCAGTTGAGTGAAATTTTTAAGTATTAAAGCAAAATATAAAACCCCAAACCTGCAGAAGTCTAGTGTCATATTGAATAAAGCATAAAAAGTGATACTAGAGATTTTTGTCTATATAGTAGAATCAATACTTTTGCTTCTTTCATTTGTTTAGCAAGCAAACAATCCATGGAAAGTCATGATTTTAACAATGAGATTTTAGTCCAACATTAAAGTCATAAGGGCTGTGCTCTTTTTATATTTTTCTTCTTACTTTTTTCCTTTATATTCTCAGTAGACAGGTTTTTAAAAGATAATCCTCCTAATCAGGATTAAACACATTTTAAAAGTAGAGTTTTTTCCTCTTGAAGGAGCTTGTGCACTGGCAGGGGGAGCAGCTTACTTCTACAGCTGTAAACCTCCCTGCCATTTAAGGGTTATTATTCTGTAGCAATACATATTATGATGCCTTAAGCTTTAAAAATGTGGCAAATTAATATGGCACTGTGATAAACTGACAAATTTGGTTCTTATGTTGCAGGAACTGCTCAGTCTCTTGGTGTTTTGCTGTGATATTGTTACAGTGGTAGGTATTTTATAATGGAAAGTTTGATGTTGAGGGTCTTGCAAGGACTACAGGTGGGCATGAAAGTAGTCTTTGATTTGCTGTTTTTCAAAGCACTCTTGTTATCTGGGAAATTGGCAGCAACTTCCAGGTAAAACCTTAAAAGTCAGGGTTATCTTTCTTTTATTTCACTACTTCAGTTTTAGGGATATTGAGTAATAAATGCAGATATGAATTTAACTTGCAGGGTACCCAGACATCATCCTAGCCACTCATTTCTACTGAGGATCTGTGCAGTGAGACATGTTGTGACTACTGTCCCTCTGCAGAATTTTGATGCTGGACTTCAAAGTAGGCCAAGTTTCTGATTTTTTTTTTTGTATAGAGAAATTGAATTGAGCCAAAGCTACAGAATAAAGGGCAAAAAGTGCACAATCCATTCTGTAACTGTGGCACACCTCTCAAATTTAAATTTTGGGAGGAAGGTATGATCAAAGTAGAAGGTCAAACTTGCCTTAGTCTACTCTTATTTATTTTTTTTTATGAGATTACTAAGAAGGACTTTTCCTTGCTGTTATGCTGTGTTTCCATATGCTTTCATCTATGAAGCCATTTGAAGATTATTTTTTGGAGGCTGTTTTACATCTGCTCTGATTAAAAATAAAGTTACCCAGAGCTGGATGTCCTGTACTCTGATCTAAGTTTTGATTTATAGTCTCTCCCTAATACCTCATAATAATAAATATGTTAATAGTTTAAAGTACGCAAAAAAGTTAATATTTTAAAGTACACAAAAGATGCAATTACATAAACAATGCAATATTATTTTGCAGAAATGTAGACTGAGTACAAAATCCACTGGATAATATATTTATTGGAACTCTGTGGACTACTGACAAATGAATCCAAAACCAGTAGAAACATGGCCATCAGTTCTTCATGATCAATTACATCAAAAAGCTGTTAGCAATTACAGAATAAGTCAAAGAGCAACACTTTGCAGATCAAAAGCAATGAGTCATTGTTTGACCTTTGTTTAGCCTGAATTCAATAATTTATTACATTTCACATAATGAAAAACTAGTGATAAAAGCATGCTTTCTACTTATGAAATAAAGGCCTTATGGATCAATTTATAAAGGACTTGGATGTTGAAAATATGGATTTAACAAAAGTTCTTAAAATACTGTTTATTGAAGAAGCTGAATCTTTGAATAAATAATGACTTAGTAATACAAACAGGAAGAAAGGAAACTAAGATTCAGAATAATGAGGGTACATCAGATAGAGAATGTGTGTTTTTATAGTTCTGTAACAGACCATATTTGCCCAAAATCTTATTATTATGCTTTTCCAACCAACTAAGTGACAGGCTATAACTGAGAAATTTATTGTGTTTATATTACAAGAAATAAAGAATTGACTTTCTACAGTAGGCTGTTTTAGACTGAAGCATAAGCATTTATGTGTCCCTGTATACAAAGTATCACATAAACACAGATGTCAGTATTACTTTTTGTACCAAATCCACATTAAAACATGATCCCAATAACATTTTAGAATCTATATTCCGTAGCCTTATTGTTATTTGAAGAAATCTTGTAGCCAAAGAAAGGTAATTAATCTCCAGCCCTTTGAGACAGGGTATGTAGACAGGTTAGCATAGTCCTTGCACATATGTGCCATGACCCTGGATTTGGTGAAAAGTCTGGGGGGAGAGGATGGGTGTCTGAGAATAAGAATTAAAATAATAGAGAAATGTTCAATTTTGGATTTTTGTTAATGGCTGGTTCTCTGATCATCTCCAGTAGATGAAAGTATTGAATATTTACAGCTGAATGTAGCTTCTTTCCTCAATGCATTTTTATGGCTTTTTACACTTCAAGTCTGACATTCATGGCAGAGAGGAGGAAACATGCCAATAATCATAGCACTGTACCCAGCCATGGAGAAAGGCTGATGTGATGCAGGTGAAATTGCTTCAGTCCTTGGGGATAGGTTTTGTGCCTGCGTAGCTCAGAAGAGAGATACTTTCAATGTTGGGAGATAGAGATCTGTGACATAGTATTAAAGAACTATTCTCAAAGTTTTAGACATGGAAAAACCTGGTGCTTTGTGGTTTGCAATAACATCGAAAAACTTTTTGATTTGGCTAAGTTGTGAATTATTTCAGTATACCACTGGTTAGAAAAAATGCTTACCTTTCCATTTTATGGGGAATATTTTATATTGACAGAATGACTTTTGTAAAAGTTAAACATGTTTGTATTTCATGTGGATTTAATCAAGAGGAATTTTTCCAGCTATCATGACTTTAAATTTTAGAAGATGAATTAGCTAATAATATTCAATTTTTAAGGTGGAAAGATTTTTGCTTCCACTCTGCTTGCAAGAATAAAGAATTATTTACCTCACGAGGGAAAACAGAACACAAATGATACTTTCATTTATTTTTATCTGCCTGATGTTGTTGCACTAGAATTTTTCCCTTGGGCAATTTTGCTAGGGGTATTATTACTACTGTTGATTTTTATACTTTTCTACCTTCTCCTTTCTTTCACTTATGTCTAAACAGGAGGTAGTTTGTGTCTTAAAAACACTCTGTAAATGTACTACCTAAAACTTCTCCTTCAGATTCATCTATAATACTTCCTGTCATTATTAGGGTGTAAAACATCCCTGGATTGGGTTCTAATTGCAGACAAAGCAAGACATGAACTTAGCAGGTTGCAATATGGAAAGGACATGTCTACATTTACAGCAGTTGTTTCAGGTGTTGTGTATGTAAAATGTAATGTTAGCACGTACACTTCCAACTGCCATACATTCTAACATCCTTCCATTTTTAAAAATAGTGTTCTGTTCTGCTGGCTTGCATTTTAATTCATCCTTTCAGATTTTTGTGTGCTTTCTTATTCCATGGAGAGGTAGCACAGCTATACTGCATAAACAAAGACAAGAAAAAAAAACCAGTTGATAGAAATCTCTCTGATTCTGGATACATTTACTCCTTGTGCATAGAAAGAGACAAGAAATTTTTAAAAAATATTTTTATTTGGAGCTTTCACATTTTGTAAAAAAGGTTTCATGACTAGTTTCCCAGAACTCTGTGAAGCCCCTGCTGCTACTTGCTCACAGAAGTATTGCCATATATGAAGATCCAGCCTCAGAAGCATCCCACACTGTGCAACATGGTGACCTGGTGCTCTGTAAGGCTCTGTAAGCATTTGAGACTGCTTGTTCACCTCTACCTTCAGATGTTTCTGTTTTACATAAATCTCTTCTGCTGCATGACTAGATGCCTTGGAGAATGCTATGGAGGAAGTCTTCTTCTAGTCATCCAGGAGTCTAGAGTTGGGTAAATGACAATCAGATAGACATATATGTACAAAAACTGTTGTCATTCATTGTTGTCTTGGGCTTTCACTTGTATGAGCCAGAAGCAATTCTAGATCCCAGTCTTTGGTATGCTCTTAGGAGCTTTCATGTCCAAAATGTTGCAGATTTGTTGGAACTTATACCTGAACCTTTGCTGAATTTATAATCCAAATCCTTGGATTTCAGATGAGGCTCTTCTTATTTGGCTGTCGTTCTTCAAAAACCTGAAGTTGAATAGTTCTTATGTTCCTTGGGTTATTGAAAGGGAGAAGAAATAAGACAGTGGGAGCTGTGATTGTAGTACTCATGTAGGCCTGTTGCTCTCTACTTTGAGGCAAACATATATCTTATATGTAAAAACCTGAGTTTTCTTTGAGAAAAAAAATATTTTTGACCTTTCATTTTATCTTTTATTATTAGGATACTTGGCTCTGACTTCAATGGTAAGAATATCAAGCTGTTCTGAATTCTTGACATCTCTAAAAAGCAAAGTGCCTTGTGACAGATGTCAACACACATGAGAAATTGAGAAAAAGAAGTTTTTGGAGCAAACTTGGACCAATTTGACACAGCAATAAATGAGTCTGGAATTGAGGTCAGGTCAGTGTCTGGTATATACTATTTCCTTGAATATGAACAATCGTGACTACTTAGTTCTTTTGGCACTTTTTCTCATACTTAATGATTTTTTTGTGTTTCAGTAGCCTGACTCATTATCATGAACTTAGGCAACCTTTTGAAGTACTGGAAGGACATCTATGCCTTTATTACTGGTTATCAGATAGGGTAGATTAAACCTTGTATAGAAATAATTTTTGAGTGAAAACGAGGGTTTCTTAACGTTCTTGTTTTTTTAAAGCTCTATTTCTCTACATGGTTTCATACTTCATTTTTAGCTAATTCTAGTACTTTGTCTGAAATGCAGTTTGGTTTTGGTCTTAGAATGATGGTTTCTGTAGAAAAAGAAATTAAATAAAACATAAGAAATCTCTTTTCAAGTTGTAAAACTCCCTGATGGAACTTGCTGCCATGTAGGCTGTTTAGAGAGGAAGATTTCTAGTTCTTTGCAATTTCAGTGCTGTGCTTTTCCTCAAATGATTTTTTTTTCACTTGTCTAAGTTCGTTCCTGAAATCTGCTCTAGATATAATGAGTCCAATCCTTAGATGTGAAGGCTGATTTGATGTGTGTTGACTCCAATGGAAAAGCAAATTGATTTTTTTTTAAGAAGGAAGACTAGAATCAGGTTGGCAAGTTGGTTTTGTTGCGTTTTTGTTGCAAGTTGTTATTGAAGCGTTTTTTTATTTCAGGGAAAACTCTCATTTCTTCACTCAGACAAAATTGTGTTTTTGTGATCTGTAGAAACTCATGTATCTGTGCACAATATACAGTCTTCAAATATAACTCTTTTCTGTTTTATTTCCTTTCTGCACTGATATAGGAGTATGCATATTCCCTTCTTTCAAGGTGATCATTGTGTATTCTCTCTTCCTGCTGAAGGAGTTATGCTTTTTGTTGGTTCTGAAACAATGGAAGTACTTTAATGTCCCAATACTGAAATGTCTGCTCAGGCAGACAGGTGCATGTTCTCTTGCATTGGTTGCACAGAATATCAACAAAACTGATCTTGCATCTCTTCCCACTGTCCTCTGGTCCTACACCCTTGCTCTGACACTGATCTTTTGATAGATTGTGATGTTCCTCTCCTTATGACACTGAAATAACTGAGAAGGTTCTCCCTACTCTGAACTTCTTATAAACCTAATGTGGCAGTGCCTGAGAAGCTCCTTTTCTGTTACAAACAGGTTTTGGGTTTGTTTTGATGCATAAATATTCAGAAAAATACAAGGTGCTTAATCTGTAAAATATAGCCACGTTTTCCACTAGAAACATTTCTTTTTGGAAGTGTTTTTCATTTGCCTTACTAATTTTCTACTAATCCTTCAGAGAGTAGAAAATACTGGAGCCTATTGTGATTTATATTTCCTTTGCTCTACTTTGTTAACTACTTTTGCCATTAAAATGATGCAATAGAAAAGCATGACCTTTGAGGCTCAGGGCTTCCAAACTTATGCAGGTGTTTTTGTTTTCCTAAGTGAAAGGTACGTACCCACAATTTATCTGCTTTACAATCATTGCAGTTTGACTTTTCTTATTCCTTTGAGTTCCTCAGGATTTAGTAGTTGCAGTTAAAATGCTATAATTAAGCATTTTAGGAAAGGGTGGCTGGAGAGAGTGGAAAGAAAGCTGCTTAGCCAGATATCATTCTATATCTCTGAATTTCTTTCCTCATTTCAGATATATTGTTTTGGTTTTAGTTTTTCCCCTCCTTAACATCAGTGTGGCTGTGCTCATGACATTCTTGCAGTTCAATCCTCTGGTGAAGCATGTTTAACATAATATTAATTAATTAAATTAATAATTAAACTAAATGAAACAGAACTGATTTTGGTACATGTGGGTGCCAGAAAAACATACCACAGAAAAAAGGATTCAGGTTGTTAAAGGTAAAAGTGCTCCTATTGCAAACAGTGTTATGTTCTGTCAGTCCCTGTAATGGTCCCATCTCCCTCATTCACATGAGCAGCCAGTAGCATAATTTCAAAAGATGCTCTCTTTTTCCCCTGCTAAAGATCTAAAATATTTTTTCTAAAGGTATTTTAGTCATCAGACAAATTGATTCATGTTCACTTGCTCACACAAAATTACTCCTAAATGAATATGAAACAGGGAACCCTAGGAAGTCACCATATTTTATGATATACTCCATCAGTTGCTCAAACCTTCTAACCTGGAAATTTGTTTTACTTTACCTCACCCGTTACAAGCAATTGATAAAAGATACTCTGTCAAATTGTCAGGGTGAGAGGGATTCCAGGTTTCAGCTACATGAATAAGACTGCTGTTTAATTAGTTTAAACTAATATTTAACGTATATTTAGGGGTATATTTACCCCTATATTTAGGGGTTTTTATTTTAAATTAGATTGTATTGGGACACTTCTAAGTTTGGGGTCAATTCAGATTTTGAGTTATCACAAATACATTATTGGATCTTGGTGGAATATATTGTCAAAAGTATGTATAAAATTTTATGGAGTTTAGGAGGAAAATCAAAACTGAACTGAACAAATTTTCTTCTGAATTGAGAGCAATAGGCCTGGAAACAATGGGTTTATGATTATTTACTGCAGACAATATTTTATAACTGTGGAGCTCAATTTCAGTAGTAATTTCAACATATAACCACCAGAATGGTTGAGGGGCTGGTCTTAATTTTTGGTATTTTTAGTCTTTCTAATATTTTCATCAGACCTTTGCAAAATTGGATGATACATCTAATGTACAGCTTGTGTGAGCACCAACATTGTGTTAAGCCTTTCCACCTTGTGCAAAGGAATAGTAATTCTGAAACATGATGTCCCTTCACAAAACAAAACACAAAACATACAGAAAACAAAAGGTGGCTTAAGGCTGATGAGCAAATAAATCATATTAGAGAGATATGTGAATGTAGAGAGAAACATGAATGGCTCCAGAAGATAGCCTGAGCCAACTCCTGCTTATTTTTAATAGATGGTGCTTTTAAAATTGCTGTTCCTTGGTTTTCAGTATCAATTTCCATATGGTGCCATACAACCTCACTTTTACCACCTCATTACTAAGGACTATATGGGAAAGGAGAGGTGGGATCCTTCTGCTGCGGTGTAGATCTCCATCCTCCAAGAAGATACTTTGTCCATGAAATTTTCCCATATTTCCATATCTTGCCTTTATTGTCCTGGGACAACTGCAAAGGAGAGGGTTCTATTGAATCTTCTAGAGCTCTTTTTCTGCTTTATCAACATATTATTTCCTTTCTAATTCTGCACTCCAAAAGTTCTTAGAGTGCAGGTTAACTTTTCAAACTAACAGATTATAAAATCTAAACATGAAATTTATTATCCAAATATTAATACACTTTTTAGTGGTGTTGGACCAAAAACGGATCAAATCCACTCTCTGTGATAATTTTCAGATAACTGAATACATAAGAACTAAAGAGATGACTGCCTGTTTGAAACTAGATTCATGCAATTGTTACCCTCATTGCCTACGGAAATATCATGTAAGAGTGCTTAAAAAAACTGCAGATATAAAGATATCCCACATTTGCTGCAGCTCTTCCATTTTGTCAGGAATTTAGACTGGTTTGATTTCAGTGGTGTTCATGATTAAAGCCAGTTTTCCTACCAGTTTGTATTTCTCAGTAAAGATCTTCTTAAGGAGCCTTTCAGGGAATCAGACTTTGCTTTGGAATCTCAGGAACATATATCAGGATCCTGGACTCCTTATTCATATTTCCTAAGGCCTATCTTGATCTATCTTTCACCTACCACTTTTTCCCCTTGATTCCTCCCAAAAATGGTGGTGTCTATTACTTGTCACTTCTCTTCAAACAGCTTACACAACCAATGGGGTTTTTTTTCCCTCTAAAGAGAAACTTGTCTGCAAATTTATCTTTGTCCTTTTGTGGGCTAATGAAATCTTTCAAATCCCCTTTAGACTCTTCTCTGTGAGTTTGTTGAACACAATAAGCTCAGGATTCAGAAGAGAATTTCATTAAGCCCTAGGAACCTGAAGCTATCCTGACTTTATTTAGATAATTTATTTTTCTTTTCTTTTTCTATTTGTTGTCACATCCAGGCTGAAGCTGTCAGCTTGGTTTTAAAGGACATATCCACTCCCTGTACCTCCCTCCCCACCAGCATTTGCACAGTTTTAATAAGAAAGTAGAATTGGAGATTAAAAAGATCAGATAGTTAATTTTTCTATAGATCACAGACATATCATCAAGCTATCTCTGTCTTGTGCTTCATTAAAGTGTAAGGTGCCCCTGAGGAAAGTTTCTTGTGTACTGTCACTCTGAGAGATGTGAATCCTCTGCAGAGGCATTAGATGATGCACTGATACCTGGCTCAACCTTCCCTTTGTACTGGGCAGCAGAAATTCCTTGCTGCCAAAGTTTAGAAAGAAAATAGACTTCTTTTCCATGAAAAACACTAAGAGCGTTTTTGATATTTAAAGTCCTATGAATGTCAAATCAACTGCTTTGATATCTCTATTGCCATGTGTAACTCCATATTCTCCCTGGCATGGGAAAAGTTTGCTTAGTGAATTACTGTTTCCTGTATGTTTTTGTTTATCTTCAAATGCATGGGAGCATAAGCAAAAACTAGAATTTAAAACCAAAAAGTGTTTAATGCTGATATAGCTTATTTCAATTAAAGGATTAAGTTATCAAACCCATGGATAATTCTGGTCTGTAAAATTGGAAGAGACATGCACTGAGTGCATCTTTTAACTGCTTTTGTGCAAAGTTTGCCTCATAGGATATTTAATTCTTAAAGTGGTCATCCTTTCCAATGTTCAGCATATGATTTTTTAAATAAGAAATTTAAAGTTGAAGCCCATAAATAATGTAATAATTATCAAGAATATGAATACAAGCTCAGCTAAAATTTCTCTTATTTTAAGTCCAGGAGAGGTATAAGTCTTGTTCCAATGCAGCAAGCAGTCAAAAATCTCAGATTAAAATTCCAGGAGGACTAAGAAGAGAAATGTACTGCAACTAGAGCTAGAAGTTTAGACTGAAGTCTTGAGGTTTATCAATTATTAATACAGAGTATGAGCACTGAAAAGTTCATATGAAAACTATAAACTTTTTTTCCAGCTGGAGATTCCTTGGGGTGAGCTGCTGGTGAGTCTCTAAATACTGTTGATGCTTGGAATGAGGAATGTGCTATAACACTGAGAAGTACCACTGGGACAACAAAAAAAAAATGCTTGGAAAGGCTTTCGTTGTAAGTGCTGTTTCTGATCCAGTGTGTGCTCCTGCTTGGGTCTAGGAGGACACTGAGCACTGGAGATCACACAAGCTTAAACAAAACATGTGTTATTATGTCTAGTACTCTGCTTACCTGATGCTTTTTTTCCTCTCTCTCTCTTAGACTGCCACAAAATTCCTAACAGACAGAATTAAAAATGAATGTTAAAACTGTGAACCAAATACAGACTGTAGATATATAGCTTATGTATAATAATAACAACATTTCAAGGCTTTTTTTCCTTATTCATAGAATAAATATTTTCCAAAATTACAGGGTACAAAAATGAAATTTAATATGAAGAACAGTAATTCAATTAATACCATGAGAAAAAAATTATTAATTTGAGTATATGAAATCAACTTAAGGTGGGCTATAGAAAAGAAACAGAACATTACCTGAACTGATTTTTATTATAACAGTTAACTGGAAGGGTTAGTCAGTGAGCTGTTTTTCAACTGTTCATTGTCTTTCCAGACAATAACAGAAAAATAGTGTATATTCTATGAACAAAATTACTATTATGTTCTTCCTTTCTTTTCTTTCTCAAAGACTAGCTTTATTCATCAATCTTGTATATGTATGAAAAAATTCTAATGCTTATTACGTTAATAAATCTACAAATTCATAGTTTCTCTGCCTTCCTAGTCCCAAAATAAAACAGGTTTTTTATATTTACTATGTTCCAGGTATTTTCAAGGGAATTCCAATGGTAGAATAAAATGAATACTTGTTATAAAAACCTTTCTTGAGAACAGATTTCTATATTGTCAGTGTGTATCAGGAGACTTTGCTTTCCTGAGTCTATTTTTTCTGAAAGTAATTTCACAAAACAAATACTACTTCTATTTATCAATTTCCAGGGAGTGCACCATGCTTTGAAAGGCTAGGGATTCCTGACTTATGTCAGGTTATACAAAAAACAGTTCAGAAACTGGAAAATGAAAGCAGCAGTATTAGTCAAATTCTGAAGCAAAGGGTCATTAAGGAAATAATTTACCAAAATGGCCATCTCTAGTCTATTACCCACAAATTGCTGCCAGGCACTCAACAGCCCTCTGTGAAAAAAGAAGGCACATCACTCACACAGAATTTGTAGAAGAAATTAATCTTTAGTTCTCTAAAAAATTTAGGTAAACCAAGGAGACTGTGTTGCTTAAGATGAAAGACATGAAAAATACCAATCTTTGTCTTTTGACCCAAATTAGATTTGTTCGATATGCAAATAGTTTTACAAAAGGTCCCATTTTACAACATAATCTGTCTACATTTTCACCCAATGCACTCTTTCTATTGCCTGCAAAGATCAATGTTGCATAGTTTTGGTGTACTTAGCTATGGCATAACTTTTTTTTTGTAGGGGAACATGTATTTACATAGATGCAAGGTACATTTAATTTTTGAATGTGGTTAATCTTTCACATTTGGCCAGCTTTTCAAGCCATATTAATTCCTTCTCTTAAGAGATGAACAAAACCCTTAAATATGGCTTATGCCTTGCTGAATGCCATGAAGCATGCTGTGATCATGGTTCAACTTAATGAAACTAATAGGTATAATGGGTTGGATCCTGGTAAAAACTTACTTGAGCCTGGTGTCTGATTTTTAATATGCAGTTGCAAATTGCTTTTTCACATTTTTAAAATAGTTGCATTCTTTTTGCTTTTTCTGACAGAACAACACAACGGGAACTCTATTTTGAATATCTTTTAAATAAACTCACCAGTCAGGGAAATTTGCATAAATAACTTCACTAAATTGGGAAAAAGAGGTGGAGGAAACCACTCAATTTTGTACCCAGCTTTGTATGCAAACAAAAAAAAACCAACCCTGTTAATACATGTGGAGGGCTTGATCTGTTCTTCAAGTATCTAGCAATGGTTGTTTCCAGGTAAGGTAAATAATGCATGTTCAGATAACTTCTATCAGATGATATTCACTGAGTTTATAGGAAGTTTATCCTGGATCCCCAGGTTTTAAGACTTTTGCACCACAAGAAATACAAATTTGAAGAAAGCTCATAATTCCTAGCAGCATAGGAAGAATTTCTGAGGTTTTGTAGTTTTCTTAAGCATCAATTTTGTCACAGATCATCAAACTTATGCAAGCTTTTCTCAGAAAAAAATGTGTAAGCATCATGCAGTGTGTACTTGATTAATTCATTATTTTATGAAGAATGTTATGCATGTGTTCTGTGCCCAAAGCTTATTAACCTTTAGTTAATTTGATGTGATGGGCTTGTTTGTCTTGTTCTGAATAAACATATCTGTTGGGTTGTGTATATTTATTTTCATATTTTTTTCTGCTCATCATCTCTTTCTCTTACCTCCCTTGCCCTCTGATATATTTTATTTTGAAATTTTAGTATCATTCATTGTTCTGTTTGCTATTTCCCAACAGCATTTCTTAGCAAATCCGTTTGACTCCAAAGTGACTATGCTTATCCCTCCTCAAATTTATCTCAAAATCCTTGAATGCAGTATTGCTCTGTTTTTTCCAAGATTTCCTTCTCGAATTTCTGAATGTTTCAACATAGTTCCAGACTCTTCTCCACTCTAATGAAAACAATTATACTAAATTCTGTTCTTCTCATAATGCATTTCATCAGGAGTAACATAAATTTTAAAAAAAATATTTTGAGAAGCTCTCTGGAACATATCCTCTGGAATAAAGTCACCACACAGGAACATGATTAGAAACAATAGTGTATGCCTTAATGCTTCTGTAATGTCATAAATACACTACACAGTCTATTTACATTGTTTTGAAAGGATTTGATGAAATGAAAAAGATATCATAACTCGAAAAAGGGACATGTAGAGCTGTTAATAACTGCTTTTCTTCACCAAGAGGTAAGCCAGCCAAATTCCATTAGATGTGAAAAACTGGAAAGGGTTTATTTCCCTATTGCATCTTCAGGTACAGGCATCTAATCAGTGTTCAGCTGGAATCTTGAAGACCTTTATGAAAGTACACAAAATTTCTGATCATTTTTTTCCTTCTCTTTTCGTCAGGACATTCTCCAGCTTCCTAAAGTCCTAATTACTCTTACTCTGTCTAGGCTGAATCCCTAAGTAAATTAACTTTGCAATCTAGTTGGGCCTCCAAAAGTTAGGAAGAGTAGGATGAATGTACTATTTTTCCCACAATAGCAAGGATTATTGTTGTACCCCACAAAATAAATCTCTGTACTTACAAAAGCTATTACAGCTTAGCATGTGTTTAATGGTCTCAGACACCTCTGTGATTTTCACTCTCCATTTAAATCAGTTCAGGATCAGGCGTGCTCTGGGAGAAGTGTAATCTGCATGTTAGTACTTATGCAGTATGAATGTTAAGCAGTCTGCATCCTTTCTATGCTCATCTTTTGCAATATTTTCCTTTGCATCTCTTTTAAAATTACCATTGTGAAAGTTTATAATTGGGGGTTGTGAAACTATTAACTTGATCATGTAATTTTCTCCAGTCCTCTTCTGATCTTTCATATTTGGGAGGTTTTAAATGGAGCCTCTTGATTATTTCTGTCCAGTGAAAATTTGGATGAATAATTTTGTTGGTCTGCCGCTTTTATTATACTGGTATTATTTCCTTGGTTGTGCTTGGGATGAAGTGCATTTTTCTTCAGATATTTGCCTGGTTTTGCCTGATTTTCTCAGACCACTTCATGTTTTCCCTTCCATATAATAGTGTTTGTGTTTTGCTCACCTCCAGATCCCAGATGAGTTATACGTATCCGTATATTTATCAAGAACATTAAAATGGTCTTAATTTTGAAAAATAGTTGTTTTATTGATGTCAGTAAGTCTTTACTTCATTTTAAGGCATAGGAGAATAAAATATCCCTTTTTGGTTTTTTTTCATGGGTTCTTTTGGTGGCACTGAGGTAGAATATTCTGTTTATTCTCTTTTTCTTTTTTTTTCCTCATCTATGTGGCAGTTCCAATAATTGCAAAATAAAGTGTTGAGAGGGAATACCTGTTCTTAGCTGTTTCTGTTGAAGATTTCTGACTATATTTGAACATTTAGATATGGAGTAGGCTGTATGACTGCTTACTTCAAAAACTTCAAACTTTTCAAATGTCTACTTCTGATTGTCAGCTGCTGCTCCAATGATGTTTAAGTTTTTCAAATAATGACTTCTTCACCCCTATCAGGAATAGGAAACTGCAATTTTGTTGCTTTTAGAGTATTCAAATAGATAATACAATGCATAGTGTTTTATTTGTGAAGGCTAAAGACACACGCAAAATGAAAACTTCAGGAAAAGATTCCTCTGGCTGTACATCTTCTCTATCATATTGTATGCTTATTTATTTTGGATATAATGGACTTCCAGAATACAGTACTGGACAGAAAAATTTCTAAGAAAATTATATTGCTTGCATCAGTAATCAGCTCTCAGGTAAGACTTCAATCTTTAAAATCTTGAAAATTATTTGTTAATGAATTTACTAGCTGTAAATTTAAACGACTGAGTTGTTTTGCAGTAATAAATGCATTATTTTTATTTTTTTTTAATACAGCATAATTATTAACTTGTTTTTAAAAAAATCACAATCCCTGAAGACTCAGCATGTGCTTATATGAAGAAAGAAATGTGTTTGATTTCTCCTTGACAGTGTTTGAAACAGTGAGGTCATCTACAGAGCCAAATAAATTTTCACAATATTGAGTCATAATGTCAGTATTTTATAGACTTGTTGTAGAATCCACTGCATCCTTATCTATTTGAAATAGAAAAATCATCTTTTCTTCCAGTCTGTATGTTTTCTGGACCTTTGATATGATGATACTGTTGTTAGAAAATATTTCCCAGTATTTGCACTTAGAGTAGGACCATCATCAGAGTCAAATATAGTCATATGACTTTTGAGGTGCTCCCATGGGCTGCATCTTGGTGTTAATTAATGTAAGATAATCATGCATTCAGCAGCCAGTGGTAAAATTCTGCCTCCTGCTAAACTTTGTTTCCTACTAGACCTTGACTAGTCTGTGAACTGAACGTGTTTTCAATACTTCCTGATATTGTATTTTCTGGAACTAATTTTTTAAAATAACCATTGAAAGATGGATAAACTCTACAATATATCTTTTTGCCTTTTATTTTGCTTTCTGGTAACAAAACCAAAATCTGACTCAAGTGTATAAATATTGCCAGTGCTCAAAGGTTAAAAACATTGAGTAGCTCTCTTGTGAGGCTTATGTACATTCCAGCAAGGGTAGGTCTGCATACAATTTTTGAGAAACTTGTGCTAAAAATAGAAAAGTACATTTAGTAGTTCATTGATTGCTTAAAATAGGGAAACATATTACAGCTTTGCCTGATAAATGTGGATAGCACATAAAATGTCAGTTCCACAGACCATTTCACAGTTCAACTGAATTTACCTTCCTAAAGTTAATTTATTGAGAGGGGCACATTTATTTTACTCTTCCATACTTTGTTTCTTGGTCAGTTAAAAAAAAATCTGCAGCCATTGAAGCTCTTTAGGATGTTATGCAGATAATAGAAGCAAATTGACAAAAAATATCTGCATCAAGTCTTAGCCACCAAGTAATTTTTCTCAATTATTCCTTTGGCAAGACAAATATGTTTTTGTATGCAAAACTTGTTGTTGTAGTTAATTATCTCTGTAGATACAGCACATCAATAAGATTTTAATTAAGAAGTTCTCTGGTTATCTCTTTAGCAATCTGTTTTGGAATAGGATTGTAACTGCTAGCTAATGAAGACACTCTGATATTTCAACTCTAATTTAAAGACAATTTTCCTGTCCAAGTCTTTGGCCTTTTCTCTCTGAAGTTACCATCAGAAAGCTTACCAGAAGTTTTCTAAATGCAGTTATTGTCACTTGTCAGTTTTGGTAATGATAAACATAAACTCTTGGAGATTAGATTAGAGCAACAGTGAAAGTTAGTGAACTGATAATTCTTATGGAGAAAAAAAAGATAGGTTTATTAAAAATAGGTTTATTAATTAATAAAAATTATCATAATACTCTCCGATTTTTCTTTTTTTTTTTGTAAAAGTAAATAGACTCAAGGTATATATTTGCAACATTTAGTATATTATTATGTGGAAATACTAATTAAATTGACATTTTAAATTTGCACCAAACCACAAAATATATGGGTAGATATCGGAGATTGCAGTAACTTCTATGGTTTTGTTTTTTTTTTTTAGTCAGTATTTCCTTGTACAAAGAATATATGAGGAGTTTACAGTGAAAATAAATGTGCTTCTTTCAATAATTTCAATTATGTGCTCTTCACCATACTAAATAAAATAAAAATGAAGGCCCTCCTTTTCCCAAGGCACTTGGAAAAGTGATCTGAGAGCCCCATACAGTAACGTGGCTCTGAAGCAGAGTGAACAGTGTTAAAACCACCAAGCACATTGAATATCCATTAACTGTATATCCATTTTGAATCTCTATTTATGTATACCACAGAGGTGCTCTACAGTGCTCTTATAAATTATTTTAGCAGCACTACTAACAATGAATCCACTGACAGAGCTGCAGCTTAAATGTTTGAATTTGAAGTTGTGACTTCATTAAGGATACATTAAGTTATAGTCCAACTATTTGCCCCTTTGACATAATTTTTCAAACTCTGAATAAAAATGTTTAACTTCCTGAACTAATGCTTGGATGGGTCAAAAGCCCAAACCAAAACAACAGAAACTCAGCTCATGATATATATCAGCTGAGATTATGCCTTTTTTTGGTGCTGAAAGATGGTGAATCCAGGCAGAAACTTTTAAAATCAGTTTCCTTATTGTTCCTTCCACTGTCTGCCTCTCTAATTTGCTTTTGGCTGCCACAAGCAGTGCTTCTCTGTTTGTTTAGACACTGTTCCCAGGAAGAGCAGGACCCCCTGAAACATTATTTTAGCATATGAACTTTACAAGGCAAGATAGATTGTTACAAGGAGGGCATCAGCTGCTGTAATTTTTTCTGTAGTTCAGTGGTATGGGATCAATGTAGCAATTACTCAGAGTCAGCACAACACAGACTTGTGGCTCTATGTACATACCTGTGTTGACTTAGGAGTGCACGAACCCCAGAACAATAAAGCAAAAATATATCTAGCTAATGAATTACCTAAAGAAATGGTCCTGCATCTGTCAGGTCACCTTGTGTCAACTCTTACAACTGTTTGTATACAGTTTTCTTCCAGGTTTTTCTATTTTACTCCAAAACTTTGTGCAAGATGAGTGACTTTTCTAGTCTATTACATATAGCTTTATTTCTTTATTTTTTTTATCATGTCTGAAGACTTTCTGTAGCATAAAAATGTTTTGGATTTTATGTTAATAAGCTGACATTAAATTGCCCATGATGTTAAATATGCATTTAGGATTTATTTTTATTTTGTATATATATATATATATGTGTGTGTGTATATATATATGTGTATATATACATAATTTTTATATCTTTTGGCCTTTAACTGTGTTTTACCAGTTACCTCTACTGTGTAGTTCATTTCCTGAGAGAAGGGACAGTTTCAGAGTATTTTCTTATTAAGCATAATATTACCCTACAAAAATATCTTTTTCTCTGAGTGAAAAATCTTTACAGTAGCTGCAGTGAAATCCCATTATTTGTTGCCTGAGCAGAAAATCTATTTCTTTGCAGTGAATAGATACTTATAGTAATCACCAACAGAAGAAAAACTACTTGGTTTTTTAAAGGCCACATGATGGAAGTGTTTCTTAATTTCTTATTGTGCATTTTAGTTACTGTCTAAGGTTGCTGTACCTCAGAATAAATGTTTCTGTTACTAATGGAAACACTAACAAAAGTGGACTCAATTCCCCTGACTCAAGTTATCTATACCAGCCTCTTAAAATTATGCATTAAATTCCTTATCATGCGTCTTACACTTCGGAAGAAGTTTATATATCTTGCTCTAATTAACATTGATCTTGTTCCTGATGTATTGAGCTCTCTGTGGAGTTCACAGTCTCTTGAGCTCTGTCCAGAGAATTAGAGGTGGGCATATTCCAATTAAATATTTTATCAGACCCTTAACAATCTATTTTCCCCTAATTCCCTTGCTGCAAATGGGAGCATAGTGTTGACCTGAAGAAGATAATATAGAAAATATGTACTGTGGAAGAAAATATCCTGTTTTATTTTTTTCCTGAGATACCATGACCTAAGGATAGAATCAAGACAGAGGTCCATCTCTTTCATTACAGATTTCCATTCTGTATAAATGTCATCCACATAAACAGTGGAAGTAGCAAATATACTAGTACCATGATATGAAATAATACACCTCTATGTAAAAAAAAAAAAAAAAAAAAGAAACAAAAACTACCTTGTTTTGAAGGGTGTGTGATTTATGTTTGTATGGTGTAGAAACAAATATACAGAGAGTTAAATGCAGGGAAAACAATGGGTTGTCCTGATTCAGCTTTAGGGGTTCTGGTTTGGAATGATAAGAGGCAATACGTTAAGACAAGTAGGGTGTAAATATGTTTGTCAAATGGGTTTCTGTTATTTACATTAAGTGTCAAAGACAGTATTAGCGTGTGGGACTTATTTTTCAATAAACATTTGCTGATTAATTGTACAAAACCAAAATTTATTTTCACTCACATAAGTATACTGCAGGTTATGCAGGACTAAAAGGAATACCACAATGATCTGTGCATACTTCTAACTGAAGATAGATCACTTCACTAATGAGGGTTATGTCCATGGTCCCACTAAAAATTCTCATTTTTTTGGGGAAAGTGAAGTCAGCACAATGGGCAACAGGTTGAGACAAGTCTCAAAAATGCTGAGCATTGTTAGTGAACTTTGTTGTACATTGTTTGTAAACTGTCTCTGTAGCTCTGTGATAGGTGTCCAGAATTTTTAGGCAGTGAGTGGTTGTAGGGGTCAGTTAGGTGCCAGGATGTGGATCATAACAGTCAGTATGCTGAACTGGATGATGTCTAACATGCTAAATAATAGGAGGGAAATATTAATACAAGATGCATTACATACTTTTTTGAGCCTCCAGCTTGGAGGTGAAGGAAGTTAACTCACATTTTTCAGGGAAGGCCATTCTGCAGGATTTGTGCACCAAGTCCTGTTACAGAGCAGGTGATGTGTGCATCCTTTCAATTATACATTGTTGTGGATTTTGCCTTCTTTCCTACCTTAGCCTTCATACATTCCTTACTCTGAAAATTTTTAAAGCCAGCCTTCCAGAACCATCAGGATTTAGTTTGTTTAAGAAGGGGAGAACTTCTTGTCTTTTAGTTATTTCTACCAGAGCTGTTCAGTTTTGCATGGGACTACAAGAGGACTGCTGCACTGACGAGAATCCTTAGGCCACTAAGTACAGATCCATAGATCTCTTGTATTGTAACCACAGCCATCTGACATTATCACTTGAAGTAGCTTAGCCTCTATTTCAAATCTGAGTATGTTTTTAATCTAGAAATTTCTTCTGAGGTCCAGCACATCACTTTGCTGATGCTTGCGAATTATTAAACATCTAACCAAAATATATGTTGGCAAACTGGTCAAAGCACTGGAAGTGAAAAGTGGATCTCAGTGTTTAAGGCTTGGAAATGTATAGGAGTGCAATAATAGACTCTGAGTAGCCCAGGTCTTAGGGCTATAGGGTATACCTCATTTTGGGATTGCAGAGGCATTTGATGTGAAGCTGCTATGAAGCTCCTCAGTGCTACATCTCCTAAAATGCTGCTGGACATGATGTAACAAATGTGTAGGTGAGACATGCTGCTCTCAAGTGGTCTTGTGTAACCTGCTCCAGCTGACCCTGCTTAAGCTGGGAGGGTGGACTAAATGTTCTCACGATGTCCCTTCCAACCAAAATGGTTTTGTGTTCCTTCTTCAGTCCTTCAAATTGCTTCTGAAAGCAATTTTTCAACATCTGTTTTAATGTGGGATGAATCTTCCTGTAGAGAGACATGCCTAAGAATTCCTGAAAATACTACATTAGATATCTAGCTCTAAGGCAAATACCTCATGAGAGAAGTACACTGATTAAACTTAAATGTTTGAGGGACTGTGGTCTTTCAAATCTTAACTCTCAGATTTTGTTCTGTGAATGAAGGGGCCTTGCACTCTAAGCATATGTTGTTCTAAAGTCAGGATAAATTGGAGCTGCTATTATTTTGCAGAGTTAAAACTGTTTTGGTTGTTCTACTGTACTCTTAACTCAGTGGTTTTGATTTTAAAATATTTTACTGGCTGCTACTTTGTAATATATACTGCAGCCCTTAGGTAAGTAAAGGATAGCAGAGAAATGATTTATTAAACTGTGAAATAGTGTTACTATACAAACACAACCAGCTGTTTGAATAAGTGCATGATGTTAGTTAGGAGGCAAACTTTCATTATATGTGTAATGATAGCAAAAGATTTGTGGGTTAATGAAGTATGAGAATAATTCTATTACTAGGCTGCAACCCAGCAGACCACTCAGTCCTCACTAAAGGTAACATTACAGTGGTAATGACACAGAAGAGTAGACAAAAGAGAGGTTGACTCATGCTTTCAGTCTGTTTCTGAATCAACCTTTGAATAATGCCCTACTTTTCTGTTAAAAAATGACCAAATATCTCTCTGGTGGAAAGACTAAAGTCTATGCCTCCTTTAGTTTGAGTATCCCTTCCACATTTAATGAACTTAAGTTACAATGAGGGCACAGAGACCTGTGTTAACTAGCAATGAAAGAGGGACCTATTGTCTTTGTGGCATGATAACTGAAATCAGAAACATGGTCTCCTGATAGGCTGTTAGGTCTCTTGACTATTCTAAAAATAAGTTTCCAGGGCTGCAATAAAAGCTGGTAAATGCAGGATTTCCCTTCTAGAGTTGTTACAGTATATGAGTATCTGTCTCTAAAACATTTTGTCTTTGAATCTATTTGAGTCTCAGATAATTACTAGTACCTTAATTAAGCTTTAAAGGAGCAAAGGAATATAAGGACTGAGAAACTGGCCCTATGAACCTTGTTGTAAGCCTATAAGCCTCTCCTCTTTTGTCCATATTTCCAAACTTTCTCATCCTACCAGATACACAAATGGTCCTAAGTTCTGTTATGAAGATTGATCCACCTGAATGATTTCTCAGCCCTGTTACAGAGGACAGTTTCTGAAAGATTAGGAAAGTGATGCCTAGATTGATATGCATTAACTGATTAAAATATGGAGGTTTATTATGAGAAACTTCACCAGAACAACTGTGAGCCATAGTCTACCTTCATGTGATAAAGCTCCAAGTCATCATAAAGTTTTGCAGTACTGAAAAATGAGAATTGTGAGTTTAGTGATTTTAGTATCTAGTTCTTTATAGGTGTTGATAACAGGTTTGGCTATGGCCCAGTTAAAGATAATAGAGGAGTAATTTTCTTTAGTGGTTTTTAAAATTATTTTTTCATTTCAGTGTTAGCATTATTCTCTTTTCTATTCAATATGAAAAACTTGGCAAGTGTTGAAAAGAGATGAAACATAATAGAAGAGCTATCCCACATGTGAAGACATTCAGATATCAGAATAAATTTTGTAAGAGACAGAAAATTATAGCAAATGTTAAGAAATCAGGACAGTAAAATATATTGCACCCAAAGACTGAATGAAAACCGTGAAACATTAACTGCTCATGTCTAGGAAAGGAAATGAACAGGAGTAGAAGCAGAAAAGAAACTGATAAGGCTAGCAATAGCAATGGACTGTCATAAAGGGTCTAAATATTTAGAGTTTGATCATCAGGTTCTTAAAGAGAATATACCTATATTCCAGAAGTGACTTTGAACTAAAGTTATACAGAAACATTTTCTAGCAAAGCAATATGCAGTGTACTTTTCTACCTGTATTTGCAACTGTGATTTTTAATTTTCTGATTTGGGGGGGTCTGGTTTTTAAATTAGATGACTGCACATTTTGGAGACAATTTGTTAGAACTGAAAGGAAGCAGGAAAAGTCTTACTAAAATGTCTTTAGCAAACAGCACACAGCAGGTGAGGATAATCCATCCATCCATCCATTCACCATTTCAATACTATGTCTAATGGTATTGTCTAGCTCTTCAAGCTGTTTGACAAGCAAACAATATATCAGCTTCTCAGCCTAGGCACTTTCAAAGAAAATTTTCTAACCCTATAAGCAGTATACATAGCGGAAAATCGTCTGCTTCATAACATTTCTGCCATATTTTTGAGTCACCAAGAGTTACCAAAAAGAACTAAAAACATATTTTAGCTGTAATTTTGCAAGCAGTTATTTAAAGAAGGCCCCTTCACATGTGGTTTTTTTTTTTTCTTCATGGTGTTCTGAGGAAAATAGCACCTGAGAAGTAAATTGTCCCCAAATTTGGGCTCGAGAAGTGACCAATTTTTGGTTTTATTTTCCAAAGCACTGAGACCAAATGTCTACTAAATCTAAAGAACGATTACATGGTATCATTGGAAAAATTAAAGAACTACCACAAAGGTTATTTGAGTCTAAATTGTGTGTAGTTATTGATTTTTGAGAGAAGATGAGCCTTACAAGCACTAGTTAATGTCAATTGTATTGCTAAGGAGAGCAATACAGTAACTCAGTCACATGACCTGGAGATTTCACATCAGAAATGCAAACTATAATTACAATAAAGCTCTATCTTTGTAAAACCTCTAATCACTGTCTTAGTAACAGCTTTGTAGATTCATTTTTAAGGCTTTGTAACTTGTTTGTAACTTCTTATAACTGGAAGATGCTGACTTGGCGTTTAGCATAGAGAAATTTTAAATGTGTATAACCTCCTTTTGCAGCTTCTGTTCTTCTCCTAGGGAGAGGAAATAGGACCACTTTTCAATCCTAGAGGCAGGGAAATGTACATGGCCTTGTGTGTCAATGTAAATGAAGAGATTTTACACACTAAAATTTTGCCCAGCTAGAGATGAGGTTCATCCGCAATTCTGTCCATCAATTTCCTGTCCTTGTAAAAGAAATCACATCACTCTGTTACAGAAAACAAGACTTGAAGTAGAGACCTTGCTCAAAGGCAGGATGAACTGTATTTGTGATAGGCATTTGTCCTACTTCTGAAAATAACCAGTGATGAAAATTCCATGTTCTCTTTCAATATATAATTTTCCTTACTACTGAAGATTTTCCCTTGTTATTGAAGAATTCTCTAAGGAAAGCATTCTGTATTCTGAATCACTGATCATTCTCAACACTCAACTGTCCTACCACCATTTTATTTGTCTCCTTCAGTTGCTGTGACCAGACTGGAAAGTGTGCTAATCTTTGCTTGTAAACTTTGAGCCAGGGAGCAGGAGGGTTTTTTCACAGTTTAGAATGAGGTTTCTATTGTGTGTAAGTGTTTCAGCAGCTTGATTCCTGATCACATTATGATTCATTGTATCTCCCTTGCTTCCACAGAATGTGGTATGGAATTTTGCCTCCATCCTTAGCAAACTGCACCTTTTTCTATGTGCCTTCTCCCAGCATAATGTGTGGTTCAAATCCCAATGGATTCTGCCCGATGTGTTTGCTGCTGCTTTCAGCTTGCAGATTGAATGCATGTACTCTGCCATCCTGATCATTAAAAATGTGCTGAATAAAATGTGCTGAATAGTACCAAAAGAGGGACAGACTCATGCAACACCTTGCTTTGTGTGCTCCCCTTTCTGATAATGAACTAGAGATGAGTCTTCCTGGGCAACACTATCATTCTGTTTTATCCTATTTTGTGGTATGAATATGTTATGTTAAACAAGTGTCAAAAACCTGGATAAAGGCAAAATATCTTCCTCCTACTGCATCTGCCACGACACCAAAACCTGTAACTATCTTGCAGAAAGAAATTAGATAAAAACAAATATATTTTGTTTTTCACAGTGCCCATCAGTCTTCTTCCTTTCTGTGCTTACAGCTTATTTTTAGAATTTTTTTGACAGTATTTTCCCAACAATTAATATTTAACAGGTCTATAATTCTCTTGCTCTTACCCACTTTTACTGCATTTCAAGGGTACCCCAAGTAATTTTTCTGCTCTTCTGTACCCCTCTAGTCCCTTACTAATTCTCAAAAGCAAAACTGAGTTTGACTCCTCTAACACTTTGTCTTGTAGTCTGAATTTCATCAGCCTCAGTTGTGTAATCAACTTAGAATCACTGTTCTATACCTTCTGTGTTGTTTGCTTCTGTGGTTGTTGACCATTACTGATGCTAGCTATCAGCAGCTTTGATCTTTATCAGATATTTGCTAGAAGCTAAAGCTTATATTTATAAGTAAAATTTTCATATTCTTTTTTGGTTTTGTCTGTAAATTACATTTGCTTGTCATTTCCTTTTCTGCTTGTCACTGAGGAGTTTATGAAATATTTTTTCTGCTATCCTTTGTGTCTTATGCCTTTTGTGGATGATTTCACATGATAGCTTGTGACATTTTTCTTACCGCAAAGAGCAAGCTTTGTCCAAGGATTTGTATTTCTTCTCTAGTCTGCATTCAGACTACAAAATCCTGTGGTTGTGTGGTGCAGGATTCCTGATAAGGTATCAGTCTAGCAGCTGGAGAAGCTGGTAGTCTCACTAGAGGGCATGGTAACTTGTCATTCACCCCTTCAGTGCAGTAGAGTCCCTGTGGGTGTTACCTGGATGCCATGGAAAAGAAAAATATCTCCAGCAGAAAATAGAGGTTTTTGTGTATATGCATAGAAACAAAATAACTGAGAGAAAATGAAAAAAAGAAAATGAACTCACTGTGATGAAGTCTTGGTTTAATTAATCCTGCTGAATCAATTTGTTTAGTTATTTAGAACACTTCACCTATCGATGCTCCCCAGGTAATCATCCAGCAGTAACATTAACTCTTCAACACTTGCAGATGCTAGTAGTACTTACTATTTTCCAAGCCTGTACTGCTTCAGATAATTCTGAGCAGGCTCATTAATACTTGTGAAATTGTATAAGAGATCAAGACTGAGAGTGATGCAAAAATGGCATCTTTTATGACCTCCTTCAAAAACTTTTTAAAAGCATTGATTTTCTTCAGTGGCTTTGGATTAGTTGACAGTATGGAGCTTTCTTCATCCCAATTTGTGATTTGAAAATTTTAGCATGAAATTATGAATGTCATTTCCTGCAGTGTTCTCCTGGGGAAACTGGCTGCTCATGTCTTGGATATATGTGCTCTCTGCTGGGCAAAAAAAGTTGGCTGGAAGACTGTGGGTGGAGAGAGGCTGTGGAAGGAGTTACATCCAACTGCACTTGGTTACTTGCAGGGTTCCACAGGGCTCAGTGCTGGGGCCACTCCTGTTTCATATCTTATCCATGTTCTGGATGAGGGGATTGAGTGCACTGTCAGTAAGCTAATTTGCACATGAAATGAAATGAAATGAACTGGGAGGAGTGTTGATCTGTTGGAAGGTGGGAAGGCTCTGCAGAGGGATCTGGACAGGTGGGATCGATGGGTGGAGGCCAGGGGTGTGAAGTACAATAAAGTGAAGTGCTGGGTCCTGCACCTGGGTCACAACAACCCCTGGTGGTGCTATGGGTTGGGGGCAGAGTGGCTGGAAAGCTGCCCAGCAGAAAAGGACCTGGAGGTGCTGGTCAGCAGCAGCTGGACATGAGCCAGCTGTGCCCAGGTGGCCAAGAAGGCCAATGGCACCCTGGCCTGTGTCAGCAATTGTGTGGCCAGCAGGACCAGGGCAGTGACTGTCCCCATGTACTTGGTACTGGTGAGGGCACAGTTTGAATCCTGTGTCCAGCTCTGGGCCCCTCACTGCAAGAAGGACATTGAGGGGCTGGGGAAGGCACTGGAGCACAAGTCCTGTGAGGAGCAGCTGAGGGAGAAAAGGAGGTTCAGGGGGAACTTATCACTCTCTACAACCACCTGAAAGAAGGCTTTAATGAGATGGGTGTCACTCTTTTCTCTCAAGTAACAAGCAATATGATGAGAGGAAATGGCTTTAATTGTGTCAGAGGTTTAGAGTGGGTATTAGGAAAAATTTCTTCAAAGAAAGGGCTGTTAGACATTGCAAGAAGCTGTTCAGGGAACAGTTTTTGTCACCATTCCTGCAGGCATTCCAACACTGTGTAGATGACACTTGGGGACATGGTTTAGTGGTGAAGATGGCAGTGTTAGGTTAATGGTTGGACTCAATTATCTTAGAGGTCTTTTCCAACCTAACTGATTCTATGATTCAATGCTTCTGCTTCTTCAATATGAGTAAATGCTTTTGCTTTATAAATTTTATATATTAAATTGTATCTATTTAATAAGCACAACAGCCACTTTATCACTAAATAAGTACAGAAATATTTTCAACACCCAGCCATTCATAAAAATCTAGCCAGGAAATGAAGTGCATACTAAAAGAAAAGTTTGGTATAAGTTCAGCAGTATGAAATCCTAAGATATAATTTTCATTTGTTATATCATTATTGTAAATTTATGAACCCTGAAGTTGAATACTAAAAGTATTTGCAGCATCTCCAGAATGCAAAATTTGTTGAAGATAACCTGTTTATTGTAGAAGCCAAGTGAGAAGAAAAAAGATAAAATCTGATGTGTGTGCAGCTGCTGCTGGTTGGTGTTTTTTATCTTGGTATTGTGAAAGCTGTGTTGTTTGCAACACCTCCTAATTCTGAAGTATTTTTTACATTTCATCTGTCATCAAAGTGAATATATTCTTGACTTTTTCCAGTGCTTCAACCAATGTAACATTTTCCCAAGAGTAGCAGTTTTGCTTTGAGGACCGTCAAAAGATTCAGTGTTTGTTTGGCAAGATTTCTAAATGCATACAGGCCTGGAACTGAATATTCTTTCATATGAGAGAAAAATCGACTTTAAACACAAAGGAGAGACTTAAGAGGAAAAGAGTTCATGGAGGTAATGTTTGCTTGGAACAGAAATGGCCAAAGGAGTGACAGCTTTGTGTAGAAATTTTTTAAACTACTCCTTCCTAGATCAGCTATAGTGACCTGGCTCTTAATGTGTTGGTAGAGAGAACATTGCCAGGCACCTTTACTTTTGCCACAAGCCCTGTGGAGACTAGTGCAAATCTGATGTCCTGCCTGTCTTTGGGGGAAAACAGGGATTGTTCTGTTCTCTGATACTGCCAAGCACTAATACTCAATCTTCCTCCTGGTGTTGAGCTCAGCAGGCATGTGGTGCTTTGGGAGTGCAGTGGGGATGGACAGCTGGCTGTTCCTCTCTGTGGAGGTCTAGGATGTGGAAGTGGGACAGCAATTAAGGGAATGCTTTCTATCTTGTAGTGGTAGCATTGCCTAAGCTGCTCTGCCAAACTCACTAACATTCCTATCTTCTCAGAGGTGTATAACCAAAGGGATGAGTATATCTGCTTAAGATTTGTAACCAAAAAAAGAAAAAAATGCTTACTGTGCAGTTTTTATCATATGGATGAAGTAGAGAACATTTAGTCCTTAAAAAAGGGTTTCACTGTAAAGCAGTGAGATTTTACACTGAATCTTTTTTATTGAATCATTGCAAAAAGTGTTTTTAAAATAAAGTTGTTTCTGTCTCATTACTTGACTGGCCTCTCTCATCAATTTTCTCACAAGCACCACAAAGGTAGTTCTAATGTGTGGCTTCAGTATTTGCTCAAGAACCAACTTCCCACAACTGTGATTTCAGTCACTGCAATGCAAAGTTTATAGTTGCTGCCTACTGGTCTCTTTTGTCTGGAGCTCAGGGGTAGTATAAAAGCTGGAAGTATCAGCCTGCCAGGTGGGGCACATTAATGTGTAAAACACTGCTATAAAAGAAATGGTGAGAACGTGAGTAGCAAAGTTATGATTGTGAAGAATTTGATACTTGGTTTACTCTTTGTCTGGATCAAGTTTATAATTGCATTCCATTACCAGACTGTAGTGCTGCTTTTTTGTTTTTGCTTTGGGGTTCTTGCTTTGCTTTGTTATTTTTTTTTTCTTCAAAACCTGGGGATAGATATTGTTGGGATTTGGTACTTTTAAAAAAATAATAATATTAGGCATAACAAGATCACTTCCCCTCCTCCCCTCCTCCCACTTCCCAATCCCTTTTTCCCCCTGGATTGTGTACTTGTCTGACAAAGAGACAAATAAAAAGATGTAGCTAAAAGTACTGTCAAAAGAGAAGCGTACTGACTACATAGTAATTAAATTTTTGTTAAATCTTGATGGCAGGGACAAGTGTGCATTTTTGTGTTTTCCTGTTTTCCTCTGTACTTCAACATAAACACTCCACCACTGCAACAGTTCAAGTCCTGTAGAAAGGACTTAACAAATGAGGAACCAAAAAGTAGCATCACTTAATTTATCTTCAGTTCTGTAAGGCTAAAGTAAATAAAATGAACAAAATTATGCTTTTATTTTGTTTCTGAATATGAATAAAACAAACAAATAAACAAGTTAACAATTATTTCAGTTGTTCCAAATTCCAAACATTCAATTGCACAGAAAATATTTATAAATCACTCTTGCTTTGTTTTTGAGCTTTGACTGAATTTAACCTTGTTAAAAAGATCAGAAGGGGAAAAATAACCTCAACCCAACTCCTCTCATGGCTTGATTTCCTCACTCCCCACTGCCCAGTGCCTTTAATGCTGCTGTTCAGGCTGTATTTTAAGCTTGAGCCTGTGGAGATGCCATTCAAACTTAGTGTTTACCAATGGTTGCCACCAAATGGTAGCTCAGAACCCTTCTGAGTTTTCCTATGCTTGTCTCAAATACCTCTCAGCATGAATAAATTATAACTTTTAATGGTGAAACTAGAGTTCAGCTTGAAAGGTAAATCTGGTAATTTATGTGAAAGTTCCTTAGTGGTGTTGGTGGGTTTTTTTTAATTGGCTGAGGGTGTTTCACATTATCAAACAGAAAAATCTCTCTCAGTAGAAATAATTTGCAGAGTTTTACAGAAGCATGAGGTGTATTTTAGCTGAGATATATTATCCAGCTGAAAAAAAGAGAACTGAAAAGCTCTTTTTATTTGAATCTGGTCATCTGTTTGAACATGATCTTCTTTTATTATCTGCTGTAGTTCTCATGGGGATATTTAATTTCTTTATAAAATTAAGTATTTTCATTATCTTCTGATTTTCATATGGAAAATGTTTGTTTTACTGAAAATTGATTTTGCTGCTCATGGATGGATTGGTGAGGATGTTATACTATGCTTATGAAGGGAAACACTGAGAATATAAATCTGGAAAAAGCTAAAGCCTATCTCTTTCTTCACTCTGACCTCAGACAGGATTTGTTTTAGATTGCATTAGGGTTCATGCTGTCATTCTCATTTCAATTAGGTGGCTGAATACTTTTGAATTTTTGTTGGCCTTAAAAGAAAGTCAAATGCTTCTTAATTTTGATGAAGTTTATCTCAAGATTTCAGCGTTTAAATATAAAATAGACTTCCTTAGAACAACATATATATCTTTGATACTGTCATGCAATTAAGACCCTTCTAAATAGCCAAATGGTTTTGGAGTGTATGAGATATTATGCTCTTATGCTCCAGTTTCTGTCATGGCATTATAGAAACAATGGTATAGAAGCTTTTTTAAAAGCATATATATATAGTTATAAGCATATATATAAAGTATGTTTCCAAACCAATACAGTCTCTTTCTGGGATACATTAAAATTTTATAAATTTTAAGAGGAGGTTTGAAGCAATAGTCTACCCTTAAAACTGCCTGTTTTAGTAGATATTCTGACTGGTCTTAGCATAATGCTTTTCTCTGAAACTGTGCAGAGGTTATTGTGATCTGATTATTAAGCTTAGGTATTTGTCTAATTTTAGATCACTTTGGGCTGTGCTCCTGGCAAGGGGATCATCAACAAATAGACCAGACTGTGTCATCTTCCAAACAGCAGAGTTTGCAGGGCATTTTCCTGAGGAACCTTTCCATTTGTGATCCCGTGTTTCCTCTGATTTACTCCCATCAGCAGGAAATAAAAGAAGGTTAAGAGCAACTCCCTTTTTTTTCTTTATGTCAAAGGCTTTTCTTAACCTGGGAGTAGTTCTCTGAACATTAGTCAGCTTAGTATAGATTCTGCCATGGCAAGGAGTCTGTAGTGTTTATAGATAATTTTGGCTATATTTTATGGGTTATTGCTTGTTTACATCTTAGCAAGCATAGCAGTTGCTTGACACAAATATTTGAGTAGTGCTTTCTAGAAATGGAGGCTTCAAGATGAATTTGGTTTATTGACATAATTTTGCTTTGCTTCTGTCATGGGCAGACTTCTTTCAAGTACAAAAGTATGCTTTTATTTCATCAGGAACTGGTCCTTGTTTCTGTACCAGAACAGATTAAAATATTAGAAGAGGCTCAGTAAATTGATGAAAACAAATAGTGCCTTTTATTTCCTGGTGATAAATTGTGATCTAAATTAGGATCACAATTAAAAACACATAATTATTGCAACAATTAAAATTGAGAGCAACAGATGGCTTATTACTTAAAATCCTGTTTCACAAATCAGACCGTGAGTGTTAAAAGGCACTAATTGCCACACTTTAATGTTATTTGGCTGTAAAATCTGTTTAAAGTCACAATCATGGTAACAGTATCTGGAAAGATAGTTATGAATTAAGAAGGGAGAGATATGCATCTCTTTTAAGTACACGTGCAATTGCTTCTTGTAGTCTAAACAATGCACAGCACTTAGAATTATATGGTCTGAAGTGGGAGTGCTACTTCATGCCTTCTCCAGTATTCCACAATCTCCATCAACCATGTAATGCACTTCTAAAGGATTGCCTAACAAATCAGGGTGAGTGCACAGATGGCACAGGTGTAACAGAGAAGGAGTCGAGGTACTGCAGTGATGTGCTTGGTCCACCAGCTGCTGATCACCTCTCTTCTGAGATACAGAGACATCTGTATCTTGGCCAAGTATGGCTGGGATATGCAAGACCCCAATTTGCTTCCATGCTCCAAAATAAGGTCATGTGTCCTTGCAATGAAGTGATATTACTGCCTTTTAACTGTGAGTGTGTGTATTTTAATGGGAACTAATTTGAAATGGGAACTTCAGTTCTAGACTGATGACAAATCTTTCTTTTCTAACAAATTTATATTGGATTTTTTCCCCAAACTATAACAAATATCTGCATACATACTTTGTCAGGGGGATCTTTTTTTCATTTTTAAATTTTGTCTATTTTTATGATTACATGTCATTAAAACTTACATTTTCTCTCCAACTTCTTTGTGTTCTAATAGTATTCTTTACAGGAGCATCAAAATTATAAAACAGGAATACTCACTCTCACAGCAGGATTTAGGGGCCAGAGAGAAAGCATAAAATGAAATTAAAATTGTATAATTTCTAAATATAAGAAGGATAAATCATATTTGTCATTATTTAGTGTTTTAAATGGAATTGCTTGGCTGTGTGATTACACAAACTGGACAAAAGTAACAATTGTTTTGGTGTTCATAGTGATGGAAAAGAATATTTCAGAGTGCTTAGAAGGAAAAGAGACATTTAAAGTTCCTACGGGGAACACAAAAGCTTCTCTCTTCGCAGATAAACTCAGAATTAATTTCACACTGTTCCTTGTATATAACATCTTTGCTCCTCAGAGGACTGTGTATGAGAAACAAAAGGTAGAACATGATCATAAGACTTTTCTTTTCCCTCTCTCTGATTTTGGTGTCCATCTGCTCTGCATTTTGAAAAGTGAAAGAAATGGTGTGTTGAAATATGGCTGGTTCTGGCCTAGGATTGCCTAGCCAGATCTGTCTGCAAGGAATTGAATTTTCAGTGACCAAGCTGTGGTTCAAAAATTTGCACATTTTGCTGCTACTTTTATCACAGCCAAGCAAGGTATTTCTCTGCTCACTCTTAGCTTTAGTTCTTAAAGCAGGGAATGTAAAGCCAGGCAACAGAGGGTACTGTTTAACCTTTTCTTCACGCTTGCATGCTCAAGGTGTTTGAGAGTGCTCGAGTGGAGCAGCTGGGGCTGGCCAAGGGAGAGTCAGGAGAGGTCTTGACTCAACACTTGCAAGATGCTGGGGAACAGGCTGCTGCCTGCAGCAAAGTGCCTGCTCTCTACACCAGGTCCAGGAGACTCCAGCTGCCTATCACTGCTGCCTCTGGGAGGAGAGGAAGGAAAGTAGATCAATGATCATTTCTCAGGGAACTTTTAATCCTCTCTGCTGGCTGCTGTCATTCCCAGTCCTTCTCATCCCTCCAGTAGTGATGGCAACAGCAAGCCTGGTCTCCTAACTCTTGTATTTTCTTGTAGTTTCATCCTCTTATTCGTGGAGTAATATGATTATGTTGCAAAAACGTCTCAGTAGCTTTGGCTCAAGTTTTCTTGAATTGTAATCCCAGGTTTTTGTTAGATTTGCAATAAATAGGAAGACATTTTTTCCTGCTTGTCTTACTTTCTCTATTGTGTGAGATAATACTGACTACCTGCACTCTGCTGTGAATCTGTGCAAAATGTTTTATATTGCCTTATGGAAACACTGGGACTTGGATCTCATCTAAATATTGCAATGATTTTCTTTTAAAAAGACAATAAGGCAAACACTGATCGTTTACTGAAGAAAACGGTGTCTAAAATGGAGTAAAACATTCTATTCTAAGATTGGTGAGGTGGAATTGTTATTATCTGTGTGTGTTGTGTACAAAACCTTACACTGCAAAACAATTTCAGCTGGAGTTTTATTGGTAGGGGAGTTTCATACTGGTGAAACCACAGACTGATTGTTTGCAGGTTAAAAGCATAATGGTGAGTTTAATTTAAATCCTATTGAAGTCCAGTCACATAAGGAGCTTGGTTTGATTTACAGGTTGTATTCTGTTGCCACTTTACAAAACTTGTACTCATTTTTCATGTTTAATGGCCATATGCCTGTACTGCTTTTTGAGACTATGTGGCCTCCATCTGGTGGCTAATTGAAAACCTGAAATATCTTGTTACTTGATAATTAATGATTCTTTGTAGACTAATCAATGCAATATCTGGCTGATAGAACATGAGTTCAAAGAGAAAGGAGGATAGATTTTTGGTAAATGACTTACTGTTTATGTGACTCTTCCATGGGAGTGACATGACCACAGGAATGAGCTCTTGCCTTTAACTGATTTTCAAGTCAGGAGTGACATGGGGTTTGATAAAAATAAAGTAATGTACAAGCGAAAAAAAGTGAAATGCATATTGAAAGGATATCCTATGGAGCTGGAGAAGTGTTCTGATTACAGGTGAAATAAATAAGTATATTCTTACACAGGCCAGGATATATAAACTGAAGAATGGTGTTAGGTCTGTATTGAAATGAGAATGTCTGTGGAATTTCAGTCAGTAAATGAAAATGAATATACCTATTTCTAACTATGTTTAACTATGTTTTTTTTTTTTTTTTTTGTTCTCAAGTTTCAACTCATCTGTTTGACAAAAAAACAGGAGTTAAATTTATTACCTTTCTTTATAATGTGTTTAGGAGTGAATGATCTATACTGCTACTATGATTACACCAAAAAAACCTGAGTAATTGTTCATTTAAATGCGTATCTTACAAGAAAGCAGTGGGGAAACTAGGTTTCTTCTGCTGTGTTTTCTTTGAGCTGTTGGGTTCTGTATAAATCTTCAGTCAAAATCAGAAGCAGAAAATGCTGCATATAAATAATCCTCAGTTGAATGGTAACACAGTGAAAATTACAGATTTCCTCTAAATTTCTAGTTAAGGGGTTTGGATTTTTGAAATAATGCAATTTTTTTCTCATGGCTATTCAGTATTTTCTGAGAGGTGAGTTGTTATGTCCTCCAAGCATATACAGAAAAGGAACAAGTAAAGAAACTCAGTATTAGATAAGTTAAATGTTTATCAGCCAAATCAGTACTCTAAAATAGTAGCCAAATATAACATAGACATTCATTGAAGTGTAAAATATTAAATGAGTATAAAATAGATGTTTATTTTACAGCCTGCAGGAGGTGTTTACAGCATTCAGGTGCCAGCCACCACCATTTTATATTTGTCTGTCTGACCTTGAATATGAGGAATATGCAAACCATGACAAAAAGGTTCTTGTCACTCTTTGTTAGCACAGCTGTCTCAGCAGTAGAAGAAAGAAAAGTAAAACTGGAGTCAGCATAGAGGAGGACACAGTCATCAACTTCAGGTAACTCTGTACCGGAAATGCTCTAAATGATTTATTTTACAGAGCAGCTGGTATCTTTATCAGGAGTTTTCTGTAGCCAGGGTGTTTTTTTCCACCAACAAGTGAGAGCAAGGCTTTATTTTACAGGTGTAGTTTGTTGTGCTGTGCTGTTACTGCCTGTGTTATGGTTTAACAGTCTCCATTTGGCCAGGGAATAGAGAATGGCTGGTCGGTGTCCAGTGGCCTAAGACTACAGCCTGTTTTTGGAGGGTGTTCTCAGTGAGATGGCAAGCTCTCTGAGGATGGCTCCTGGAGTTTTGGCTTTTTTGGACTGGGGGCAAGAGGCAGTGTCTAAGAAAATAGTCAACTTGAGAACTAAAGGTTTTGCTTGTCTCTACAATTGATGTTTTTTCATTTGAAACAAAAAATTGGTTTTAGAGCACATTGAAAGTATGTGAGGCTGACCATAATAACCTGGTTGCATAACTCACCTGGGTGATAAGATACCCAGGTTCTTTATTCACAAGGATATTTATGGCTGTCTCTGCAGCTTCAAGTGATTTTAGTAAAGTTGTTCACTGCAGGATAATCTAAAGGGCTGCACTTAAATGCTGGTTTGAGGAGTAAAGGCTAATTTGAAATTTGGTCTTTGCATATTTTTAAAGATCTTAAAGTCTCAAAAGTAACTGATTTCTATGAGAATTTTAAGAAGTTTTCCATTTGGTTTTATCTTAGCTAATTTTTATTGTTTTTAGTTCTAAGACCAAAGTAATAATATTTATACACATATATTTTTACCTGTCAGCAGATATCTCTATAAACAGGATATATTGCACAATGGGTTTTTGTAGCAGAGAAACTCAGGGGACAAATTCTTAAGGTGACAAATTCTGTATCTCTAAGGTCAATTCCAAATCTATTAACAGAGGTGAGCTGTAAGAAGTTCCCTGATGACATTAAAAGATTATATATATATACATTATATATGATGTATCTCATTGTGACAGACTGAGATGTTAATGGTTAGCATCTCACACACTGTTAAGATCAGTAAAGAACTTTTCCCACTTTGCTGAATCCACAGGTCATGAATCCACATATCTTTCTACTCATCCTTTCTTTCTCTTTAGTTCATTTTCTGAAATATTTTCTTAAGAGGTTTTTTTATGTTTTCGTTTGGCTGTATTGCTGTAGACAATAATAACCAAAATGGCTACATACCTGCTTTACATTGCAACCAAATTTTTCTGAAATAAACTCTACATATGTGTGTATATATACACATAAATAGAAAAAATTATCTATATTAATAATATAGATTGTATATACAGATGTATGTATAAATCTTTATAAACACCGATTATTCAGTGTTTCACTCTAATCTAACCCAAGGGATCTATTAACAAGAATCTGGGTTACCTTAGCTTTCTGGGGTGGGTTGTAATACTCACATCCATGCAGGGCCCCAAAAGATCACTTATTTATTAGCTTTGCCTTACGTGTCTGTCAGTGTGGCCATTGGACTGAGAGACAGCAACTCTGTCTCTTAGCCTTGATGCACAACTATTGCCAACTTGGCATTGAAGGCTTTAAAGTAAAGCCAAAGTTATCTTTAACATCTTGGTGCATGCATATTGGCCATTAGTGTTTGGCATCTCAACATTTCAAGTAGGCTTTTAGAAGTAGTTAACACTGAGTTAATTTTCACTCACACAGGTAAGCTGGTATTGACAATATTTTTTAGTAGAGAGACATAGAATAGCGTTACTTTGACACAAGAATGGCAGCATGCTTTAGAAAACATGGATGGTTTATTCAGGTGTCTCTATGTAATAATGCATGCATTTGTCCTCTTTCAGCCCTCCCTCTCTTCTCCCTGATGACATACACAGAAAGATTGTTTCCATGGTAATGTGAAAAATAAATTAACAAATAGGAAGCTTACTTTCTAAACCTTGACACACTCCCCTTCCAACCTCAAATTAGAGATTCAAAACTTTATTCTTGCATGCAGTTCTGATTTACACGAGGAACACCACCTTAAGGTTTTAATTTTTGTTCTTCACATTTTTCATCAGTGTCACAATCCCTCACTCACAGTTTTGATGTAAATTGCTCTGTTTTCAAGTACAGACTCTTCATACTATGCATACAGTGCCCAGCAGAGTGGGACCTCATTGTTTTTGGATGGATACTGCTGTTGCACACATAGAAAGTGGGTTTGAGAACAGGTATTTTTTATGCAATCAATTTATTTTAGTCTTTTAAATGTCAGCTGTTGCCATAGGGGTCCAGTGAGACTTGAGAAAATATGGGACAATTCTAATGCAAATAATTGAATCAACTGAATATCTTATCACAGAGATGTCTTCTTAAATCTTGGGTACAATGGGTCAGACTCATTACTGTATTCCTGAGTGGATGATTAAAAAAACCCAAAAACCTGAAAAAACATCAGAATGAACTTGAATACAGTTAATTTTGGATCTCTCCTTCCTGTAGTTCTGTAGCATAGTTAATGCTTTCTGAATGCCAACAGAAGTTGTTCCTGCTGAGAGTGAAATTGGTGGCAAATGCAGAATACATGATGTATTTTATATCTTTTTTTTTCCTTCTTTGCTGATGTGCAGTAATAACGTGAGTTTTATCTGATGCAGTTTTGTGACTGTATGCAATTAAGGCACTAGTGGAGAAACATAAGTGATAATGATGCCTTAGGAAGTGTTTTATTTACCCTATTTGTGAAGATGTATTTCATAACTATGCTCTTAAATATTAAAAGATTATTTTTTACATGCAAAGGAACTATGCACTGGTAAAGTACATAAAACCACTGCAAATCAACTATGCTTAATATAAATTACATCTGTCATGGACTTCAACAGTGTCAATTTATGCTGTTCCCCCAACCCCCAAGCAGACCCAAGAATTATGAAAGCAAAAATTTCCTTTTGAAAGTAGTGTAATTAGGTGATACTTTCACTTTTTGAAACTTTTTTGTCCAGTTTGGCTGCCCTCATAGAACCAGGTTTGACAAGGTTTTCAGCATTTTCTAAAGATGTGTTACACATACATGCTCTCAAAATGTTCAGTAACTGTCTCAGTTCAGTAACTGACCAAAATGACCAGTCAGTTTTAAAATGTGATGGCTTTGGCCTTGCACTTTCATTGAAGTTAGGCCAAATACCAGTAGGAAGTGAATGAAGTTTTTCTGAACAAAGTATTTTGACTGATTTGCCAATTCCTCCTTCAGTCCATCAGAGGACAATGCTGTAAAAGTATTGAAGCTTGAGGTTTTTTATTTGGAAACAGGCTTGAGTACTTACTGCAAAAATCTATGCCCTTCATTCATGGTAGGAATGAATTCCCTTCAAGAAGACTTAAGAAGTGTAGGAAAAGAATTAAATAAGAAAAACAACTCAAATGTAATGTAGAGCATAACACAGAGGTGTTTAACAACAGTTATCAAAAAAGCTTTTTACTTTAAATAGTCAGTGCAATGAGGGTTTCCAAGACTTCCCTTGAGAGGTAGGGGAAAAAATGAACCCAGAACATGAAAAAAAATCAAACCCTAAACACCAGGAAGGTAAATATCTTGCACAAAGTGAATACCTGACACTGCTGTGACTTCTCAGCTGAATGTAATTAGAAGAAAATTAATACTCTTTAGCTCTTCTATATTTTATGAAGTTTACAATAGCAGAAAGAGAAAAAAAAGTTTAAAAATTGATAAGCATTAAAAACGCAGACTCCAAATTAATGTGAATAATAGTAGCAGTAGATGTTTTGTTTCTGATCAACAGCCAGTTCTGATGTCTGTCTTCCCTGACTCTATCTTTTAGAAGTAATTTGCACTTTAATCTTTCTTCCTCTCTTTAAATGGGACACAGTACCATTTTTCACATGAACAGCTAAAAACGGCTGCTAGAGGATAGGCTTTTGTAAAGGCTACTTTACAGTACTTTTTTTGTCTTAGCTGAACAGTGTTCAGCCCTTTATGTATCTGTCTTGTGAGGCTGCATTTTAGAAGGTATTTTCTTTCTGTAAAATTATTTCATTCCCTATCACTCCCAATTTTTACACTCAATTCCCATTCCTGTTTCAATTTTCCCAGGGAAAATAAGTTTTAAAAAATTCTTTCCAGACTTGTTTCACTTTGGAAACCTTAAGCTTGCAATGAATGATCTGAACTTTTACAGGTGAATTTATGGAGACTGGTGGGAATGTAACACTAAGCTATATTCTTTATCTGAATGCAGTGCATTGTGCTGGGTCACATAAGATGTTGAGATGTAGTTGAAGTGATACCTACCCTGTAGGCATCTGGGTTTGATTACTAAAATCTGGTTTAAAATTAAAATGGATGTGTCATAAATTCTCTGCTGTTTTGAAAAGCAACAACCATTTTTCTTGGCAGGACAGGGATTTGTGAGCTACCTGCATGGGTGTTCCTCTGCCCACCTCACTCTCTCCTCTGGTTTCTCCTTTTGGGCTGTTCAGGTGTTTCCTGGGGATTACCTTCAGCTGGGTCAGGTACAGATTTTTTCTTCTGTAACTGTGGCAGCCCTGGAGAACTGTGTTCCTGAAGAACAATATCCACATTTTAAGAGTGTAAGAGGAAGAGGATTTTGCAAACATTATATTTCTCTAATGGACAAAATAAAGGGAACCATTTCTTCCATCTGCTCCACAGTAAACTCAAGATCTCTTTGACCCTGGTATATAGTACTATGATTTAGTTGACATGGCTGTGTTCAATCAAAGGTTGGACTTGATGAGATTAGGGGGTCTTTTCCAAAGTAAATGATTCTATGATTCCAAAGAAATTGTGTTTATTCTGATGTGAAAATTCTTATATTTTTAACAAACCAATCTTGGAAACCAATAGCAGTCCCAAGAAGTATTTGTAGATCAGAGCACCACAGGATTAAACTTTGATTATCAAATGTGTGAAAGTTTGCATTGTCACATAATTGTGCAGAATTACTGGACTATATTTAAGTATTTTGAGTTATACCAGCTAAAGAATTTACCAGCATTCTAGTATATTTAGAGAAAAATTTCTTCAGAGCAGGGAAAGGATATTGTATGAAGAATTACTTTTCTGCAGATACCAAGAGATAAATTACACTGGTACATTTGCTATTTTTTTGATATTTGATATTTTTCTTAAAGGATATAAATATCCATTCATGTATAATTTAATGTTCTTATGGTAAAGTGCATGAATTAGCTCTTCTAGAGTTGGAAAGATGGGAAGAACAAGTTTACTTAATTAAACATTTTATTCAAGGAGGGGTGTATGTGAGAGGGGTAGATAATATGCTGCCTTAGAAATTTTAGAGCTGTAGATGTCATGAGCATGTTGCAGTGTAGGTGGGAAAATGAATGCCTTGTGTATATTTGCTTTGCTGTCTCAGCATTCAATCAGAGAAGTTAATAATTCATTATATCTAACAAATAAGAGGCTCTCTTTTCAGACCCCACTGTTATTTCAATTTCAGGTACAATCCATAGTCTTAGTTTTTCATGTTAGAAGACCGGTACGATTGTTGGAGTTTTGGCAGCTCTCAGGTTAATACTGGTTCAATAAAGGATTTCTCTTGGGGTTGGCTTATGAGTATGGCCAGTGAAATAAACCATTCTTTCTCTCAGTACACACTAGCACAAGTGATGCTTCTGCCTTGGTGGTCAATAGGTGTGCTTGTTTCCCCCTCCCCCTCTCTCTTCAAAGTGCCATTCTGGTAGGCACTATGATTTGCTATCATTCTCACTTCTGAAAGAATGGCTGAGTCTTCTGTCCTGAAAGGCTCTGAGACAAAATACCTGAAACTAACCCAAACTGATTGCTGATGTGGAATTCTTTGTCTTCTGAATTATTTGATGAAGTTCACTCATGAAATTCTGATTCCTCTTCATTTATTGTATCTGATTTTTAACTAAGAACCTGTCAAAAAGTGGGAGTGGAAGGAAAACAGGACAATAATTTAATTTTAAAGATAGTAGCATAAATTAAGACAACAAAATGTTCATGACTTTTTTTCAGTGATTGCTACCATTGATGCCGAAATTTACTGTTGCAAAAAGATACTTTTTATTACAGAAAGATAAACACATAAAAGATTGACAAGGTAAACATTTTGGAAATTATCTGTCATGCAAAATTTATGAAATAAATTAATTTTAAAAGCCACAGTCAGGTGTTTGGAGTGTAGATGTCCTTGTCTCTACAACTGTGGTATTCAACTGAATGAGGCTTATTCTTTTGAGCTTTTAAACTCACACTGGGAACTTAGATAACATTTAGGATTTGATTTTTAACAATTACAGAACCAATAAACTGTACAAACTTGAAAGAGATATTTGATTTAAATTGAATTTTGAAAGAAGATATTCAGCTCTGGGCTTAAACTCTGTGGATACCTCAATCCTAATCCTACACCCACTTGTGAATAACAGGGCACATGCAGGAATTTAGTTGTGGGCATCCTTACCATGAAAAGTGCAGGTTTTGATGCTTTTTTTGAGGATTTTTTTGAATCTGTTGTAAGGTCTCCAAAAAATGTACAACTTGTTAATTTTCATTGTATTGTATGATACTTTTAATACTCTTATAAGGAGGAAGTTTGCATTACAGTCTGTTTGCATTGCAGTCTATTTCCATTACATCTTTCAAATCTGTACTCAGTTTCTGTTTGGGGTGAATATTTAACTCTGTAATTATATGTAGTGTGGTCAAAATGGAATAAAAAAGATTTCCAAATGGTTTTAATACATTTTATTTAGATGCTTGAGATGATGCCTTCTTAATGGGTCCCACTCTATGAGGAAAAGAATGCCTTTAAGGGTAATATACTTAATTACAAATATTATATAGAGTGATTAGAGGTGCAAGTAAATTTCATCTTAGTTGGCAGTGATATAAGTTAAAGGCAAAATTTCAGTGCAGGAATACAAAATAACTTGCTGGTTCTTTGAATTTTTTTCATGTTCAACCAGTTTGAGGATAATTAATTAGTTACTCATACCAATTAGAGAGAAAAATACTAAAGATATGTGATATTTTTAATGTGGAATAACCTTGTGGTTTCTGTGCTTGGTTTTGTTGTTTTGTTTGGGTTTTTTTTAAGGCAAAGTCTTTAACAGCTTGGGCTAGGAACCAAATATTAATGCATAATAGCCTTAAAAAATAGCATTAGATATATTAAAAAGTTCTGAAATAGCTTGTTTCAGTTACACAAATCATGTGTGTACCCTGAGACCTTGATTTAAGTGGAATGAAAAGTTTTTTCAAACCTGCCTGTTGAATGGTGTAAATGGATATTAAAAACCTGTTTCCTCTTTGGTGCTCTGAGTCCAGCCTTTGAATATATGACAGATGGAACTTGTTTTATTCCTGTCCCACTGTCAGTGACTGTAACAACTGGCTATGCTGCATGTAGTGCAGGATGAATAGGCAGGGAAATGAGAGTGGGAGTGAGGAAACTAATGCTATATTGTCCTTGAAATTTCCTAGTACTGCATGAAATTCAAAGCAATATAAATATTAAAATAGCATTAGTCTCACTTGTAGGGAATAAATAGTGTTACATTTCAATACAATTTTTCTTGTCTTGTCATTTGCTCTGTCATATGTTGCTAATTAAAGATTACAGGAGAGACCTCCCCTGAGGTAGTGCATGGTTATAATCTCTGTTTGAAAAATATTTGCTTTGGATGTCCATTGACCTTTCCACATTTAAAATGTTTTATGAATTTTCCTGTGCTTACTGGGGCCTTGGCTAGGTGATTTTCAGTCTCTTGTTCAGGTACATAAGTATTGTTGTTTTGAACTGTGGTGGCCCTATTATCCTTTAATTGTTTAAAAGGAGAACCAGTTGTCTCTTCTTTAAAGCAACTCTTCCTTATACAACAAAAGAAACAGAACCACATCAGCTAAGTTGTTCACAGAGGCAAGGTCACAGTAAGTTGTAATACAAAATACATGACTTTTTGAAGAATGGAAAGTTTCATTTAAACAGGGTTATGCAATGAACAAACCCCATTTTTTACAAAATATCAAGCTGTTATGTTGAATGCAGAAAGTTAGGCCAAGTGCTAGATAAGTTTCAAACAAAGAAATGATAAATGGCTGTTGTATGAAAGCAGGAGAACTAAGATAAGAAAACCAAAAGGGACGGACTTGGTGGACAAAGTAATTTTTTCCATTTTGTAAGATTATATTTATGAATAAATGTCCCCCAGGAACAGAACTGAACACTGGTGTAAAATGTGAAATTAAGATCTCTTCATAGACTACTTGTGGAAGTTTGATGTCACCCTCCAAATTTTATATACCTTTTTTATTCTAATCAATAGTAAAGATTAGAAATTAATAATAATTAATTTAAATAACACTTAAATGGGCCAGCAATATTTCTGATCTATTGAGCCCATTTCCACAATCCTTATACAGCTTTTAGTTTGGCAAATCTCTTTCTCAAATGAAAACCGGCTTTCTTTAGAACTTTAGAAACTGAATTTTCATAACTCAGTAATGTATTGGATTAGACATAGATTATTAATTTATTTATTTTAGTGATGCATTTATTAAATAATTTCTTTCTGATCAAGTTAGAGTCTGCTCTCTGCTGCCTCTGAAGTTTCATTACTTCTAGGAATAATTAGGAATTCTTTAGCAGGTAACAGTAGTGTAACTAATTTTGCTTTACGGTGCTTTGCACTTTGACATTCACTTAGACTAGCTTTGAATATCTGTTGCCTGATTAGATAGTAATTTTAATCTACTTTGCTAGGAGAGACACTTTGCACAAATAGCTGAATAACAAGTGTTGAGTGTAGACAAAAGGTACATAATGAAAGGAGATGTCTAATGGAAATGTGCATCACTTAGCATCTCAGGGAGGTGTGTGTGTGTGAGTGCATGAAGAATATTGCTAAGGTGAAATACACTGGTGTAAGATTTTTTTTAGTTGTGAGAGTCACAGTTCTGAGTCACACAGGAAATTTAAAGAAAATTATCTTTATAATTCTGTCTTTGATCTTATTTTTAATCTAGTATTCTGTGTTGCCTTGCTCCCAAGGAGAATGCATGTGTGAAATATGAAATTAGGTTCTTTAACCGGCTTGGAATTAAAGTCCTCTTGAAAATCCATTCTGTATGCATGTACATGTTTGTGTAATTGTTTGGCAGATCAAATCCTGTGGACATAAGAGGTAAACCTGCTAATGGATTTGCAGCTAAATTTTCAGAGTAGCATTTGTGTATGTTAACTCTGCTTTTAGTTAATATGAAAAAAAATGAAAAAAAAATCCATCTTAAATTCTATTATCACATTTTTTTTTTATTGAAAGTAATGGTTCCTAGATCTACTGAGAACAGTAGTGTATGACAGTAAATTCTAATTTTTTTTACAGTATTACAAAATTTTTTATGACTTTCTGTAATGTTAAACTGAATAATTTCTTCTTGAACCTTAAAATTTTATTTACTTTGTTTTGCTAGAAGCTTTTGAAAGTATACTTGCTCCATATTTATCAGTAGCCTAATTTAAGCCAAACAGCTGTGGCAAATAATTGTAATTAAACTGCAACCTCCAGTACTATTGAATGGACAGGAGTGTAGAGTTTGACATATTCATTGATGTGTTCACAGCCTGAAGAATTTTAACAAGAATGTCACAATCCATGAGTAGAAACTAGTGTTTCTCCTCTAACTGCAACAATCTGGATTACTTTAAATTAAACCTAAAATCTGTGCTTTATTACATATGGCATCCTGACATGATTAATTTTTTTAGGGGGGCAGTGTGTGAACTGGACTAGAACCCAGGAAGATTTAAAGATAACATTGTAAATGCCACAGTCAGCTCTGGCTCTGAATTCTATAATTACTCACCATTTGACCAAGAAATTTCGTAACTTCAGTGGTGCAAAGTTTTCTCTGTATTTTGTGTGGATGTTTTTATTGGTTAAGACAAATGATTAGTGCTAAAAAGACCAGGCAGAAGAGAGATTAATTTTAGATGCATTTTGTCTGCATGTGGTAATTCTGCTAATAGTTCACTACTTCAAAGCATTGAAGACAACCTCAGGCACAGATTTTAGGGAAGGAGTAAGTCTTAGAAAATGTATCAACCACAATTTACTTTTAATTTACTGAATTCAGTTGCTTAGTCTGAGACTCAAAGTCACACAAGACAGAGTGCATCTTGTGTCATTCTCATTTTGATAAGAAACTGTCTGACATTTTGAAAAATGACCTGCTCTGTAATCACAATCAGAATATATAAAAGCTCTGTGATATAGAATTGTTTCCTTATTCACACTGGACTCCTGTTCATAAGCTATTACCTGAGCTGTGGATTTTGGCTGATAAAGTCAGACTGAGGTTTTTTTCCTGAACTTTTCTTGAGATATTGTAGAGAACCATATTGGTAGGACAGTCAGGTGCCCAGAATGTGAATTCTCTTGAGAAAATATAAACAAAATGAATAGGATTATTGTCCCTATAGGAACAGTTTTCCAAGGGTGATTCAGACACCTGATTTTCTTAGGAGATGGTATATAATATTGATGTTATCACAACATATTGTTGTAAAATATAGATACAGCATATCTTTGCATATCATTCAATATAAACAGAGAGCATATTAAGTGAACAAGCAGAAAAGAAAGAAAATTCAATGTGTTAGCTTTAGCATTATTAAGGTATTTTGACTGATGAGGCTCTCTTAGAAGTGATATTAAAACTGCAAAGCTGTATCAGCTGATTGAAGGAATCAATCTTCCATTAGTATTTTGCTGATTTTACAGGAAATAATGCTGAATAGGTAATGTAAGCAAGACCATCTATGTCTGAGAAGGACAATTACACAATTTATATGACCTAAATAAAAGAAATGTGATGGCTCCTTGAAGTGGAAAATTGCTTTACAGTCAGTGTGTGAACTTCACTTTTAAATATATGCAACAATTCTGGTCTTGGAAGATCTAGTCTAACTCCATTATCTGTTAAAAAAAGTTTCATAATTATAATACATAATAAAATGAAATTATTTACAAAGACATCAAAGGAAAGCTTAATTTTTATATTATTTCTTTCTTTCAAATGTGCTCAAATCGCTGTTCTCCCCTGGTCTGAAAGAAGAAATTCAAGTGATCTTCTACCTTCTCATATCTTCTTTAAAGCAGAAGTCCTTGAAGGCAAAAGGTAAGGTCTGTGTGCCCTATTTAGATAACAATACAAAGGCGTGACTTGAAAATGGAAATTGTGAGATTCCTGTAAGAGATTTTGCTCTCGATAACTTCAACTTTGTAATGTTTAAAATTCCTCCTCCTTTCTCCTCCACAAGAGTAGATCAAACTGCTGTACTGCTTGAAGGGATTTCTCTTCTGTTCCTTTTATCTGGCCCATAGTTGTGAAACTTTGTGTTGTTTGCTTTTATCTGGTCTTTATCAGTTTAACATTTGCACCCAATGGTTTGCCAAATTATTTTCTACCTATTATCAGATTTCTTCATTTGGAAAACATCAATATTTAAATGGCACTTGTACCATTACTAGATAATTCTTCAAGAGACAGCTAAGTTTTTTTCTATCTTCCAAGCTAAGTAGTAGGTCTGTAGAAACCTCTTGTAAGTTGTCAGGACTCTTCTAGGGCAACAGCTTGCTAAGAGTTTGTCAAAACTCAGTTAAGAGGTTTTATTTCCTTGCTCATCTGAAGATGACAATGCAAAGAACTTTTTTTCATTATATTTTTCTTAGTATTTCTTTTATTCTATAGAATAGAATACATTGCCAGTTTTCCCCTGTAGTTTCCATTATGAATAGGAGCTATTATGGATAGGATTGTTGGTTTTGGATTATCCTGGAAATTAGAGATGCAGAATTAGTCATTAACTAGTGAGAGTTATAGTGTATCACTATTTTGCTGATATTTGAGCAGCAGTTTCAACAATATTGTGTGGAAATTATCAAAAAGTGCTATTGAATAAAAATATTTCCATATTGTCAGCCAAAAGATATACAGAAAAATATAGAAAAACTATTCCTAAAGGATACAGGATTGTGAAGAATATGGTTTTATGCTCTAAGGAAAGTATCTCAGTAGATATGTATTTCTTCCAATAGAAAGATAATATTGAGTTTTAAAGGGCTGTTAACTTCACTGTGGAAAGATGTCACTAGAACAAATGGGTTTTAATGGGTGAGCCACTCAAAATTATATTTGACACTGTTTATGCGAGAAAGAGCTAGCAGCAGGACAAATTATCAAGTAAAATATTGGTTTTTGCATTTGGTGTATTCCAATCAAAGCCAGATTTTTTTTCTGGAACGTGTGAGATGAGAACAAGTTATACTTTAGTTAAATACAAATTACTAATATCAGTAGCTGAGGCAACCATGCAAGATCCTTAAGTTTCAAGGTTTGTTGTCTCATTGCTTTTGTATACCTGTGAAGGATGGAAAAATACTTGGTTTGATGTTTTCAGTCCTCATGTTTTTTTATCTAATCTCTGTATTTTCCCCAGTATCAAGTACATTTTAAAAGATGATTTAAACACATTTAGTAACACATGTCTCAGGCTTATCTTTTCCAGTGCAAGGGTAACTTTTAAGCTCTCCTTGTGTTTTACAAGCAACTTTAGGTAAAGCATAGAAGAGACAAGCATTCTGTGACACTCTAGACATGTTGAATGTCCTGCAGTTTATATGCAGGACAGCACAATGGTTTAATATGCCATAGTAGGGATAGGGATATTTTTTCCAGGCCTCCCTAGAATCAGCATTGAAGGCTGCAGCAATTAATATCTCCAATTTTGATACAGCTGTTATTCAATTACACATTTAATACCATAATATGGCTTTTAAAATAATGCATTGATTGTATTTGACATTTACTGGTGTGAGAGATGCTATTAAAACTTAACATTTTAAAATATTAAAACTTTATTAAAACTTCTGTTCTGGTCATGCAAATGACCAAGCATTACTTGCAGGTTGTTAAGCAAGCCCACTGAACAAGAAAGAAAAACTTGTGTTGTCTTCACAGGCTTTGGATCATTATGGAAACCCATGTAGTAACAAGAAAAGAGGTTAAGCTCAACAAGACCTTGCACTAAAAACTTTCACACTAGAGTTTACAGTACTTACCTGAAAACTTTTAATTATAGCTACTGGTGTGATATTGCCTGAAGTTTTTCAAACATTGCTTACTTTGGAAGAAGTCAGGAGTTCACACAGCAAAAATGGTTCTCCCCTTCTTCATTTCTTCAGTTCTGCACACATCATCTAACCAATAATGCTTCACTTATACTTGGTGTGAATTTAAGAAAAAAAAAAATCGCAGGCAATTAAAAAACTCATCAGTTAGGGTTTCAGAGGACAGTTGAATGTATTGCTGCAGTTTGACAAAGAAAGGGACTACTGTCTTTTTTCACTTACCTGAATAGTCCTTATCATAATAATGTCAGCTCAATCAATGAATTGCAGAGCCAACTGCTATATTAGTAAGGGAGTATTATGTAGTAAAAGGGTCAGGAAAAGGTGTGCCTAATAGGAGGATTGGAACTCTATTTTGTCATGAACCAAAACTCCTACTTGCTACAGAAAACATCAGTAGTAAATAAGATTGGAGGATGTAATCATTTTAGTCCCTTTCTGCCATGCACTGTTGTAGTCTTTTGTTTTATGTTGCCAGTGTTCTGAAATTGTAGCAGATGATTGTCATTACAGTGCATCCTGAACCATGTGTTACTGAATATCTTTAAAATTTCTCTTGTAATATATTCTTATCACTGCCATTATGGCTGCAAAAACCAGTGTCACTTCAGTTAATTGTAGAAGCTGAATGATGTTGTCTAACTTCCAGTGATGCAGAAGAAAACATGCACTTGCATGCTACTATTATTCAAATTGAATTTTCAAGCTGAACAGTAAAAAGTCTTTCATTCACAGCATATTTTGCACATAAATTCAAAAAATGTGCTGAACTGTGACATCCAGAACAAAAAATTATATAAGCAGGTTACTGAGCTTGCTGTCTGTAAAGCACTGGGCATTCTGAGGTTATGAAGTAAAACGATGCTATAACCAACCCTTTTATATTACCAAAAATATGTTTTTTTTCTTTGTCTTTGAAGTTACTTCTTGATCCATTCATAAACTCCTGGTTTACTGAATGTTGTGAAGGTTTACTGAATGACAAGCAGGTTTTTCTACCTTGCAACATTAGCCACCTGTGTCAATTAGCATCCTACAGAAGGAATATAAGGTGACTTTCAGATTTAATCTGTTACATTTGTGATCATTTCTGACAGTCAGACTTTTTCAAAACTGTATGACAAAATGAAATCCTTTCTTTAGGTTTGGGTCATCCCTAGGGTAACATTAAGAGATGTGGTAGGTATTTAATCTCCTTTTGGTCAAATCCAGAGTTTACTAATGCAGCTTTTGGATTACTGATGTCATAAACCACCACATCCTGAACATCTCAGTGTTTCATGTAAAATCTTGCTTTGCTCAGCTTTTTCTCTTGCGGCTGATAGTCTTCTAAGTGCAGGGGCTTTAAAAATGCCAAAATACGCTTGCCACACTGCCTTGTTTTTTTGACAGTGACCTGCCAGTAGGCCAGTTTTGGCTAGATCAGAAGACAGAAATAATTACTTGTGTGCTCACAAAGAGAATTCCTGAAGGGCTGATTGGATATATACTAAGGTACAAATGCTTAGAGAATTTGTATTGCTTGAGAGTGAAAGGAAAGGAAACGAAATCTTGTGATTTCAATGAGGATCAATTTGGCAAGCTTTGGTCCATATCCCTGCACTTCGTGGCATTCTATGAGTTTAGTTGATTTTCCCTTTGGTGAAGATTATTTTTTATTTTATGTTGGGTAGGTCTTGTACAATTCTTCTCCTGTCTTTTCTGAATTCTTGTTTCATTTTTTCCCTTGAGTCTGCTACTTCATTTAGGTTAGTTTTGGTAAGTTCTGGTCATTTTCACTTTATTTCATTTCATTCCAATCCATTTGATTGTAGTCACTTCATTTCCTATTTTATTTATTTATTTATTTATCTTTTTTTTTTTTTTTTTTTTTTTTTTTTTTTTTTTTTATTCATTGCTAAAAT
>VZRH01004630.1:2150674-2167548 GCA_013397555.1 Urocynchramus pylzowi | reverse complement strand
GTTCCTTTATTTCCTATTTTTTTTTTTTTTTTTTTTTTTTTTTTTTTTTTTTTTTTTTTTTTTTTTCAGTCTGTTCAATCCATAGCTAAAATGAGAGGAATTGAAACATTTTAGAAAGCAATGGACAAGATAATTTTCTTTTAGAAATCAGTTGTTGATTAGTGGACGAAATTGGGATTACAAGTTTTACACAATTGCATGGCCAAACTTTGGTAGTGGAGGGGGCAGAACACAGAGGTGGCTTCTGTGAGGGCCTTCTGGAAGCTTCCTCCATGTCCACCATAGGCAATTCCAGGCAGCTCCAAAGATGGATGTGCTGATCAAGGCTGGGCCAATTAGAAACAGTGGTAATGCCTCCGTGATAACACATTTAAGAAGAAGAAAAACCCTGTTATTGCACAGATGTAATTGTGGCCAGAGAAGGGTGGGGTGAGAATAAGTGAGAGGAACACAGAGCTCAGTGCAGAAGGAGGGAGAGGAGATGCTCCTGTTTTCAGAGCACAGATTTCCCTGCAGCCTCCGGTGAGCACCATGGTGAGTCATACTGTGCACCTGCAGCCCATGGAAATCCACAGGGATGCAGAGATCCACCTGCAGCCTGTGGAGGAGACCCACACCAGAGCAAGAGATTGCCCTAGAGGAGGATTTGACCCTGTGAAAGACCCGAGATGAGAGGGGCCCATGCTGGAGCAGCCTGTCCTTGAGGGACTGTACCCTGTGGAAGATGACCCATGTGGCAGCAGTTGCAGATTACAGAGATGTTCCCTGTTTGCTGTCTGTGAAAGCCCATATTCTTGGTTTACCAAGATTTTCTTGGTAATTTTTTTCTAAGATGACAACACATCTTTTTTGTTTCAGATTTGAGATATGCTGTTGCCCACTATTTCTGAAACAACATATTTGTTCCTACCCTGTCTTTCTTTCAAAGCAATTTTTTTCCTACATTTATGTCTAAAATAATTATCTTGAATTCGGATTACTTCTATGAGATCTAAGGTTGTTCTTAGTTTAATATAATGACATTTGAAACAGTGTAGAAATTCCTTTGCCAAATGTCTTACAATATTATTAAATATGCTTATCACAGGTAGCCAATTCTAAAAACCTCACTGTAAGTTGCTGCCAAATCACTTAATGAACCATGAAATAGACACCTGTTTTAGTGTTCTGTTTACACTAAAAGGAAAAGAAAAGTGAAAAGACTGAGGCAACAGTGGCTCTTTTAATTGGCTTTAAATTCTTTCAGATTTGAAACATTATTACAGTTGAATGACAGTGTTCCTCTACATGCCTGTATTGCTCATCCACCTACTCAGTAGCTGAGGCTGTGATTTGTGTCCCACTAAACTTGGTCTCTAATACATGAAGTGCTGAATTAATACGTATTTAAAACCCTTGTGCAACCCATCTACTTTGAGACTTTATCAAGTTTTTAATAGTGAGGAGAAAAGAGGAAATGGACTCTTGATGTAATAACTCTCATCTTTCTTTGTTTTTTGCTCACTGAAGATCATATTATAGTTCTTGTACTTCTCTTTTGAAGTTTCCTGGTAAATATGGAGTACAAGAATTAATTTAATTTGTCTTCTAAGCCTTGTTCAAATGTATAAATTTGTGTCTTCAGTTGCTTATGGTTCAGCTGCTTTCCTAATTTATCTCTTCCACTTTGAATATTTAAGTAATATTGTATTGTTTCCATTCACTTCCAAAACAATACTGCAATCACTGACATTTTTAAATTCCTAATGATATTAGAACATTTCTGCTTGACTCTATCCCATTCTCTTTTAAATTATGTGTACTCAATCTGTATTTACTAGCTTTCATGTAACAGAAAATATACTGTAATCCAGTAGGATTTCAATGTTTACAATCTCTGATTGATCTTAAATACTTTATTGCTTTTTAATAGCTAGATGCATCCTGAGAACGTGTATTCTTTGTTAAATCCCCTATTTGCTGTAAAATCCATATAATAAATTTCATCACCTTTACCAATTCTTACAATTAATGTCAATATCTTCCTGATCTTCCCACTCAGAAATTCTTCTGTTCTCTTTATTCTCATCCCTGAAACATTAGATGTATTTATTCAACTATAAAACTTAGTAGAGTTTCTGAGTTCCAGTTGCTGGAAAATGAAAGATAGTTAATGGACATATAAAAATACCAACCTCAAGTACTATTACAATAAAAGTTGAATTGTGGAACAGTTATCTGCAAGCCAGTGAGGTATTAAAGTCATATTTAATGGTAAGTAATGAGATCAGATGGAGAATAGTCAGGGTATCATACACAGCTTCTGAAAGCTGTGCAGTTTTAACCTTGAACTTGACAGCAGAAAAGCAAATAGCTGTTCTGCTTCATCTCTTTTGTTCAAAAGTAGAAACACTGAAAGAAAACTTCACCACAATTTCTTCAACATATAGGCGATTAGCAGTGATAAATCCTTATTTTTATAATAAGGGGAGTGCACTTCTGTAGTGTCTGCAGTAACCTCCACACTGCTTCTGAGGATATTATTCTACTTTCTTCTTAAACATAATTTTTATGAACTTCCTTATTTTCCGTTATTTACCTCTTTGAAATTTAATGTGCTCAGTCTTTCTTTGTTCCCAGAATCTGCTGTATATATGCTTTTGTGATAATTGTTTAAAAACTGACACTTTTGAAAGAGATTTGAAAGTTTTATGAGATTTGTTTAAATCTCATACATCACATAGATCCACCTTAAGATTAATTAACTAGCTCTTTCTTGATACAATACTCAATAACATTTACATTTTTTATCTCTATATGATGGTATTCTGACAGGACATTTCTGCAGATTTTTAGTATAGTGGAAATTACCTGGCAGAAATTATTTCCCTCCTTTGGTGGCCCACTGATTTCTCTAAGCATATTGCATTTGGTGGGTATGGGTGTAGGGGTGGGGGTTTATGGCTCCCTGATGACATAAAATTCAAATTTTAATTTTCAAATTTAAGCTTAGAATTTTATACCATGCAGATTTTGTGTTAATTTACAGGTTGGTTAATTTGATCTGATAGTTCATTTAAGAAAGAGAATTACTGTTCCTATAACTCAAATTACTCTATCTTTCCTGACTATTTTATGCTCTGCTCTCATACAGAGAGCAGATTCTCACAGATTGATTGTCTGACTCCCATAAGTTTCCAACACATATCATATATTAATCTGGTGCTTTATTTTGGATCACACATTCCAATTCCTCCATCTTGTTTCTTAGGCTTCCAGCATTTACAAAGTAGAAGGCAGCCATTGATTGGTTATATTTCTTGTCACTCTTTTAAAATGGCAGTTTGCTTCTTACTTCTATATTTGATTATTAGATTATTTCTGTCCCCTGACCCATCCTTTTTTTGAAAATACAGACATTTTTTGTCTTCATATTTACAAATGTTAACTCCAACCCTGTGTATTTGTTCCTGTCAGCTTTCCGTCACTACTCAGCATAAAGTTCACTGTCAAACCTGTTCATTTTAATCATCAGCACCTTGGTTCCTTAGAGCTGAATTCATGTCCTTTGCTTATGTCCAGAGTGCCCTCATTTCCTGAAAAACTGAATAATGCTCCTTTTATAGCAAGTTTTGAAGCTGTGTGTCCATTGTTGTTCCTGGACAAGTGTGCATACTAACAACACTTCAGAGATGCTAGCAAAGACCTTGGCTGTGTTTTCCAGAGCTGTGTATTTTGGGTCTGAATTTTTTCCTCTTGCCTATTTCATTAATATGCAAGGAGAAAACAATCACATTACTCTCCTGGGCCTTTCCAAGCTGGTTCCTTTTAATGGCTGTACCTTCCTGTCTGTTACCTTCAGACACCCAGAAGCCTATTTGGCTGAGAAAGGAGGCTTCCACCTATCCAAAATGTTTTCTGTTTCCAGAAGGGCCCACCTGTGTCTTGTGTTAGTCTTCTCCTTGCTAGACTTTGATGTTTCTGAGCATTCCTATGAGCCTCCTCACCCCTGAAATCCTGCTGCAGTGAAAGCACTACTTACCTGATCATTTTATGTAGTCTTGGGTCTCTGCTCATTCACTGAAGTTCTCATTGCTTGGAGAAGAGGAGAACATGTTTATTCTAGTCAAATAATTTATATTGACAATTAATTGAAGTCTTTGCACAAGATTGTATGATACAGGAACTTTTATAAGGGCAGATTTTTTTGTTATATAAACCACAATTACCTGCATGCTCCACCTCATATGCTAAAGCCTTACTCACTAACTGATACATGCATGAAAATCTTCCGTGAAAAACTGCTGCAGAATTGGAGTTGGGGAGAAAAAATAATACATTTAAATTTATAGCAGAAAGAAAAGTAGCATAATGGAATTGAATAGGTCGCAAGGGACTTTGAGTCCCAACATATTTTACTTTTTGTCTTTTCTTAGTAGATATTTGCTGTCTTTACATTTTCTTTCTATTTTTAAGAAGTATTTAAAACTCACAACCTATAATGATGTTTCCTTCTCTTCAAATAGGTGGGGTTTAGTTGTAACAGCTCTTTTTAGCGTTTTAAATTCACACATTTATTTGCATATGCATGTTCCTAAATCACAAATGTGGATTGCTTATGAGTCTAAACAAATTAGGGTTTATTACATGCAATAAGAACCTCATCTGTGCCTGCTAGTTCTGTTCAGATATCATGTCCATTTAGGCACAAATAACTAGTGGATATCTGTCTCATTGTGTCATTTCAAAATGCCTTCTGTCACAAATGGTGTCATTTCACACCTCATAACAAGAAAAAGCAAGAATTTTCCAGTTTAAATTTCAAGAACTATGATAATTAATGCAAAAAAAAGAAGAATTTTTTAAATGCATGTTTTGCTTTGCATTCATATAAAGGGGATGTGAAGTAAAAAAGTTATCTATGACATTACTCTGTTTTAAAAACTTTACGAACACATGGATATGTGAATAAGGTCTAGCAGTAAATAATGAATACAAAATAGGTTTTTGCTTTTGCTTTGTGAATATGATTATATTTTTTGCTTTATATGATTGGATATATATATAAAAGTACATCAAACAATGTGTTGCAATTAACACTGATTAATTATAATAACTGGTCACATCTGTGAATATTTCAACATGTACTGTATTGCCAAAGTGTCATTGTCTCATAAGAATTCCTGTTGCAAGTATCAGGAAGGTCCTGGTAATATGCAGCTTGTTGTCACAGTTTATATTTGAAGGAGAACAGGACCAAACCTGAGATCTAAATTTGTACACAAAAATGTTTATAATCTTGTTATTTCAGTCATCCACATAGCTTTAGGTGTCTTTGCTTTGTTTTGAGGTGTTATATTTTGGTTTTCTACTGTCTTTCAAAGTCAAAATTGTCAATCCCAATTGGAAGAATTATTCTGGAAATCATTGTCAATGGGCAGCCATATGACATCATATTTTAAAAATATTTGGAAAAGTCTTTTGTTTTTGTCTAAAGGCTAATGAGGAAGCATGTCTTGCCTTCCAACTTCTGTTACAATCAAACTAATAAGATTTATTTGCAAGATTAAATAATTCATAAAACAAATAAAAAAAACAGTTCTACACTTATGCCAATAAATTTTATTCCCTCAGATAAGGGACATAATTTTGAGACCTTTGACATTAAAAAAGGCCTTAGAAATCCCTAAATCCTGTACAATTTATACTAAGTCATTAATATCTATGCTAAATAAAAGGACATAATGATGTCTACTCCTTGGTAGAATAATCTTTAAAATAACAGTTTGTGTCTGTTCTCCCAGTATTACTCTATTGTAATAAAGTAATTTTTAAAAGGAAATTCTAGTTTACTAAATCACATGGTTATAGAAATTCTCTCTGCAAAAAGACATGTAGAGGAAAAAGTATTCACTTTTATGTGTGTAAATATTCACACTGACTTGGATGTTCCTCAAAGATAAGTCTGTGTAATATAGGCATAATCATGCTTAAATGCCATTTTCAGTGCTCTTAGCAAGCACAACCATATCTGCCATGTTTGCAACTTTTATTTTTTTAAATTTCAAGAATATAAAGAATAGATAAGGGAATGAGATGAATAAGGATTTGTTTAAAAAGCAGATATTATGTGTTCATAGTTGAGGAATTTTATGCAAACATTGATGAATGCTCATCCTGCATGTAAGATAGAGAGGGACACTGCTTGATGGCTTAAGTCCTTTCCAGCATCTGACTGATGGAACTGAGCATCATGACAGACTGTGCTATCCTTCCTGATTAGGATGTGCAAAAGGAGTACAGACAGCTGCAATGTATCCTCATTCTTTTTCAGTCTGTCTCACTCAAGCTGGAAGGCAGACACTTTCATTTTCTAAACAGTTTACTTCCAGTGTCATTCCTGGCATCTCTCTTTCAGATTTGCTCTGTACTTCATCTGTTGTCCGGTGATGTCCTTTTCAATATCTACAGCCATACAAAACATGGCCAGGGTTACTGATTATCCAAAACTGAATTCAGAATTACTGATAGCATTTCAAATTTCAGCAAACTTCAACAGCCATTAGCTTTTAACAACTGCTGTTAGAAACTCATCAGGCTGATGTAGAAGACAAACTACATATTGATTTGTGAATCCATTGACAAACTCATGGATTTCACAGCTGGACTGGCTTAGATGTTTGTGCATGTAATTTTTTTAACAGAAAATTGCTGAAAATTTTTAAATTCAACCCTTCTGCCAGTATTCTCTCTGCTAGATTTTATGATGGGTTCTGACACAGATGTAAAAGTTACATCTGCAAAAGGACTTGTAGGATATAGTTGGTCATCTCTATTTTCTGCTGCTTTTCCTGTCAGTGTTGCCATATGCATACCAGCAGTTAAAGCTGCATGGAACTATTTGCCAGGGAATATGAAAAAATCCCTGATAAGTCTGATGACCAGTGCTTAGCATTAGCAACACCATTTTTTGGTTGCTTCATTCACCTGCAAAACCTGAAGGTTAAAAAACAGCATGGAAAGATTAAAATTTTCAACCGGGATTTTTTTACTTGATTTTTTAACAGGAAATCTTTCCACAAACTTTACTATTTAATGGACAAATCTATGAAAGTGGCTTCTGACCATGAGCATATATAATGAAACATAGTAATCTTAATTATCCCAACAGTCATTTGTAACAGCAAAGAGATGGTGAGTCTTCCTACAGGGATAGTAATGAAACTGCCAGCTGGGGTGGTGGACAAAGAAAGGAGAATGAATTAGGTTTTGAAAGTCCCTGACCCACCCAATTTCCAGTTGCTTTTTAGATGCAGTTTATGGTCTTTCCAAGTGTTCTGAGTTAATCAGCTTTCACAGAAGTTAGATCAAGGCTCACTCCAACTCCAAATGAAACCTCAAAAAACTTTGAAATAATTAACCTGTTAAACCTGGCTGCTGGGTAATGTGCTGTTTCTACATATGGTTTGCAGAGCCCTTCATGCAAGTCACTCCACAAGATGCTCTGAAACACAGGAGGGAAAAAAATCAGCTGACAAACCTGGCAGCAATTGATTGAGGACATTGAACCTGTTATGCTTATTTTAAGTTTTGCTTAATAGGAACAGTTTTTTCTATCTAAGACTATTGCTCATGTTTTAATGGAAGTGACTTGAATTCCAAAGTGAAGGAAAAGTCCCAGTGAACTGTGTTTTTTTTTAAATGAAATTGTCTTTATCTTGCAGCTGCAGTCTGGTAGAAAGTGAATTTCATTTGAAAACAGAGGACAAGAGAAGAGTGACTAAGTTTAGCTTTATTCCAAGTTTATTCTAACTTGTTCATTACCAACACTCAATGTTTCTCACCAGTTCAGGAGAAAACTTGATATAGAGACTTTTCCTTCAGGAAAGGGTCTTGTATAAGAATACAATAGTTCACAGATGTTTCTCACAAAACTAGCAAAGGGCTTGCTTTTTAAATATATTTAATTTTAAGAATATATATATAAACAGGAATTTTTTTTTTGGCCATCCTGCTTCTAGCAGTATTTCTATCAAAGTAGGAGGTAGTAATGATGTTTATTAGCACCTTCATGAGTGAATATAAACAGAGGCAGAAAAAGATTTTTCCAAGAATTTTTTTAACTATCCAACTTTCCAAAATTTCTAAATGTCCCTCTCCCTCTTGTGCTTTTTTAGATCTGTTCAGTTGTTTATCTTGCTATTAATGCAGTGGAAGTCTGGGTACACTTAGTGACTTCTTGGGTACATTCCCCTCCCTTGTCCTTTAGTCCATTGAACTACTGTTTTGGGCAGAGTTTATTTAAAAAAAATGTGAGTTTGAAACCATCCCTATGAATTGCCTAGTCTGCAGAGGAATTTTTATTGTTTTGTATTCATTTAAACCTTCTGTGTGATGACAAGGGAGGAGTGAGGGGAAGCTGTAACTTTAAACAGCTGATACAAGTGACTTGAAATGAAAATATATTTAAAATATATTTATGAGATTCTCATACTTTGTTATGAACTTGGAACCCAGTTTCTCAGAGGGAAGAAAACAGGGACATGCCCATGGAAACTTGTGGACTCTCCATCCTTGGAGGTGCTCAAGACCAGGCTGGATGGGGCTCTGAATAAAGTGATCAGGTGGATACCTTCCCTGCCTGTGGGGGTGGGGGGAATAGATTAGGTTTGAGGTCCTTCCAGCCCTAACCATTCTGTGATTCTATGCTAAAACAGAAAGCTGCTTTGATTTTTTTTTTTTTTTAATCCTGATTTTTTGCAGGGCTAGCCAATTTAAAATTAGGAAGAAATTCTTTACTGGCAAGAACTTCAGACCATAGGCTGCCCAGAGAAGTTGTGGATGTCCCATCCCTGGAAGTGTTCAGGGCCAGTTTGGAGGTGGCTTTAATAACCTGTCAAGTAGAAGGTGTCCCTGTCCATGGCAGGGGGTTTGGAACTAGATGATCTTCTCCCTTCCAAACCAGACCATTCTATGAATATAGGTTTCCTAAGGATTTAAAATCCTTAGGAAATAGGAAAATAGTAATTGGTGTGTGTTAGTGACTGGAAAACAGATGGATAAATGAAAAATAGATAACTCTGGAACAGCATCTGCAGATGCTGACTATCAGTCTAAGCTTGTAACAGCTTCTGTTTCCAGTGTGAACTGCTATTTTGCCAAGTAAATGACAAGTAATAAACACTGATAAATGGAGTATGGAAATCCTAAAGTATATTTTGTATTTCTCTTGGCTTCAGCTGATAATAAATTGATGTTTTTAAAATTCCAACTTCCCTCATTAGTATCAGAATTCCTATTTTCAGCATGAAATTATATTTCATATGTGAATATGATAGCTGGGTTTTTTTCATAGTTATATACACTGAAAACCAGCTGGTTTGGTTTATGATTAATTATTGGGTTACATTAAATCTTACTGTCTATTTTTAAACTTTCAATGCCTTGTACTGGAAGGAGAACATTTACCAGCAGGTGTCATACAGCTTAAGTAATGATAATGGTACATCATATAAAATAAGTAAATATGGGTACAAAAGACTTTTATAGAATTAAACTGTAAAAGAGGATGTGGCGCAGCAAAATATTGTCATACATAAATGATATGTATCTTGAATAAATGTGGGGTTTTTTTGTAATTGTTAAATTATACAACCTTTCCATGTAACTGCCTGTGACATGGTTTTCTTACTGGTGCTTACTCAGTGGTGGTAAGCATAATGTAAGAGCTGTCATGAGGTAAACAGGATCTGGTTTTGAGCACTGTGGAATGCTACAACACTCACAGATGCTGCATTTTATGAGACCAAGAGTTATGTCTGCAGCTGTTAATTCAGAGGTGGTGATGCCCCACAAGTGTGATCCACTATTCATGGGAAGGGTGGGAATATGAAAAAGTGATGAAGGAATTTAGATCAAGTTCAGTGTGTTCTTAGTGCATGTAGACAAAATGACCAAAGAGAAATACTGAGCCTTCAGAGTTAAAACACAGTTTGCAAATCTGAGTTGTTGTGAATACATTTTTTCTGTCTTTGCTTTTTAATCCTTATTTCTTACATTTGTTTACAAATAGAGAAAATTATGCATATTAATGATGATGTAATTTGGGCTAGCACAAAAATAATCATTATAATTGTGAGATAAGTGGAACACTGGAACCAGGCAGTTCAGGAGGTAAGACATCTTCCTCACTGGCCATTTTAAAGATGATCATGTTCACTGCAAGTGAATGAACATGAGATTCTTACCTACTCTGACAATCCCAAAATTTGGCCAAAACCAAAACACAGTGTGATTGACTTGTGCAACTTCCTCTATTTGCTTAATTTTTCTTTGTTCATTGTAGCTTAGTAGGACGGATCCTTTTTTCTTATCTGTATCTTTGTTTTCCTCTTCAACATGTGCTCTCTGAGGAAATTATGCAAAGGCTGCTTTCCTCTCTATTCCCTGGCTGTAGCCTGCTTGACAAAAACAGAGGGTCCAGTGCTGTTAGAAAAACTTAACAGTCCTTCACACACACAGACTTAACCTTCAGTTTTCTTTTCACCTTTGGAAAACAGAAGGGCAAAAAGCCACTGCAAACTCCTTATCCATTTCACTTGTAGCAGTAGGAATGATGCCTATAAGTTATTTCAAATAGAAAAAAATAAGGGCATATTGTGTGACTCAAATGAAAGAGAACAAAGCAGAAAAAGTGTTTAGCAACTGATAATATAAAAATTACAGGTAAAATGAGTACAATAAATGAATGTTCAGATGTTAGGAATTATCAAGCTCAGTATCTAAGCTTGAGCTGTGTGCAATATAAAATTAATCGGGCCGTGATATATTTTTCTTCCTATGTATTTGGAATTTTCTAAAAGGAATTTTAGTGACACATTGCTCCCATTGCATTTAAAGCACACTGCCAGAGTTTTAAATGACTCCCCTTCCCAAATTCTGGAAGTTTAAAAATACTAGAGTATGTATTAAAATACTAGTGGGAAGAGTTTTATGTGCACATATTAATTCTGTTTTAATAAGAGAATAAATGTAGTGAGCTACAAATAGAAGTGGTGGGAAAGAAAGGTGGGAAATTTAGTCAGGCAAACATTTTTCTTTATTCAAATGTTGCAATGTAACAATCTAGGTATAGATTAAATTTCATTTCTGCTAATCAGTTCTTTCTTCTATTTTAGAAATAATTTCTTGATATCAGCCTAAGTGTTATTAGTTTTATTAGTTAGATTTATATTTTTATATATATTTTTTTATTTTTATAGTTTTATTAGTTAGATTTATTAATAATCTTTCAGCTTTAGGATGTAGGCTATACACTGGCTATATAAAACTTTACAACTAGTAAGAAAATAATTCAGTATAAAATCCATTTAAAAGAAATTACTTTAGTCAGAACATGCAGCTCTGCTTCATTTGTGATTTCTATGAGGCTACTGGGCAGAATACTTAAGTCAGATCTCCTCAGGTCAATTTCTTTCTTTAATACTAACCTGCAGCTATGAACATACATTATTAGAGAAATGATGTAATGGAAAATCACCCTGATGTGAAAGCATATTAGAAATCACAAGTGAAATGGCTCGCTTGGGGCATTTGAATAACAAAGCAATGCACGACTGAAAGTTGGCAACACTTCAGCTCCTTTAAGGCTCACAGATTATGTGGATTTGGTTCAGTTCATTGTATCTAAGTAGGTTTCACTTCCCATTGCTTCTGAGATTTGTCACCTGATAATAGGTTGTAAACATGGTTGAAACTTTATAGAATGTCTTACTCAGAATAAGATGATCAGTAGAACTAGAAAGATCTTACTAATTTGCTGGTACTTGTAGTTGCTATGCTAAGCTCAATTTTAAAACTGTATTAGCTGATTTGAATAACTAATCAAAGTTAATACACTATCCTTTAACATTTGAATGATTTTCCTGAGGAAATGTGTTTAAGAAATAAATCTTGATGTTGTCTAAGTACTGTTTAATAGTTTAAATGGATTTTGACAAATTCTGTAAGACTTGTCATTTACTGAATCCAAAATAACATGAAAACATATCAATTTTTAAAGTGTAATTATACTAACTATCCTCATATTCTTCATCATTTGAAAAAGAGATCTGCTCTTTTTGACAGGTGATGGCAAAAAAGAGGAGATCAAATTATTTGCCACAGCAATGTCTGCAAAAAAATCAGCTCAATCATAGAGAAGGAAAATTGGTGAGGTAGAGATAAAAAAAAACCAAACCAATTTCCAGCCACATAACAAGATTCAAAATCTTGTATTAAAGTGACATTGCATGAAAATTTAAGCTAAAGAGTAATTATTTAAAATTTAAACTAAGGACTAATTATTTCTATCAACTAAAAGTTGATATAAGTAAATTATATCAACTTTTTTGGCCAGTACTTTTATGATATTCAATAAATGAATTGCATAACATTACATATATTGCACAAAACCTAAATTAAAAACAGTCACCTGACATTACATCTTCCCATCCAGTGACTTTGAGACTCTTGGAAAATGCAGTGTAAAGTAAGTTACACGTAAGAAAACTATGTATTAAAATTGGACTAAGAATCTGAGAAAAGGTTGTATTTTATTTGCTTGGGAAATGAGTTTTCTGAGATTTATTTAAGAAATTTTGCCATATAGGGTGAAGGCACTCATGACAGAATTGATAATTATTTGAAACTAAAGTTTCACAGAATAGCCTTCCAAAGCCAGGCAATGGAAATCTTTTAATGATTTACAGTGATAGTGCTAAAGCTATTAGCTAAAATAAATCATACTGTTTTTTAACAGATTTTGCCAAGCTGGGATAAAAATGGTTGATTTTCTGCTTCAGCTTCACCAATGCCCAAGATCCAAGAAGAAAGGCACAAAACTTTGCACTGATTCACTGATGCACCTCAACTCAACCTGGACATTTTTAAGGAAGGTAAAACTGAAATGCCAGTCTGCACTATCTTACACCAATGGAACAAGGGAGATGTGAAAAGGGAATATGGGGTATTGTTCAAGGCACTGCACAAAATCATCCTTCTGTTTCATTATCTGGCACTCTCACATACGATGCTCCTCTTGTTTCACAGTAAGTCTCTTACAGGTAGAGGATCTGATACTCATCTTTTAAAATCAGTGGGTGTTTTGACTTCCTTGTCAGTGAGAGCTGGGATCAAGTTGAAACCGATTGCAGAAGTCATGCAGTGAGCCTCTAAAAGCAGTCAGTGGCTGCTCTCAAAATGAAATCACTTGCTGGGGAGAAAAGATGAGTTAATGTGCACAGCAGAATCCAGCTGAAGACAGACCAGCTGGAAAGCAAAAAAACCACCATGAGCAGAAATGCAGCGTATTGGTATTCCTTTAATGTTTTAGGGTATGAAATGGTCTTAGCATAATTATGGAAACAAAATCCCTTTGTGAGCTATGGAAAGAGGCTGACAGAAAAGACCACAGATTTTAAAATTCTGGTTGTGAGTGAATCAAGGGGGACTATAGCTGAGACTATAGCTATGTGAATAGTTCATTTTCAGGCAAATTCAAGGTGATTTCCAGTTTCCTATATCCCACATATCTGACTAAAATAGAAAAAAGAAACCCAAACCCCTCTTCTACTTCACTTATGAAATGAAATAGCTACTGAAATTGCTGTAGTTTTCGTGAAATAGCTAAAACTACTGTTGCTTTTGAAAAACATAACCTTGGGCACAGAAAAATTAAAGAGGGGCAGACTTAAATCACTTTGCAGTTCTATATGACTGTTGATGGGAATAAACCCCTTCCTCACTGAGAAGGAAAAGAGACTCAAAAATGTTATTTTCTGCTTAAATTTCATATTCCTGGAACAAGCCTCTAAGCTAAATAATTTTTGAAAGCCAGGCAGGAAACCAAAGACACTTGCTTTAATATTCTTGAAAATATTATAGGTTACAGAGCAGAGTAGCTTTGCCTATGTTTTGAGTTGGATTGCACAGACCATTCTTTAAGACAAATACAGTGAAATTAATCTGTCCAAGAGTTATTTGATGTAATTTTACAATTGTGTGTTTTATGCAATTTAGAAGAATAATTATACCCGCTACATGTTAGGTAAATTTCTTAGGAATTTTGAGATGCTGAAAATTTGTTTCTGATCTTTGAAAAGTTTATCCTTATTCTACTGGTTTTATTTTTATTCCCCCTACTTTCAACAAAACAATTTAGTAAGGCCCAGTTAGTATAATAAATTTTTCTATTTTAGTTATGTTTTTCTTTGTTAAAGAACTATTGAAGGGCTTGTAAAGCAGGCATTGTAGTATTTTGCACTATTCTCTTGATTACCATGTCACTATTACATCAGATTGCATTGTACCAGGTTTATTTTGGAAATGGCTTGTGTGTTCCATAATTATTATTACTGCACATGTTTCTAGAGCTTTTGTTCAACATGTTAGAACTGAATATATTAATCACTTGACCATTGTGCAGCTAATTTCTGCTCTTGGCTCGGTAATCTAAATCCAGAGTAGCTCAATTTGCTACTTTCTGACCAGAAAATAGCCCACTAATGTTTTTTCTATAATGTTCAGAGTACTGTAAGATTGCTTTGATCTGCCATAATAGCTCTTTTATATTAATATCTTTGTAAGTGTTTCCAGACAAATGATGCCCTCATTTAAATTCAGGAGATCATAGAAAGGGTCTTAATGGTCCCGTGCAGCTTCTAGTACATTAAAAATGTCCTTGAAATGCTGTGGGAGCTCATGCAAGTCCTGGCTCTGTGCCTCTCCATTCCATTACATGAGATTTGAGAATGTGGCAATGAAAATCTCTTGGTTTATAAAGTCAGGACTTTGTTCCCTCAGCGATAGACTTAAAGAAATAAAAAAATTTGTTTGAATCTCAAATGTATATTTACAGTTGTTAATTTGGTTAATTTTTCATTTTATGTTTATGTCCTGATCAGACCAGATTGTTTTAAACACTGTAATGTTCAGATACTAATATTCATTTAGATCTGTAAAACAAACTGCCTCTGCAAGAGCACAAAATCCTTATTACAGGAATAAAAAAAAAGCTTTTCAAGAAAGCTGAGTTTATAAGAAGGGTGTCTTTTTAATCATTTTGGTGTTTCATTTTTAATTTCTCCAGTTCTGAAAATTATTGAAGACCATTTCAGCATCTAATCTAATTTAGGCAAGTCTCAAAGAACAAAATATGGGGGTGTGACACCACAATCGTCTTGTAAAGATAGTATTCTACCAGTTTGAAATTTGGCAGTTTATGTGTGTTGTTGTGTTTGTGGCATCTATTTCCTTCTTGCTCTAAGCAGTGAAATTGATGGAAGCTGAAGCTGAAGCTACTGAATGCATTGAGAGACTGTGTTGCCTGTTACCTGCCATTCTCTTGTGCTAAGAAAGTCTTGTTTTCAGCTTATGGGAAATGGTAATGGCAGAGTGTGGGAGCACTCTCAATAAGAATCTGAGATGAAGGGAAGGAATATAAGGGAAAAAACTACCTAAGCCATGGCAAACCATCTGTCATGGGGAGCACCATCCCATTGCATGGATACTTTCACAGTCTGCTCTGCTGTCATGAACTGCTGGTTTGATATAATATGAGCAAGGTGGCTTCTGGACACCAGGCATATGCATTTAGCACAGAAAATGAAATTATTTTACGAGCCTTTTTTTCCTATTCTAAACATTTCTTTCAATTCTAGCCCAACAATTTAACAACCCTTGTTGTTTTGTTCTTATGTGCTAAGTTTCAAATTAGTCATCAGTTTCAGTCTCTCCTGAAAAAATCAGCCTTTCTTCACTTTTACTGCTTTGCTGTGGCAAGTGATTCACGAATGCTTTCTGAAATGTCATTAAAACGTGGAGGAACTGCAAGGTTACTTTGCACCTTGAGAAAGACAAAGCCAGTTATAATGCATTAAAGGATACATCTTTTGCCATCTGCACACCCTGAAACTTCTGTACAGTCTGAAGCTTCACACAGCCATTTTTCCTGCAATGAAATATGTAAACAGTTGACTTTAATTCTGCTCAATGCCTGGGCTTCTATTCCATGTGAAGTTATTTCTCCATCAGATCAACTATGTCCTTTTGAGATTGTATAAATCACAGTTTATCAGAAAGGACAATGGAAAGACATTTTGTACAGAGGAAATTTGGTATGCAGAAATAATCTTTTGAAGAATAAAAGCTGCATAATTCAAATTATATGTTTAGTCACAGGGTGTTCTTGATTCAGATGAACAGAGAGTAACATAATTACAATGCCAAACAACTGACAGACATTATAGATTTTCTTTGAGCTGCAGAGGGAAATGGAAAGTATGTGAAAAGGGGAGGTGGAAAATAGTTGATATACAGCAATCCTTAGCAAAGGGTCTATCACAAGGAATATTGCCCCAAAAGGATGGCTAAAAAGAAAGTAGTGCCAGGCAAGAATGTCTTAAAAAGCTATAAAGTAGCTTGTACTATTTCAGTGAGGACAAGACAGCTTTGTAACATGTAAGGTTGAGCTGCATGTGGTACTGGAAGATCTCACACACTCACCTCTGTGCAAAAAATGGTCTTCTGTGGCAAAGAATTTCTGTGCTTTAAAAAGAAACCCCTCTATGCTACTTCTCATAGCTCCATGTTTAAAATGTAAATTTTATTCTACTCTTAACAATATTTTCAAATAAACCCAGGGATGTGTCATGACTTCCTTAAGGGAGCAATACTTACAATCTAAAGAAACTAATAAAAAACAAAGATAAAAGTAAAAAGGTAGAAGGCAAAAAATTCAGTGAATAGTTTATTTCAGCTAACACCAGGAAGTTTTAGAACAAGTATAAACAAACAGCTGGAATATGAAAAAGGAGCAGTACAAAAAAAGGCTTGTTCTTATTTTCCTGGCCTTTTTT
>VZRH01004630.1:2140053-2150633 GCA_013397555.1 Urocynchramus pylzowi | reverse complement strand
TTTTTTTTTTTTTTAATTCTTTCAGACAAATAAATTCTGGAAGAATAAAATTATTTCTAAAGTTTTGTTCAGGAACTTAAAATTTAGTCCTGGATGGCTGACTAAGATTTGGGCAGCTGGGTTTTTTTGCGGCTGGGAACAGAAATTTCTATTTCTACCACTGAGCATTTTCTGATATTTTTTAAAAAATGAAGTGGTTTCCCTGAAGAATTGACAAAAGAAGCCTTTTCCACTGATTTAATTTCCAAATATTCTGTAACCAGTAAATATTTCATAGGTACTTGGAAAATACCTTTTTTTCCTCTTTTTGACTTCTAGAACACATTTGTTACTCTGCAGGGTTTTTTGGCTTTCTCTCATCTCCATCCAGCAGCACCAAGGAATATCTCTCTGTCTACCCTTATCCCATTTCAAGTGAATGATGCTAGGGTTTGCAATGCCTGCTTCTATAAAGAGTTGAACTATTATAACTATCCTGAAAATAGAGTTGCTTTACACTGGATTGCAGTATCAATGTTAATCTATATGAGGCCTGGGTATATTATTGCTGAAATAAACATTAGCTTTGGAGGTTCAATGTTTGCCACCTTTTTAAAATCCACTGAGCATGAGGCACAGCCAATGATGTGCTTGTTATTTTTCTTAGAAAATGAGAGGGTGTTTTCCCAAGTGTCCTTATTCCATTTATTTGTAAGCTTTCTGCAGGAATTTTCTGATCTCTAAGTCCAATTGCTTCTCCTCCAAGGCCATTTATAATGGCTTAAGGGGCCTCCAGGGCATCATGCACAGAGTGCTGTAACTGCTCACTTTTACAGGAATCAGAAAGTTTGCAATACTTGCCATATATAAGAGATCTCAGAATTTTGTTGAACATTTGAGATTAAATATCTCATTTTCATCATATTAAGACAGAAGTTATGAATGGAGAAAGAAGTTGGAAGGAATAATTTTGTTGCCTCTGTTAACAGGGAGCATAGGTTTTCTGCTTATGATGTGGATTTCAGTCTTGGCTATCGGGTTCTTCATTTTTTCTCATCCCAGGTTATTGGCAAATGTGCCTCTGCATGTCTAAAATTGGTATCATATGTTGTTCCTTATTTAAATTTTACATTTGAAGGTGTTAGAGGGAACCAAATTTCTGAAATAGAGACAAGGCAGTTTGGAGTGTTGGCAGTAGCTATACTGCTCTAAATAACCCCATGGTGCAGCAAGCACAGTGCAGCTCACTCTACCTGGAAAAGAAAGGAAAGATAATATTTTCCCAAGGTAGGCCTTGCATGGGTGTCTGATGGACTAGGAGTTTGTGATCACCTTACCATGGTGATTTAGTGAAAGCCAGAATAAGGTGGTTTAAGTAAATTTCATCAATCTCTTTTATCTAAGAGCAGATGAAGTATTTTTCATGAGTTGTCTACTGATTTTTCACTGTAATATTTCAAGTTAATCAGAAGCTGATGGAAAAGAATGTCAGCTCCTGCATTTGACTGATAAATAGCATGCTACTTCACTCCTGGAAGTTTGTAAAAGTTACTCTCATGCTGAAAATAAATTCTTTGGGTTTATTTTAATCAGGATTTTAAAAACAGTTGGCAGAGACTTTCAAAGTAACGTCTTCGGTTGCAGCAGTTCTAAATGATGAGGGTTCTGGAGGTCACCTTGTTACACCTAAGGTTTTATAAATTATTTTTGACTAAATAAGAAAAGCTATTTCTTTGAGACTGAATCCAAAACCTACTGGGAAAACAATTGGGTTTTGATGAATTGTAATCTCTTGATTCAGTGTTTTACAGGAATTATACATGGAAAAGAATAGTAGGGAACTCCATGAAATTATTGTGACAGCTGAAATCAAAATCTCAATAGCTTCAAAAAGCATATTTTTGAAAAATATCTTTTCAGAGCTGAATGAACATATGGAATGAGGCTTGGAGTTTTATAATTTTCAGCATGTAATCAGTGAACTATTTTAACTCGGCATATTTGACACCACCATTCTTGTTTGCAAAGAGAATACCACTAATTAGAGACAGTCTAATTAAAACAGCCTAATTAGCATTAAGGTTTCGGCAGAGATTGAACAGTTTTTATTGTGTTTTATTGTGTTATTTTTTGCCAAGCCACAGACAGTTTTTTAATTTTCCTTTATGATCCTAAGGTTATAAGCTGAAATATAGAAAGCCATAAGAAAAAGAAAGAGGAAAAATACACCTTTTTCAGCCCTTCAGAATCAGAGGTTTGCATTACAGGGCAGTCTGAGACAAGACCTGCAGATTTATGAAGATCAGGTTTTTCCCCTGAACTCAAAGGTGTTTTCTCTGTATATGGGATCTGCTTCAGGCTCCTAAGAGATGGTGTCTCACCCACAAGATAATAGATTTCCCTCTGAACTTCTGTGAACCTGGGACCAGTCATACACCTTTGTGTGCCCTGAGAGCCTGGCAAGGCAGGAGAAAGACTGATAAGGAGCTCAGGTCCTCTTCTTGCCTGAGGGAGATGTTGAAATTGCTCCCTGGGAGAGCAGCAGGGATATGCAGGACTCCTTCCTGCCTGGCCAAAATCCCAGGGGCTGGGTTCTCTGCACTGCTCCCTGCTCTGGCAAGCTAGCCAAGGGTACTTTGGCTGCACTGGCCCCAGTGTTTCACTGTGCTGGGGCAGGTAGCAGGCACTCTCATGTCACAAGGAGCCTTACTTCATTCTGCTTGGCTGTTTCTAAATTGCCCCATAGGAAGCCCGAAGCTTTGAATGCTAAGATGAAGGGTTTTTCCAAATCTTTGCAACTGTCTCTGTCATCAGTACTGAGAAAAAAGAATAAGGCAATGATTTGCTTAAACAAAGCTATTTCTGACAGTAGGGAGTTATTTTATATCCTTATTTGCAAAATGACTAAGAGCATTGTTACTTTCTGCTGAGAAAAAGTGGCCTGAAGCACGTTTGTCTGGTTTGCTTTGCATTATCTGCTGCTCAGAGTTTGAGCTGAATGGTGAGTTAGTGAATGTTCAGACCTTCTTCTGCAATTACTTTGGTACGGGAGAAAAGGAAAATATTATGCAGGCTACTGATCCTGCTTTATATTTGAACACAAAGTAAAGTCCTTTTGTTTAAGCATAGAGTACAAATGTTTACCTTGGAGCCTTGTATAATTTTAATTAAAACACAAAGTCATGCCTTTGAACCTCTACCTCTGAGTCATATGAAATGAAATCTCAAAATTAAAATTTCTGTGAATGTTTTGCTTTGCTAATCTTAATAAACACACTGCAGGTTAGTCACATTGATAGTTTTCTGTCTGGTTTTCTTAAAACTCACTCTGTGATCAATTGTGGTCATGTTTCAGCACCTAGCTAATTCTGATTAGCATTATAATCTAGTACAATAAATGCAGTTTAATCAGAAATTGCAAATGAGCCTCAACCACATCTAATATAATCAGCTATCTTGCTGACATTGCTTCAGTGGCAGGATTGTCAAGCACAGAATGAATTAGCTATATGTATGAATAGCTTTAGGATATGTTTGATGCTGATTTAGAGGAGAATTTGCATAAACAGTAGTTAAAACTTAATTAAAAGTAAAAACCCTGTTGTATGTAAGGTTGAACAATTTCTGCTAAATTTAATGAGATGAGGTACTCTGTCCTCAACTAATCCTTTCCACTCTCTCAATCTGTCATAAGCAAAACCTCCTGCATTGATTATGTAGACAGTTGCTATAGGTTCTAAGCATCACAATAATTTACAGTATGTCTAGCTACTAAATGTCCACGGTTCAGCACTTCATGAATTTGTATAATTTTTTTTTAAATTTTATGACTGAAAAATTTACTTTGGCATGGAGCATCTTGTCCTATTGAAAAACTGCTTTACACTGATGACATAATACAAGGTTTTATTAAACTCGGGGGTCTAGATGAGGAACAGTAGGCAGAAATCTCACATTTTTTACCTTAGCAGACCTGAAAACGAAGAATGCTAAGCATTAAAGGAACCTAAGAAACTGAAATAGTATATTAGCTTGAAAAACTTTCAATAATAAATCTGGATTACAAATTGTTTTCAAGTAAGATCAAAAAGAATTTGACATAGAGGCTAGTTTTTTATAATACATTTTCTTCCCTTTTTCCTTGTTGAACTAAAAAAAATATAGTAATTCCTTTGCATTTATTGTTTCAGTTATATTTATTACACCGAGATTAGCTCAGCTGGTTAGAGCTGGGTGCTAATAATGCCAAGATTGTGGGTTTGATCCCTGTATGGACTATTCACATAGGAGATAAATGATCCTTGTGGGTCTCTTTCAACTCAGAATATTTTGATTCTCTGATTAATGCATCCATCTGGAGTCTTGAATTTGTGTTTTCAGAGCAAAATATGTGAATGTAAAATGCTGTCTACAGTTAAATTCTTGTGATCTGTATGGCAAAGTTGTTGTCTTTAGTAAATCCAAGTGCATACAAGCAAGGGTCCTTTTCAGAGAAGTAAACAGAATGCCTACTGAGCAATAAGCCACATATCTTTATATAAAAAAACCCTAATGGATGTCCATATAAGTTGGACCAAATTTTCCCATTAGAATTCCCATTGCCTTTCAAATCTCACTGCATGATCATTATCATTCAAAAAATCTCACAAGAGAAAACTTTAAGGTAGTTTTAATGTTGACATTTTAACTAAATGAGATGAAAATATTTTAAATTGAAAAGGATATTTTCCTTACAGATAAGAAAGTTAATAAATAGATATTTTAATAGAAATTCTGAAATTCTAAAATGCAACAATATTTAGTAATAAGCAGACATTTCCCAAAAAAACCCCATGGTTTAGTTATTTTTATGACATGATGTATCCTGAATGCATTCTACACATATATAAGCCAAAATTTTTCCAGCTGTGCAGGTGAATTTCAAAATTTACAAAAAAAAATGTAATACAGAATTGCACTGGAGAGCCACATTTGGATGACACAACCAAATTATTAAGAAACTGGGTGATTAAATAGAGCCAAGAAAAAAATAACTTCTCCAGATCTACAAACTTACAACATCAAATGGATAAACAAAAAAAAAAAAAAAAATGGGAATAATGCAGTGAATATTGGAATGGTAGTAAGATCTTAGGGTTTTTCTTGGTTTTGATGCAGAAACAGGTCAGAGGGTTGGAATTCCTTCTGTTGGTTTTTCTCATTGCCTTTTTTTAGTTTTGGGAGAGAAAAACACTGTGCAATTTGGTGCTGAGAAAAATGTCTGTGGAGAAACGGGTTAGCTTCATTTATTCCTGTATTTTTTAAAAGTAACCTGCATTCCTAGTTCACAAGCCACAATAGTTATGCAATATAAATTGCAGCCTAGTAGGTTCTTTAGGAAGGGAGGTTAATATGATTGAGCTTTATTATTCTTCAGTCTTTACCATTGCATTTGATCTCTTAGGCAAATAATACTTGAAAAACATCGATAGGAAATTGTTTTTCCTCTATTATAACACAAATTAAAAAATAACCATTAAAAATATTCTTCTGCTTCAGTCACATAAAAAATGAAGGCTCCATAGAAGTAGAATAGAGGCTCTTTTGACTATTTCTAGTCTATATACATACAATTTGAAAACTACACTTGCACTGGGAGTTTTGTTTGCAAGACTTACTGTATGATTCTTTTAGCAGATCTTGCCTTTCATCCTACTCTTGGCAAGTTTGATCATTTATGTATGTTGTGTCCTTTTGCTTCAACACAAAATCTTTTGACTCAAATAAATTCAGTATTCTGTAGGTCTTGAAAATACACTTGACAGCATAGTACTCATTATACTTTTCACTTTAAAGCAGGAAAATAGCCTGAATTGCACATGCAGTCTTTTTGGATGTTGAAGCCTTTTTTGTTTTATTTATTTTGTTTTTATGGTAAGATATCTTTTTCTGGAGTCTAATCCTTCAATGCTTATCCCTCAATTTCTCTAAGTTTTTTCACATTGTCCACCAGAGTTTTAGTATTTGTAGCTAGAACTTTCTTGTTGTTGACTCTCAGCTTTTTTCATTGTCTTTTTTCTTCCCAATCTTTTAGTGAAATGCCTACATGGACATGCACTCTATAAATACCTCTTTATTGCTAAAACAGGCTATGAACATTAATGATGGGAGTGGGGTGTGAAGGGGCAATGGAAAAATATGGAATAAATTTGTTGTCCCACCTACCAATTATACCAAAAAGAGGATAATTCCTTCTTTCTTATACTGAGTGAACAGTAGCAAACCAGTCCCCTGCCTTCCTTGTGCACATTTTCAATGAAGTTTGACACAACCTAAAGCAATATCAGTTGGTATGCCATTAACATAAAGTAGTACAAATCATAATGTTGAAATGTAGTGCAGTGAAGAAAGAAAGAAAGTAATTGGGTACTGATTGACTCAGCAATTGAAGCTGTTAAAATCTGACTTTTTTCCCCCCATCTTTTAATTTTCTTCTGCTAGATAATGAAACTTCTGACTTAGTTTCTTCTTTTTATATAAAGCAGTCCAATCTCTTTGTAGTTTAAAACATTTCCTGCTAGTTACAGTGAATAGATATTTTCTTTTTTGTTCTTGTAGTATTTAAAACTGAGTGTTTTTATCTCAGTCTGAATCTTCCTGTCAGACCTATTCTAAAACAGAATGCAGGTGGAATTAGAAACATGTAGCTTTTAAATGTAAGCAAATGCTTTACCTTCAAGAAAACCAAAAAAAGTAGTGACTCAATGTCTTACAGTAAAGAAAAAAAGATAATAGCTGAACAGTCTTCAAAAATTGCAAAGAATTTTGTCTTTAGACTTGAATTTTCATTACTGAATTTATCTTTCTGAATGATTGAAAATTATTTACTGAATTTCAGTTGAACCTCGTCTTTGACTAAAATTATTTAATGTCTGTATTAATGTCATACCTAAAGTACTATTTTGATGATTCTACTGATTTAACTTAAATATGTCTTCAATGTTATAGTTATTTTAATACAATAATGGAATATTTCGAATTTTGAATTTTTTAAACTCTGTTTACTTTGAATTATTACCATTAATTGTGGATAAAATGACCATAACTTTTTTGCACATATATTTCTAGCTTGTTACTATGTTTCAGTGCTCACATTAGGATGAAGAAATTTAACGCCAAGTTTAGGAAACTACACTGGAATACATTATCCTTTCAGAGTAATTATCCATATGTTATATACATTATCCTTTGAATAAATGCAACTCTGATTTACTGGTGTTATTCCTTTACTAGTGCCATGGTGTCAAAAAATGACTTGTATGCAGAAAAGGACCTGTCCTCAGAGATTCTGGACATGAAATCTGGAATTTAGGATTATTAGAGAAAAACATTGTTGCATCTAATTATGTCACATAAATTTCTTTATAAACTTAGTGCTCAAGCCATATTTTCTAAATGTGTATCTTTCAAGATTTATTATAATTTTGCTGAGTTTTCTTTTTTTCATTTCAAAGCATTTTCTTCTAGTGATGGCTGGCCAGTGAAGGATATGTAGTTCCTATATAGCCTAATGGAAAGTGCACAATAACAACCTTATATTTCCTTTTATTGTAGTCTATTCATCTACACATTCACAGTAATGTTTTGTTTGCCTTTTTTACTGCAACTGTGCTTTGTGTTTCTGGTTGAAATGATTTTCCATAATAACCTTCAAATTGTTTTCCTGATCAGTGTGCTAAATTATTGGGCCATTTGCCACGTATCGTATAGCTTGTTTTCTTCTCTAAGCCTAATTATTTTACATCTATCTGTACAACAAAACACCTTTACCATCTGTTCCTGTAAACAATCAAAATCTGACTTAGTTTGTACCATTCAACCTTACTTGTTCCATCTTCTATTCCTTTTATAATCTGCAATCTTGAATATGGTAACCTTATTTCCATGTTTCTCTTGAACCGATTCAGGCACCAGAGAGCAACACAGTCCTACAGTCAGACTGCCATTTTTATGCTTCATTTCTACAATTAGGATGTGTCCTTGTTGATTACTTTTTACTTCTATTTTTCTTTTTACTTTTTCCTTATCTTTTTGGAAGTAGCTTACCATAATTATTTATACCTTAAATCTTAATGTGTGCACTATTTCTCTCTGGGATCAAATCCTAGCAAATAAGCTTTGTATATCTGAATGTATATTTTACTTTATTTGTTGGGATGATATCCTAATATCTGGGCTTATTAGGATGGCTTTAAACTAGATTTGATGGGGGGAAAGGGATATTCTCCTGGGTGTCAGAGAGGAACAAGGAAAAAACGACCTTCCAGGAAACAAGAACTAGCTATGATGTCAAGCACAGTGAATCTAGTACAAAAAAGAAGTTCCTGTCTACTTGTGCAGTGCCACTGAGAAAAGCAAATTACTCTTAATTGATACAATGAAGAACTCAGTATGCTGACACAGAAATTAGACAACAGAGATGAAAATTGATAAGAGGGATAAGAGGGATTATGCTTTACTGGATGATAAACCATCAATTTAAAGTTACAGATGTGTGACAGGAAAGAGAATGAGATGTGTCCGAAATACAAGAAAATTACCAGTTATAGAAGAAAGATTTGATCTCAATAACAATCATGAAGTCTTCTGCTACTGGCAAATGACAGTGGAATATTGTTTTATTTTCACTTCATATGAGGCATATGGAGAATGAATATCTTAAGTCACTGACCATGGGTCCCAAAAGGAGAGCTGCAGAATAATGAAATTAGCTGAGCACATCTTTATTTTAAGCATGGAGAAGTCTAATTAAGGGAGAGTATTCTTTTGTCAAACAGTAAGAATATGCCTGAGAACTTTACAGGTTTCTGGAGTAAGTCAACATCTTGGTAGGGAAAAGCCTAGGTATTTAAAAGAAGACTATGTGTTTTTTTTTTTTTTTTTTTNTTTTTTTTTTTTTTTCCTGGGGCTGGAGAGAACAATTTTTCCACACACTGCCTTTGATTCTGTAGATTACAGAGTATTTTGATCTGGGTTCTCCTTTATGTATATGAATCCCTAAAGCTGGATCCTCTTCATTGCTGCGTTGTGTGCATCCTGAACATTTATTCATAATGATAATGATATAAAATAGAAAATTATTTGTTTCAGTTTTAACAAATTGTTATTCAAACTCAATGGCAACGGTCAAATTATTATTTGTTGTATTAGTATACTCTCCTGATAACATTACTAATTAATAGCAAGGGTAATTTCCTGGTAGACATATTTAAATTACACTTACTAGTGATTTTTTGGCAAAGTTTTTGACCTATGTGAAGCCATGGTTTTGCTCACATTTGTCTGTGGGTCAAATATCACTGAGGGATATATTTGTGATCATTGACAGCTCTGTATGAGCTACCAGCAACCTTTTCAAATTCTCAACAGGACATTTAAAGCCATTTAAAAAGTAGCATAGCTCTTTTAGAAGAGATTCCTGGGGGTTTCTTTCCATAGCACAGTATTTTGAAAAGCCTGCTTTTTAATAAATATCTGAGGCAGAAACATATTCTTTAGAAAATCATGAAGATTTATTATTGTACTCCTCTGTACATCCTGTGGTTTTCCCTTGATATTTATGGTGATTAACCCTTTTTCATTGCAGGAAATCTTACTTAAATATTTCTCTTTTTTTTTTTTTTCACCATAGGAATGAAATTTAATACAAGGCTAAGTTATATGTGTTAAGAAATGTTCCTTCCTTTATCTTTGGCTACCTAGCCAGAATAATAAAAGGTGGTTTCTGAATATATATATGAAGTGGTTGGGATTTTATCAGCTTGCTTCTCATCTGCCTCAGAGGACAAACTCTCTCAGACTGCAGAAATAGTAAAAAATCCCAAAACAATCCTCCAAAAGCCTCAACATTTTTCAAAAAAGACCCATTCAAGTGCTTTCAACATCCCTCTGCCTTCAGGAATTTATAGAGCTAATGTCTGAGGAACTAATAACAATTAAATATTTACTGTAAGCTAATGGAATCAATTTTCTGTCTGCATTCTGCACTTGAACATTTAACTCCCAAGTAGGAGTTCCCTGGATGTGGTCTCTACTGCTTTGCATGTAGGTCCCTTTGCTTATGCCTCAGTTTTTGGGCTCCTAATGGGAGCTCCTCATTAAATGTGTTTCAAATATTATCCAGGACTACCTTTGCTAGAACAAAATGTTGCTTGAAAATTGATATAGTGAGAATGAGACCTTTTTCAGATTGCACCCCTGCTTTTTAAGATACATTGGGATGGGATGTGCTTTTGATTCAAGCAATTGGAGAAATACATATGGAAGCAAATACCTGCAATGAGAAGACCTATGTCTTAGCTGAAAAGGGCTAAATTTATGCTTTTAAATTTAAGAATTAAGACCAAAAATAAATTTAAGTTTTTGGTCACATTTTGGGGCTCAAATGTAGTAGTGTGACTCACCAAAGACAGTGTTACTGAAGTTATGTTAAAGGCTTCAAGTCAGCCTTAAAAGAAAAATAGCTTCTAAAATTATAATTCACGGTAGTATAAAGAAATATAGTTAAATATTAGCTAGTGTTTTGAGTTTGGTTTTTCTTTTTTTTTTTGGGGGGGTTTTTT
>VZRH01004630.1:2085601-2140030 GCA_013397555.1 Urocynchramus pylzowi | reverse complement strand
AAATACTGAAAGCTGTCTAAATCATGTATGGTAACCAAAAAATATGGGAATTGCTACATACAAAAACCATGCCAAGTAATGTATAACACTGTTCAACAAATGAGGTGACAACATTCTGAGAAAATGGAAAACAAAATTCATGCACACAGGTATCTCAGAAAAGGATAGAGAAGCATTTGTCTTTTTAAACCAGTCAAAGACAGTAAGAGAGATTGTTTCATAACAGTTCAAAGCATATCCTATGAAGGAACTATGAAGAAGGAAATGGAAAAGCCCTCTAATGAAAACTGGCATCCTGTATAAACTAGTTAGGTTCAGGACCACTTCTGATTTCATGGACATGAATACTTTTATGAATAGTGACCTTTCTACAGAAATTTCGAGAAAGTTTATAAAAGATTAAAAAGAAGAAATGGCAACATTTGATGTCTACTGGTCCAGAAGAGTGTCAAAAAATTACAGTGTAAAAAATTACAGTGTGCAAGTGATGTGTGCTGGAACTGCATTTTGATTCCACAGTAGTATCAAGATAAAATACAACACTAGAGATGAGGAAAAGTGTAAGTGCTACATACCTAAAGCAGAAGACAATCTGGAGTTTCTGTAGTATATGACCTGTCAGTGTCACACAACCTTAGTCTAAAGGTTCAGCTTCAAAAATGACTTGAGGAAATACATAATGTTTTGTCCTTTCTTTTTCTTTACTGTTTGAGTAAAGAAAAAGAGTAAGGGTTTGAGTGGATACATCCCTATCATCTTGGATGTTCTTTGCTTGCTCTGTTCCTTCCCTTGCAGTTGCTCCTAAAGAAGAAGCATTAGTTAACAAATGGCTCAGGACTCTCCAGTTTTCAGGTCACATTGTTTACTCCACAGTGCTTATATGTCCCCTGCTTCCTGTGAATCTCTTTACTAAGTCTGTCAACAGATGCAGCTCTTGGAACCGGGCCAAAAAAAATCAGTATTTTTTTCTCTCTGTAGAGATTTATCCAAAATTCTTCATCTTTCTTGTTACTTTGGGAACTGTTTATGGCAGATCATCGACTTCAGTTTCTGAGCCCCTTTTTTGAAGCTGTTTTGATCCTAAACCTGTACTCAGGGGAGGGACATTTGATCAGATTTTCTTCGAGATTTGTGAGAGGGGTCACCAGGGTCCTCTGCTTACTGCAGTGCTTAAGACCATTTGAGATAATGCAAAGTCAGAAACAGAGAAAGTATTGAGCAAATTGGCCAAAATATACCAGAACAGGGAAATAGCTAAGTCAGGCACTGCTAGGGATTTTCAGTTATCAGGACTAGAACTGAGATGATAATCCTAAAAACATCCCCAGGGGGAGTATACCTTAATAATCTTATCTCTTTTTTTTCACTTTTAGTTTGATTAAATATGTTATTTGTTTGTTTGTTTGTTTGTTTGTTTGTTTGTTTGTTTGTTTTTAAATATTCAATAATATAATATTAGAACTATCAAAAGTTTCTTCTATTTTGAGAAAGCTTAGTATAATAAATATTACTGCTATTCACTCTCTGAAATGTAGAAGCTCACATACTTAATTAGATATTTGAGGAAAGCCTAAATTTAAATTTTTTAAAATTTAAATTTATTTTGTACATTTCTAATTTTTTCCCTTCTGAATAATTCAATCAATACATTTTCAGTATTTGACATTAATTTCCCATTTATTTACCCTGATAACACAGCAGTCACAGGTTTATGTTTTCATAACACTAACTTACACATTAAAACTGCAGAGTGCCCCAATGCAGGGCCATGTTAATACATTAGAGTTTCAAGTAAATTTATCTAATTTACATGCAGACTAGTGAGGGTGACAGTGTTGTGGGTGTTTTCTACAGGCCACCTGATCAGGTGGATGCCTTCTAAAGGCAGCTACAAGTGCCCTCACTGTTACAGGCCCTGGTTCTCATGGGAGACTTCGACCTCCCTGACAATCACTGGAGGAACAACACAAGGCACAAGCAGTCCAGGAGGTTCCTAAAAAATCATTTTATAACTTTCTGAAACAGGTGATTGTGGAACCAGGTAGGGAGGGTGTGCTGCTGGGCCTTATACTCACAGACAAGAAAATTCCAGTGGGATATATGAACTTTAGGGGTAGCCTTGGCTTATTCTGCAAGGAGGAGGCAAGGCAATGAGTAACATTGCAACTCTAACTTCAGGAGAGCTAACTTTGGCCTCTTCGGTGAACTTCTTGGAAGAATCCCATGGGTGTGTGCTCTACAAGGAAAAGGTTCCAAGAGAGCTAGTCAATATTGCAGGATCATTTCCTCCTGGCTTCCTGGAGTCCCTCTGGGCAAGAAAATGCAAAAGGGGACAAGAGACCTACATAGATGAACAAGGAACTACTGTCAGCAGATGTGCATGAAACAGGAACAGGATGCCTGGGATGAATTTTGTGATGTCGGAATATTCAGAAATGCAATAAGGAAGGCCAAAGCTCATCTGGAATGAAATTTGTGTGAAGATGTTTTGGATAAGAAGAAGGGCTTCTTCAAATACATTAATAACAAAAGTAATATTAAGGAAAATGTTGGCCCCCTACTCAGTGGAACAGTGACTGTTGCAACAGAGGCTGTAAAGAAGGCTGAGATACCTTTTTTGCTTCAGTCTTTACTGCCAACGCCAGGCCTCAGGAATTAGTGACCCAGGAGACCAGGGACAAGGCCTGGAGATAAGACTTTCCCTTGATTGAGAAGGATTGGGTTACAGACCATTTAGTCAAACTTGATATCCAGAAGTCCGTGGGCCCTGATGGGATGCACTCACAAGTGCTGTCAGATATGTCAGATAGCTTTACTAGGCTACTCTCAATCACCTTTGAAAAGTCATGGCAGTCAGAAGAGGTGCCTGAGGACTGGAAGAAAGCAAAGTTCACTACAGTCTTCAAAAAGGACAAAAAGGATGACAGAAGAAATTATAGGCCAGTCAGACTCACCTCAGTCCCTGGACAGGTGATGAGACAGCTCATCCTAGGTGGATATCTCTAAACACATGGAAGACAAGAATGTGATCAAAAGTAGTCAGAATGGATTCACCAAAGGGAAACCATGCTTACTTGACTTACTTAACCAACCTTACTGTCTTTTTTGATGGGAGAGCTGGCTGGATAAAATGGAGGAGTGCAGTGGAAGCTACTCTAACAAGTTTTTTGACACTGTTTTCCCAGAGACTGTGGAGCTATTTGAAAGCTGTCTGGACATATTTCTAAATAACATTCTCTAGGTGACTCTGCTTGAACAGTATTGTTGGACTAGATGACCTCCAACAGTCGCTTCCAACAATTCCATGATTCTTTCATAGTCAAGGTCCATCGAGACAGATGCCAGAATGGCTTTTTTTCCTCAAAACTGCATAAATATTTTCAGAAGGGAGACTCCTTTAGAAATTAATGACAGTAATGGATCTGAGACTGATGCTCCATAGAGGTAAGTCTGGGAGTGCCTTAAATGTCTCCATGGTCACTATAAATTTATCATGCCTTCTGAGAGAAGGAACTACTGAGTACTTCCATTGTTCTTGCTATCCTTGTTCTCTATACACTCAGAAGGAAAAGGGGACACCATGTTTTTCTAGTAGACATGTTACACTTATTTGATGAAAAATGACTTGTTAACTTCTTTTACTCTCATATTTGAAAGATTTATGCCAGAGCTCTGCAGTGAAGAACAGAGAAGGCACTCCAAAACATATGTGCAACATGCAAAATTATGATTTTTTAACTACTCTAATTCAGTGAAATTAAATTACCACTTATTCTATAAAACCAGTGCTACACTGTATTTTAGATAAGCACAATATATAGAAAAAATCAGACAGATAAATAACCTTTTCATAGATTCATAAACATCACAGAATCAACTGAGGTTTACTAAGGCAAAAATTGTATAGAGGCTAACATCCATAAAGTGGATATTGCTCCCTTTTCACCTGACCTGCATTCTGTAGACTGTTCTTCATATGTGGCTGAAAAAATACCAAATGAACTCATTTTAATTCAAAGATAACCTGCCATCTCTGACCAAACAAATTTTGTACAGCAGTTGTTTTAAAGCACTATGCTTTACATTACAAGTCATTGTAAGGAAGAAATGCACATAGGCTACTTTCAAATATGATGCAAGTACTAAGAAATAGGAATGATCTCTTTACAGATTTTTAAAAGAATTTTTACAGTTACATTGATATTTACAAAGAAATATATTCATGGTGATTCTGTTTGGAAAATTTTACTCATTTTTACTTTTCAATTTATTCTAGTCATACTTTGCATTAACAAGGTTTCTTTTCAGTACAGAGAAGAAAATAAACTGCTTTGCAATATTTTTGCAAAAGGCAACTTTAACGTATGACTGAGTAGAATTCAGATTGGTATGAACACTTTTGTGGTATCAAATATTCCCTTGCAACATTCTAAAAGCTTACCAATTTCTATACTCTGGGCCAAGAAACAAAATGGCAATTTTGCATCTGAAGATAAAAATTGAATTATGTCATACATGCTTAATAATTAATGTGTTCTGTATACTAACTGCTTAGAATAATTCAAATGCTATATGAGATCCAAATATGATTTTTGCTACAACTGAATGAATCACCAATATGTACCTTGTCAGAAATATGCAGAAACTACTGATATTTAGAATTGCTTTTTGCTCAAGCATAGTTTAGGTTTACATAACCCCAGTGGTAAAATAAACACGAAAAAAACATCTGTTCAACTAAATTCAGAATTACTAAATGACTTACTATCAAATGACACCAGAAGGAAGGCTCATGGGAAAATGTTAACAAACAGTAATGTCACATCACAGCTTCTATAACTTTGTCTCAGCATGGCACACTACAAAGCAAGCTGTCTGCTAGTTTCATTAAATTATTTGGAAATTGCTTTTTGTTATGCAGTAGGGTACATTTCTCAGAGAACATTATTTTGTTGTTAAAGTTGAAAACAATTTTTATTGATTCAGTCAGTTTACCATGTATTGCTTTTGGGGAATGGTGAGTTATGAGAAACACTGGAGTTCCTGTGTGTTGCTAACCTGACTCCATCAATGCTTCCACACAAATGATAAGCACTGATGAACACAAATGAAGAGCAGCTGTCACTTCAAAAGCTTTCTTTGCAATAAAAAAGGAAATGCTGAGAGGAGGAATAGAACATTGTAAATTTAAGGCAAAAATACAGGCTGTTAATTATATTGTTGAAAATTCCAAAACCAGGCTTCCAGGTTCATTGAAGACTGCATTACCACGAGGCCTTTCCACAATGTCTTATGCTCTTATGATCTTTCTGGTTCTGTTCTCTACTGTAAGGCCATCTAATACTGTCACCTGTCTGATTTGTGTGGATACCTACTCAGAGGAAAGAATCCCCATGTTCTCATCCTTTCTCGTTTTGTTGGAGGCAGAACAGGGCAGAGGGAGAGCTGGGCAACTCAGTTGGCTTTATGTGGGATGCTGACAGCTAACTTGAAACATAAACCCTACTTTGAAGCTCAAGCCAGCTAGTCACACAAAATCAATTGGTGGTGCACACAGAAGGAGAAACACTTGCCAAGATGGTACTGAAAGATCTTTGTGTTTCTTATTATTATGGACTCATTTCTGATACTGCAAATCCTAATTGCCTGGTGTCAATAGACCAGAAAACTTACTCCAAATCACCATTGTGGTCTCCTTTCTTCCAGATTGTGTGGACAACTGATTATTTCAATCATAAAATATGGCCATGTCTTCTGCAGTTAGTGCCTCTGTAATACCCTTGAGAATGCCAACTCTTGCCCAATCTTCAGGAAGAATCTCACTCACAGACAATAGCATCCTATTTATATATAAGGACTTATATTTTTCAGGACAGAGTCAGCTGGATTTCAGGGCAAAATGAACTTTTAAAGATATATATTTGAGTTCAGTGATGTTTCACATTGGCAAAAACTGACAGGTGATATAAAGATATTTTTATTTGTGTAAATATACATCTTGTTGGTTATAGCTATTTTTCCTAGTTTTAATAGCATTCAAATCTGACTGTCCCATCTTCTTCTGGATACTGCTGATGGAAAAAATGTTCTATCAGGTGGAAATGAAACTATTGGTTTATATCAATTAGAAGACTTCTTTTTGTCACAATTGTAGTCATTGTTTTGAGGGGAAAAAACCCAAGGCCCAAGCCTTTTAATTCTTGTGGGCTGTGTGCGTTGCTATAATCTGTTGCATTAAGGGTATAGAAATTTAGCATTAAGGGTATAGAAATTTAGCATTAATTGAGGCTTTTCTGTGTCTCACTGAATCAAAGTGGGGCTGTGAGTCTTCCCCTTTGTTGCAGACACCCTTCAGCTGTTTGGCCTTCAAGCCCAGTGCAAAGTAAGGGCTCCCAGCCCGTGTTCCTCCCAAGCAGGCTCATCAGCTCTGCCCCCAATGGCAGGGGCCCAGAGCACGGTTCTGAGCACTGGCAGCCAAGAGGGCTGTGGGGCAGGTGCCCATCCTCAGCCTGTCGAGGCCCTGCTGAAGGGCTGCACGTCACACTGGGCTGTCAGCCACTCTTCCCAGCCTTGGTGTGTCAGGAAACTTGCTCAGGAGGCCTCTGCCCCTGCATCTGAGTCACTGATGGATAAGCTAAACATACTGGATCCAGTCTGAACCCTCGGGTTCGGTGACAAGCCTCCAACCAGACTCTGTGCTGCTGATGACAAACCTCTGAGACTTGCCATTCAACCCTTTATTTGTTTATCAGCAATTCATAGAGCGTGTCCACCAGGATTGTTTCTATATGCACATGCACTACGTCAGAGGTCTACTTGAAATCTTATTGATTCTTCAAGTATGTTCCAAATGCAGAACTGCTGTAAACTTAAGAGTTGATCATAATTTTGAATTAGCACTTGAATATCAGCTTTTAACCAAAAGAAAGGATTAAAGAAAGTGATTAATGGTCATAGTATTCAGTTCCATTATCTCGTCTAACACAACTCAAATTGCATAATGAGAATTATTAACAAGTACCGGTTTTATTCTACTTCAGTTGGTACAAAAGTTTCAGATTTAAAGAAGTAAATCCTTTACACCTTTCAGACCTTGTTCTCATTCTATTACTTGATATGTATTATTATGTTGTCAGCTGCTTACTTAGAATTCAATCTCTTCTGTCCCAAATAAAGCAAGAACAAATGAAAAATGCTTGTAATAAAAGTCGTAGCTCAATACCTATTGCAGGAACAAACTTTTATTTTTGGACTCAATATGTAATTTCTATTGATTAGTGCTTGATTGTTATTATTTGGACACAGGAGTTTCTGAGATAATTATTGTATGTGGTTTCTGATAGTTTAAAACAAATTAGCTCTTTACCCTTTGGATGTTTTAGAACAGGCAAAAAGTATAGCTCCTTTATCTTGGTCAATGTAACTCCATTTTAAATTTATCTTAACTCAGGGGGAAGATGATCAAAATTTCCATGGCATTACTTGAAGTATTTTTATAATTTCTAAGTACTGTTCTAAAAATTACTAATTTTATAGAAACTGCTTTTAAGTGGAGAGGTTTGTTTTAACTTTTAATTTTTATAATTTCTAAGTACTGTTCTAAAAATTACTAATTTTATAGAAACTGCTTTTAAGTGGAGAGGTTTGTTTTAACTTTTAATTTTTATAATTTCTAAGTACTGTTCTAAAAATTACTAATTTTATAGAAACTGCTTTTAAGTGGAGAGGTTTGTTTTAACACAGACAAAAAAGAGTGGAACAGTTTAGCATCAAACCTGGATTAAAAAAAATTGAACTCCTCCCCCCCACCCCAGTAGTCCAAGATCTGTAGAAAATTTTGCTTGACATATGTGAGCTTTTGAGATTTGACATAAGAAAGACTTGTTAAAGATAAAATAAATATTTATTTTTATATCTATTTACATTCACTAAATTTTTCCTTGTTGCTGATAGTAAGGTACTAGTTTCCATTATGCAGATCCTCTTGCCAATTTTTTCTGGAGCAAAGTCAACAGCAAATAAAAGACATTTTATGCAAATCTGAAAGATTATTGGAAATGCATTAAAGTGTTTGATTTTATTTTGAATTATGAGATAAGGACATTAAGAATAATAGATTTTTTTTTTATTACAGAACCTTCTTAAGCGCTTCACATAAGACTTCTTGGTATCTGTAACATGTGAATAATACAACAGTTTTAATTAGTTATGAAGAAGGAGGTTAGGTCACACATTATAATATTAAGTTGGAAGAAGCCAATTAGAAGCTGGGCTCACTTTCATGTGTTAATAAAACTTTTTTTTCAAGGGTAGATGTCAATTTTTAGCAGAATATTATTATTTTTTAGTCATTACTAGATAGATTCATGAATATTTATTTTCTACTGCTTAGATTAATATTGTGAAAATTAATGTATTCTCATATAATGTGGAATGAGATAACATCTTTGGATGCTACAGGATATGAAGCCATGTTTTTGTTTTTAAATAGATGACTAGGTGTAGGATAGCATACATAGAAAAAAAGGGTTGCATGAAAACTCTCATTTTACTTAGATTTACAAATAAGACTGGCTGGAGGGTACCTGATTTTTAAATAAAGTAGGACATGTAAGCAGTTAAGATTAATCCTTTTGTGAATTGAAAAACAACAGAGATTCAAATCTTATAAAGTATACAGAAAAACATCCACAGCGTTCTGTAGGAGGAAATGGCTGTCTTGAAATTTCAGCTTGTAAAGATAGAACTGTCTGAATAATAATTACTTTGTTTTTCTTTCTAATATTCAAAAAATAAATTGCTATTAGCAGCCAAGAGTAAGACTACAATTTTATTTGCAAAAGGAAAGACCCAATAGCTAATTCTGCCTTCTTCTCAGCCATCTGTGGAAATGAGAAAATGATGCAAGGTTCTACTACCCAAGCAGATCTCATCTCCATGTATCAGGATTGATTTTCTGAGAAGTGAGTAAGTATTATAATGAGAGATGAAGATTTTTTTTTGTGCCTCTAAATGTTAGTTATTGATATCTCAAATTCTTTAGTCTGAATTACTTTTTCACTTTATGTCTTTATAAAAGTAGTTACAATCAAGAAATATCCATTCTGTTACTGGAAGTATGTTTAATTTTATCTCAAGCCAGAAATTTTGGGTTTTCTTTACTTTTTGTTTGTTTGGGGTTTTTTTGTTGTTGTTTTAATGTTGAGGAGGGCTTACTTGGTCATTGATATTACCTAATATTAAAAAAAGTAATTAAAGGAATTATCCTTGTTTGGGTAAATATCAGTGGTCAGATCTGAATGTGAGCATTTGCTTGACTTTAACTGTATTGCTCTGAAAAGGGGAACCTCCAAACTGCCATTTTCCTGAAATCTGTCCTACACCACAATAGGATTAGGTGTCATCAGGACTGCCTGATGTGAGAAATATATCTGCACATTAGGATGGTTCTGAGATACTTGTTATAATTATTAACCACTTCAAAAGCTTTTTCATTGACTGAACTATAGAAAGAACTATCTATTACATAATTTTAGCCATCTGATGTATTTTCTCTACTAAGTTATGAATGCCTAGATAAGTACCCAAATCACTCAACAAACCTTTGAAAAGTATTAAGGTCAATGATGTAGTTGAATATATTTCTGCCTTTTGTGTTTTTTTTTTTTTTGGAAAAATGAAACACTTTCAACTGATATAAAATGATGCCTCTGGAAAAGCCATGAAAGCTTTTGGATACAGGACAAGGGTAAATGAAATGAAAATGGAAATGTAAGCTTTGTTCAGCATGAGCCAAAGGATTTTAGAGATGATATGAAGGATACATTAACATCTCAGGGGATTGATGATTCAGTCTTGAGGTCCATTCAGTTTATAGTCATTTTACTGGGGTTATACTTTCGTAGTTCCAGTCAAATGGGATGAGATAAATTCTAATATAATTATGTCTAATGGTTAGATTTACCAGCTTTTCAACTTTTATCTTTCCTGTGAAGTAAAAGTAATTTATGTTTGGTAGCAAATGTTTTCTCCTCTAATGGTTTATTTCAGCCTTTAATTAAAACATTTTTTTTCTTTCTTTTATCAACTGCTAAAAACCTCAGATCCTCTTATCTGCACTATTTCTTCTATGTACTGCTCTTGAATCATGATTTTTCATCTCAACTAAGGAGGAGAAAGACACAATTATTTAATGTACCAAAAAAACCCTTAAATTTACTTATGTTATTGAACGTTACCTTCCTTTCCTCTTAAAACAGTTATTTTAGGGAATTTGTATTTTAGCTCCAAAGCAATAATGCATCAGGGCCAAAAGGAAGATGTTTCATTTACTTTGGCACCTGTACTTTCAGAGAGTATTTCGTTCATTGTTCCTATAATTTATGACTTGAGCTCTTAAATGTGTGTAGTAAAAATGCCACTGTCCTCCTTTGCACCACAGGCTACACTGTCATTCAATTGCTTACACTGCTAATAACTTCTTCCTGATATCTGTCTAAACTTTTCTTAGCCTCAAGACACTGTTCTTCATCTGTCATTTCTTGAGACCGTGACTGAGATTTTTATCATGTAAACTGTCACTGTGAGGGCATTTGTAGACTGTTGGAGACATATAATATCCCCTTAGTATTCACCATTCTAAATTCCTTACATGCAGCTCGCTCAGTCCCTCATTACACAATTTATCCTCCAGCAATTGTGTCAGCCTCATTTCTTTTGTAATTTCTCTCTTTTTTTTTTTTTTTTTTNAACACTTTCTCTCCTTTTCATTTTCCCCTCTTTTTTTTTTTAATTTTTTCTTTTTTTTTTTTTTTTTTTTTTTTTTCTATTTTCCTATTCCCTTTTGGGGATAGGAACGTGTAACCAAAGAAATGAGTAACCTGTAGTTTGGCCCAACAGAAAAATGCTAGGACTACATTAAGGTTGAAAATGCACATGTATTCTAAAGGACACTTTCCCATGTGGTCTTCCATCAGTCTAATAATGCCTAATTCATGGGACCTTATTTGCACCATTTCCTTCCTTGAAATATTGTTTCAGCTTTATAAAAGCTACACAAAAATTTCAAAGTACATTTGATGATGCTAAAGTAGCTCTTTATCTTAATGAATTGCTCTTCAACCATAATGGTAATTGAAACCACTTTCTGACTATTCCACTGCTGGGAAGTTTAATTGATCTGATATATTGCATCTTTCTTGTTTCATTAATGGTTTTCAAAATGCATCAGACGAGTGTGTAGGTTTCTGAATTTTGTAATAAAAGTACAAAACTCAGGAAAAGTGTGTTTAGGTTTGATGAAATCCTTCAACTTTAAACAAAATGTAGAGGTTATGCATTATTGAGGTTTGGCAAATTTCATGCTGCTCCTCCAAATAAGATGAGGAACTGTTGGATTTTGACTTAGTTTTGGTGTTTCTAATATTACCTGTGCTTTGCCTTCTATCTACTTTAGTATCAAACACAATCAACATCCAAAATGCAAAGTTTAAGATCCTGACACACACACACACATACAAAAGCACAGAAACAAACATACAATAGAGAATGGAAAAGAAGCTAAGTAATATTTATCGCACAAGTGCAAACATCAAAACATATTTTCAGACTTGTATTGTTTCACAGAATCATCAGTAACTTTCCTTGAGTACCCACTAAATATATTCATACAGCAAAACCCACCCATGGTGAGCACTATTACTATTGCTGAATATAGTCCTTCAGGTGCTCCATTATGTGCAAGTTTCTAAAAACACTACTTTGGGAAAGAAATACAAAATAAACCCAGCATCTTTTGGGCATGATTTAATTTCAGAGTTTAGAAGCAGTTCAGAGACAGTTCTTGGAGAGCTACTGAGGTAGCTGCAGTGCTAGATGCTCCAACACACCTTGGCTGTGCTCCACTCTAGCAGGGCAATTCATCCAGTGCAAGGGAGAAAGGAAACAGGAGCTCATGGAATATCTTCTGTCTGCTGAATTCAATAGATATTAAGAATGAAACTGCTGCTAAATTAAATAATCTGACCTACATGATGCAGGCTCTCCTGCTTTTCTAAAGTAAAATCTTGTTTTTAATACAACATTACTATTGAAACAGAGGAGTCATGTAAACAAAGAATCCATTCTCTGCCACTCCAGTAGAAAAAATCTTACATAAGCATTATTGTGATCTTGATTTTAAGACTTTTACAGGAACTAGATTTATCTTTGATAAACTGTTCTACTGGTAAATTATACTCTGTGATGGTTTTGGCTGGGGTGAAGTTGTTTTTCCTGCCAGTGGCTAGTGTGAGGTTAGATTTTGGATTTGTCTGAACACAAGGTTGATAATTTAGAGATGGTTTTTTTATTGCTGAGCAGAGCTTACATACAGCCAAGGTTTTTTCTCCTTTCCTTAGTGGTGAGGAAGCTGGGGATATGTGGGGGGCTGGGAGGAGACACAGCTGGGACAGGAGACCCAAACTGATCAAAGGGATATTCCAGACCATGTGACATCATGTCAGTATGTAAAGTGGGACAAGGGAGGAAGGGATGGCTGTTTGGAGTTTGCCTTCCCAAGTAGGTGTTACATGTGATGGGGCCCTTCTCTCCTGGAGATGGCTGAGCACCACATGAGGCAATGAGTGCCTTGTTTTGCTTTCCTTGTGTATGTCTTTTGCTTTCCCTATTAAACTGTCTTTATTTCAGCCTATGAGTTGGGTTTTTATAGTTTCTCCCAGCTCTCTCCTTGATCCCACTGGTGGGGGAGTGAGTGATTGGCTCTTTGGGTCTTGGTTGCTGGTTGGTTAAACCAGGACAGGATCATACACTTTTTTTGCCCTATTGCTAATCTGAATGCTGTTAGTTTCTGGTCTCAGATGCTGATATTTTTACAGCTTCCTTCTACCTTCCCCTGCTGCCCATCCACTGTTAACTGTTGTGCTGAACCAGTCACACTGTTTCTTTAAATTAATGTTATTTTCTTTACCCCCATTTTTACTGCCCCTCTGAAAAAAATTTATGTGCTATATAAGGCATTTTTTGCAGTATAGTCTGGTTCTTCTCAGAGGTGACAAATCATGGAAGCATTAAGATGAGTACCACTGACCTGACCATGTACAGTTTGGTTGGATTTATTTGTTTTTCTGATAGATAGTAAAAGGGCAGAAGTTTAAGAATCTTGCAAGGTCACCAATACAGAAATGTTCAGGCTGACTTTTCTGAACATCTTTTTTACTTGAGGATCACCAGGTTTTCAAGGGGCACCATAGGAGTTCTACACAGCTACACTAGTGATATTTAGGGTAGGCACTCACACAGTGAGGGTATGGTTTGGATGTACTTTAGGGTTTATGGTTATTTCCCAATGAATTTCTTTTCCTGACTCTTTAGGTCCTTACAAATAGTTAAGTTATAGACCCATTATTGTTTTGTATGTACTGTTCTGAAGTAGAGAAAGTTAACTATCCTGATTATAATACTGTGTTATTATATTAGTGTCTGAGTGCCTAAAATAGGTTAGACTGGTATTTGACAATTCCTCTGGGTCTTCACAGAGAGACCATGTTCTCTTCTCTCCTGATTGCAGAGAACTCTGAATTAGTTTTGAGTCTGTTGTCAGGATAGCTGTCCTTTTTAAAGTTACCATATATTCTCATGGATTTTATTTTTTTCATAACTACAGAACAAAATTTATGCATCTAAGTAAAGCTACTGAATTATAACATTATAAGTGATAAACTATTTCAGTTTCTTTCCATTAAAATTCAGGAGGCAATGCAATTAATTTTCTGTGAGTAAGAACTTATACCTACCATCATTAGGCTAGATTTGGATTTGTATTCAGATGCTCCTACCACATTAATGGTGATGATTTCTCAGTCTGCTAGGAGCTTTAATTTTGTACAGAAATTAGTTTGATGCTCATGACATTTTCTCCTATATTATTCCACTGTAGTTAAGAACACATAACTGCTCCTATCCTAACCTGTTTTCAGCTATGGACAGAATTCTATTTAATATACAATGAAAGCACTGAAGATGTCAAGAACATCCTAGACTAAAACTTTGGTTTTTCTATCTAAAATAAATTTTGAGATTTTTTGATCATTAAGACTTAAAAAAAAAAAAACAACAACAAAAAACAAAAACCAAAACCAAACCAAAACCAGTGTTAAAAGCTTGAATATAGCCCTGCATTGCAAAAAACTCATTAAATCAATTATATATAGGTTCTCATGATAAAAATAACATGGAGTTTAACATAGGTTAACAATTCTGTATATTTGTTATAGCAAGACATAGAAATGGTAATTCATTGTTGCTGTGTTACTCATTAACTCTCTTTCAGGATTAGTGTATTTTCATATGTCATTGCCACAGAGAGGTGTGGAACACATATAGCTTTTACATAAGAACTGTTCCTCTTTCTTTAGGGAAGCATTTGTGCATTTAAACTTAAAAAAAGATGATAAAAATATTATTAAATCATAAGAATCCATATGGCAGAGATTTCATAAGTAGAGGCATTCAAGGGAAAAATGAAAAAGCCTGAGTATTTCAATGGTGAAAATCTGGTGGAACTAAATTCTTACATCTGTGAATGTCAAAATTATGAAAAGACAAAGTTTTGGTCAGGATGAGCTGAATCATGACTATTCCCATCGTTGCATGCTAGAGAAAAATCAGAGAAGGAAGACAACCAAATTTTCTTTGTTAATATTTTAGTTTGCATCCCCTGAGTATTGAAAGCTGTGCACATCAAGCATCTGATATCTGTGACTTCCCAGCTGGTTCCTAAGCACACCCCAAATATAACACATAGGTTGTTAAATAATATTCTTTCATTAATCATTCTCACTGTGTCCAGTGTCTCTCATTATTCTTGTAGTGTAAGTAAAGATAACACATATAGTTTGTGAATATTCTCTAAGATGTATAAATGTATATATAACTGTATGGGCAAAGTATTAGGTGGAGGTGTATAAATCTAGAATGTTTTCTTCCTGATCCCACCTAGTATTATAGGTAAAACTGAACATGTTTCACCAGTTTCGAGGAACTGCTAACTGGTTTTAAGTTAAGCAGTTCAGCAGACAGGCATACAAAATAAGGGTCTAAATAAGTGATTTGTAATACATTTTGAAAAACTTAAAACCAGTTCCTTTTAAAATATGCATGTTATTCCATAATACAGACTGTTATTCCATAATACAGACTGTTATTCCATAATATGGGCAAGCATCTTGAAGATTATGTCTTCATTAAGTGGTACCCAAGCAACAGAGCAATTGCAATAAGTTTTAAATAAATGAACTGTTTACCTTAGTTTTGATTTTTTTTTTTTTATATAGATGCTAATGTTCTGGATTTTTCAAGACAAATTTACTCTGGGTGAATGATATCACAGGAATAGAACATTCAGTGAATACGTGCCTTTGTATACATCAGTTTGCCCATTTATTAATTTAGTACCTCAACAGTACCAATAAATGATTCAATTGGTATAGAAGTTAACTACTGGGATGGTTGATAAAAACACCAGTTTTTACCAAATGCATCATATCCTTATTGAGAATTTATTCTAAATCTAATTTTCTTTTTCGATCTACTAGAAGTAGAAATAAAAGCAGTTTAGATGTTTAAGAGGGTGTATAACATGTCACTGGAATATTGGAATTGTTTCTTTGGTCACAAAAAAAATTAAGCCAGCTGAAGGACAAAAAGAACTTTTCTCAGTGGACCCACCTGTAAAAATGAGGACAATAGTTTATGTACAAAGACCCAATTGTAGACATCTTATACCTAAAGGACTGTTTGCAAACATATTAGCTCAGAGAAATGCTGTATTTTCAGTTCTACCTGCTGATCAAAGCACTGACCTCAAACACAGCCCTGGGGCATAGCTTTCATTTAACAGTACCTGAATGGTCCTCAGGCAAATCTGTGTAAGACTTTTGGATGTAACAGGTAAAGACTAACAATTGCCATTCATAGCACTTTACTAACTTGTCTCCTGTCAGCACTTAAAAATACTCAATCATATCCAAATTAACTGAAGGGTCAAAATATGACCTCCTAGGATCTCTTTCATTCATTTCACAGGATACAGGTTCAGATCAAATAATATTATAGAGATTATATATGGTATAGAGATTATATATTCTATGACCTGATCGTTTGGCTGGAGAATAAATAAACTTTGCAGTTGAAGGTGATCCTTTCTTCTTCCTGGCTGTAAAGTAATGTAAGCATGCAAGGTTACTAGTATTTTGACTTCAGAAAAAGGTATTAAATATTAAACCAAACTTGTATATAAAACATAGGGTAAAAGCAGTAGTAAGAAGTTTAATTAACCCCCAAAATATGATGAGATCCACAAATAATGCCTGTCTGATGAATAAGGATAGCAGCATGTACTTGTCAATTCACACAATATTGATTTAACAGTCTCAGTATCTTTTGTCCTAATTGCTTTTGGATCAGTTTGTTTACCTTTACTGTATGAAGCCAGTAGTTCTCACAATGTCCAGCCAACAGAAAGTGAGTTGTAGAATTGTCCTTCAGACTAAAGTAAAAGCATATTTTACTTGACACAAATACAGATAGAGCTCTTAAAAATGTTAGTTTATGGTCTAAAATCTGCTCAAATATTTACTTCCATCATTTGTTACCTACAAAGCCTGGAACAAGTGTATTAATGGTAAGATTTACTGAATAAAAGTGAGAAAATACCTGGAAAGAAGTTTTATGAACTTGGTGAGATTACATTTGAATTGCTAACTGCTTTTATTGTTATAAAAATACGAATTTACACATAGCCTGTGGAATTGCTGTTACATCAATGTAAAAGAAATCTGAATCAAACTTGCTCTGCACTGGTTGCTAAATCTTCCTTATGGGTCTCATGAGAAGTTACTTTTATTGGTTCTGTAAATCTGGATTACTTTGCAATACCAAATGGTTCTTCAAACCTTTTATAGTTCCTACACCACCCCAAGAACTATTTTCATTTTACAGTTCCACTTTAAGACTCAACTGCCACAGGATATAACATACAATATTGGGTTGTTGCCATTTCAGTAATCTCTTATGTAATCTGTGGGAAAGGTATGGATTTCATCAAAACAAAGGAGGTTGTTTAGCTTTCATGGTTAAGAGACTTGATGTGTGTCTTGGGACTTCTACTTGGTATTCTCTTAAGTAAAATAATGTGTAACTGATTTGGAAAAATTATGACATCAAGCAAAGATAATAGTAATACTAGTAATACTGTTACCACTAATAATTTTAAAAAGTACATCTCACAACTTTCATCAGCAAAATACACACATCTGATTCAATCCATTCGCTTGTAGTTTAAAATCACTGTTCTGTCTTAATTAGTTGTTAAATTTTTAAAACTTTTTACTGATATTACAGGTGTAGCTGTGCCTGCATTACCATTTGATGGTTGAAACTTATCATAGATCCTATGATTATTGATGATACTCTGCAGACTTAGATGGCATTCTTCTGCCATTTCTATCCTAATTTTTAACTCCTCTTCAGGGAAAAAACAGTCCCAGCAAGGGGCTGGCTTAGGTTAGGCTCTGTCTGCCTTTGAAAAGCTGCCACTGTGGAGACCTGTTATGTAAATTTTCATATAGCTAAAAAAATATTGGCAGTTGGGAACAGAGTTTTCTGCTGAAGTTGTATGATGGAGGAATTTAGTGCTGGAGAAAAATCAGAAGAAAAATGTTTCTCAAGGAGGAGATATAAGTGACAATATGGTTTACATTTAATAGGAGAGAAAAAGAAAGGGATGTTTATCGCAAATATTTTATTGACAAATGAACCAGCGAGAAATAATTAGGGAATGGCAATTTTTCTTTAGTGAAACAGATCTGGATTTTGTCTGGAGTGCTCCTGAAAAGATACAATCATGGAATTATAAAGCTGTAGAATGGCTTGGGTTGGGAAGGACCTTAAAGATCACTTAGTTCCAACCCTCCTGCCATGGGCTGGGATGCCACTTGCTAGCTCAGTTTATTCAGGACCCCATCCAACCTGGACTTGATGGAACATCCACAACCTCTCTGGATAACCTGCGTCACCACACTCAGAGTAAAGAATTTTTTTCCTAACACTTAATCTGGAATACATCTGTTTATTTGACGTACTTTCCATTATCTGAACTTGCAAAGAAAATTATTTATGTTCTTACCTGTAATATGACTTCAAAAGTCACTGTAATATCTACAGGAATGTGACACATGACTCTCAGTAGACATAATTGTATTTTTATGCACTTTTGTATAAAGTTCTTGCATTTGGAAACCCATGATTTTCCTTAGTACACACCTGAATATGTAGATATAGGCCACACAAGTGATTGAGGGTGTAAAAAAGAATTTATTCTATATATTTGGGTGTTTTGTTTTTGTTTTGGTTTTTTTTTTGGCTTTTTTTTTTTGGTAGGATGCATAGAGAGCTTTTAAGGGAACACCTTGTCAAAAATTTCTCAGAACAGTTGTTTTTTTGGATTGTGCCTAATTATCTACACAGATGAACTTTACTTTCCCATAAAACTATTTCAGTATGATTTTTTTTTTTTTTCTATACAACAGTTAAAACTATCTGAGTGAGAAATGGAGATATTCCACTGCATGGTAACTGGAATAGTCTGAGATTTTTTTGGACCAAAAGTTTGCACCTTTATTTCTTTTAAATAAAAATTATTATCATCATATATATACATATATATGAATGTATCACAATATACATATATATGAATGTACATCATATACATATATATGAATGTATCACAATAATTTCCACAAAGAAATTTTATTGAGAAAGAAATGCTATAATTAACAATCTAAAAATTAATTCTAGCATGTCTAAAATCAACCCCAGAAGAAGAATAAAACAGAGAGAAAAAAAAAAATTCAAAAATCTTAAATTCTACCCTCCTGCTTTCTGTTCTCAAAAGTTTATGTACAAGATCCCTATCCCACTGTTTCCTTTAAGCAGATGCTCCTACTGTGCAAAGCACTGTCCCACACAAGGAGTGACCACATAAATTTTTCACTGTATTGCAAAGCAGTCCTAGAGTTTGGATTATCTTTTGAACAATACTGAAGGGAAAAGCTATTCAAAGGCAGTAAATTTGTTCTTTGTGGAAACTTCCCCCTTGCCACTGAGAAAGCCTGTAATCATAGCATGTGTTGTGTCACCTTTAATCGTTCTTCACTGAGGACAGGAGCATTAGGGACACTGCTCTGTTGATGGTAAGAAATGGTTGTCTCCACAGAGGGAGAACTTTGTGCTTCTACTTCATTAAAGTGCAGCCCCTGTGATAACATTGGAGCCAAACCCTTTCAGCCTTGCTGCTGCAAAGGAGGTGACTGAACTGGCCAGGGGACGAGGACCAGGCATAAGTATGTGACTTTCTGACTGCTGTGAAAGGAAAGCAGTGGTGGAAAGAGGGTCCCATGGAGATGGGTAGTGCTGTTCTGAGCCATCTTCCTTTCCTACCTTCAGACTTGTGCTCAGTGCTCCTGTGACAGCTTGTGAGCCCCCACATCTGAACTCACTTCGTGGAGGACTCAGAAGGACTGACTATGCATGCATGAACAGAATAGTGTAAAAAATATTGTTTACATGAGAGGCATGCACCAAATTAACCATAATAGGAAGCCTTCCTCTCTTTTTCCTCTTGCTTTCTTTGTCTCTCTCTGTTGACCTAAGTTCTAGACTGTCCATGTAGCAGGACCAACACAAGATTTAGGGGGTGTTGGCCTTCTTTCTTCTTTTTCTCTTTTTCTGCCTTTATTTCTCCTTGGCTTTATCTTGGCAAAGTGTGGTTATTGTATTCTACAGCTTACTCTGTACTGAGGTTTGCTGTGAGGATTTGGGGCTTATTAAACTGTGCTGCAAAATTAGGGGCTTGTTAGCCAACATTTTTGAGTCTAAATAATGGGATAATGGCCAGAGGTAAGGTGAATATGCAATAAAAGCATAAGGGTTCCCTGACACTTGTACTGGTATCATTGTTCAGCCTGACAGGAATTTATAACTAACTTCAAGTCCAATTGCAAGTAGGTTATGGCAGTAAAAAAGTGAGCTAAATAAGATGGTGAGATTACCAGAAACTCAAAGTATTTGAGGGACCTGCTGGGATGCAAAGAAATCCTTTGAACCCCTGTTTCAGTCTATCGGTCATTGATACATGTTGTGTGCTCCTTTCAGCATAATTAAAGTTTTGGTTTTAACTTTAGGTGGAATGGGAAATGTTCACAAGATGAAAAATGGTTACTGCTGCCAAGTTGTCAGTAGCTTTTGCTCCAATCAGCTTCAAGTGATTCATATATTAGGACTATCAGAAGCCCTCTTTGTAAGAATTGAATGAATACTCACAGTATTGGAAGCATAATGAATAAAGCAATGTGATAGATTTTTCAGGACTTTTAAGTAGTCCAGAAATTTAATGATGATTTTTGTATGTCAATTTACCTTCATGCATTTTGTGCTTACATCTGTCCAATGTTATGTCAACAGATACAAAAAATATTTTTTCTGTAACAGCTTTTATTTTTCTATATTTCATTATCATAAAAAACTGGTTAATGATTTTAAAATTACCTCCTGAGGGTATGTAAATGTTCACTTTAATTCAATTGTTGGCTTTTCTTATGTTTTACACTGGAGCTGGGAGAGTTTCTGAGTATCTGAGCATCTTCAGTGTTAGATTCTGACATTTCTGACTTCCAGCCAACTAGGTTTAGAAAGAAGCCACTGCCATTTCTGTGACAGTGCAAAATGTACACTGCACAAAGTGCATTTGCCAAGGCTTCTTTTTCAGTGTGAGACTTTAAATGAAATATGTCTGGAGGGTAGCAACATATGGTAACTCCATGAAGTCATTTACAGGAAGCATTTCCTTTCTCTATCACATCTGTGGCACTATCACATGGGCCTATTTTTTTCTAATTTACTCAGCCAGAAGATTTCCCTGCCTGTATAATATAATCCCAACCAAGTATTTCTGGTTCCCAAAAGAGCCAGCTCCAGCAGTCCAGAGGACAAGCACAGAAGGAGAAGACTATTTTTTCCCCTCTCATAATTCTATGGTGTTCCTAGCAGAATTTTCCATTAAGGATAGCAATTTTAGTACAAAAAAAAATTGCAAGCCAAAAAGAATCCCTTTCAAAACTAATTTTTTTGCAAAGTGGACCCAGTCAACATACCTTTTTCTTTAATTTTTGTTAGTTTTGACAGGAGGTAATGCAATTGGAACATATAATGCAAACTGAAAAATTAGAACACAAAATATTGCATTCTATTTTCAACATATTTCTTTAACTTCAAATACTATTTTACAGTTACAGCAGGATTCTTGATTTTTTAGTGGGGGTGATCAGAGAAATAAGACCTTTACTCTTATAAGTGAATTATTTTCTTTTTGTTCTGGTAAAGACACTTGAACTTTCTACAAATAAATGAAACATCTCCCATCAGAAAATTGAATGCCAGTGATTTGTTAAAGAAAAACAATCCTGGTAAAAACTGATTACAAGTGAAAATATGACCTCTGAGAGACGACATTGACCGTACAAATGCTTTTATTCAGAGGGAGTTTATAAAGACCTCAACTAAAATCATAGTAAAAATACTATGGTATTTATGGTATACAAACCAGTGTTTTCTCAAGTTATGGAAAATTTAGAAAAATTCCAAAGGAATAAAAAGTTTCTTCTCATTTCTCATTTTCCTTTCTTTTGTTTTTTTTTTAATACAAACATATTTAAAAATTACTCTAACCACAGGTGGTGCTCGTATGCTCATAGCTTATCAGCAAAGATTTTTCAGAGACAGTGTTCTTGTTGGGGTAAGATATTGATTTTCATCCTGTGAGTGTTTAAACAGTTAACTGAATCCTGTGCCAGTAAGAAGTTTATAACCTGGTAGCTTATTTCTGATCTGCCTCATTCTTTTGATTTTATTTTATTTTGATTTTCTTGATTTAAAAATCCTTATGTTATTTTCCTGTCTGTGTTCCTTCTGAGACTCCCTGGTATGAGGCAGAACATGTGACTTCCTCAGTGTGTCACCCATCCTGAGAAAATTCTTTCCCATAAATAAACACTGCTAAGTCTCCCTTTGCTGAGCTAGTAAATCTCCACTTACAGCTACAAAATTTCCTTTGAACAAGAAAAGGAGCTGTTGCATTTTTTTTTTTTTCTTCCCCCAATAGTTTCTGTAATGCAAAGCAAATGGCCTGGGAGGACAGAAAATTGTCCTGTATATCTAATAAGTACATTTGTAAACAGACTCTGATAGTCATAGCTTTGAACTGCTGGGTCATAGCTGTGAGCATGCTTGCAATCCCTTTCTGCCATTTGGGAAATTAGGGCCTTTATAATAGGGATGAGATATATCTGTGTCATATCCACACTGGGATGTTTACAGCTGGAGATTTCAGGCCAGCTTTTGGACTGGAGGAAGTGAAGGATTTTTGCTGCAGGAAAATTTGAGAACCACTATGCAAAAGCAGGGGTTTTGTAATTTTTTTTTTAATTATGTACTTCTACACATTACCTGTTCTCTCAGGAAAGTCAAAACTTGTATGCATGATGTAGAAAGTCATCCTACTACTATTTTATACAGTGTTTCTAATTTTTTTTTGTAGTTTGAAATGTATTAAGTGCAATGACACTTAGACAAATGTTATCATTTGAGTTATCAATGAATAAATATTTCCATAATCAAAACACAAATTGATACATTCTGCATAAATAGTAGGAATGTAGCTTCTTTAAGAGGGCAAAATACTAGATCTTGCCTCAAAATGGAAAAAAACACCAACACAGTAAAGAGATGCTTTAACCTTGAGAGGGCCAATTTTTGTATTTCCAAAAGTAAATGGGAATCTGTCAAGATTATGTCAAGTGTGATATCACTTAGCTCTTGTGTGCAATTACATTTATGTGCAAAATAAATATGCAATGAAGTATGAAAGATATATTTGGCATGCTACATTGATGCATGGATATATTTGGTGTGATTCCTTTCTGTGTTTTTAAGTTTCCTCACCCCAAAACAAACACAGTTTTGGCAAAATTTGTGTGCTTGTTTTATATCACCTCTGGTCTGATATCAGTAAATCAGCTACCTGATATCTTGTTTATTTCTGAGCAACAGACAGACTGAAATTATATAAGTTCCTGGAGTGTAAACTAACCTCATCCATCCATAAGAAACATGAAGCTTCATAGCTTAACTTTGGCTTTGAGCAATGTAATGACTGAAAGCCAGATCCTCTGTGGTGTAAATTAAATTAATTCTCCTTCTTTGCCTTCAGTGACTTGCACAAACTTACAGCAGCTGAGCATGTGACCTTACACTTAGAATTAATTTGTCCATAAGAGACACAGACAGTGCTGAGAAATGAATCGCATTTAGATATTTCAGTTCTCCTCCTGACATTTTTACCCATTCATTTCCTTTCTGTCTCCCAGTGCCTTTGGGAATGAGGAAAGGGGAACAACATTTAATCCTGGTTCAGTAAAAATGTAGACTACAATGGTGTATATAGTCATGTATTACAAATTGGTAACATTCATGTACATATTATGCCTATACTATGGGGCTAATTTATGCCCACACCTCTGTATAGCTTTATTCTCAATGTGCATTGCAGATGCAGACCTCTACTTGAAAAGAATATATGATTTTATCATATTTTGCCAGTATCACTTAACTTTTTGTATGTGCCAGTGATATATCAATTAATCAAAGAATTTAGTGGCATTTTTTTATTTTAATGTGAAATCTTTGTGACTTATTAGCCGAAGATATGGCTTTTCATATTTTCTGTTTTTTCTAAAATGGATTCAGTACTCATTCAAATGTACATTTAGCAAAATTTTCTTTCTTTACATTGTACTTGCTTTACAGATGTTGGTATAGCAACTTTAAACAAGAACAAGATGTCAGTAAACATGACAAGCTACATTATTTTTCACTATCTGTAGTCAAAGGACTTCAGAAAATCAATGTTTGTATCCTCCTCTCTAAGGAGCACTTATTGTCAGTTGAAGTAAATGTGTTTAATCCAGATACTTTCTTTTCAATTTTAGGGAACGGATGCTCTGCCTTTGTGTAAGAGCACAAGGTGATGAAAATGTGTGTCTGCTAAGCAGCAGCACTGGGCATGTTTTTCCAAAGTGTACCATTAGAGCACTTACTACACATATCTATCTTCCTCTAAAAGCAGGCAACTTCCAAAAGACTTGTTTTGTTTTCTGATCATGCATCTAGACGTATCATTATTGGCTAGATTTTTATGCAGAATTTTTAATTTACCTATTTTGGTACTAAAATTATTTGTCTTAACTTGCTGAAAAGATAAATAAGTTTTCAGTAAAATGTGATAATAATTATGTTTTTATTCAAGCATATCTCAGTTAGAAAACCAATGTGATCATGCCTTCAGTTCCTCAAACCATTCTGTCCTTCCACCAAGTGCATCCTAGAAATAATTACAATCTAGCAGTTACAGTGTTTCATATATGAGTTCCAAATACCATAGACTTTCTTTAGAGAAAGGAATAAACACAAAGGCAGGTTACAGTATATAATCATCTAGAGTTATGCAGGCTTCACCCAGCCACTTTGCTGAAACTGATAATTGCTCTGTAGAATGATAACTGATTAGAATTGTTTCATGTAATTCTTGAAAATTCCTTTTTCTAACCACAAGAAAACAATGTTAATAAGATGTTAGCTGGCAATATTACTGTAAAGCCAAATTTTATATGCATGTGAAAAAAATGTGTATAAATTTCATTACACATGAATGTAATTGTAGCTACTGAGAAGCTACTGAGAAAAGCTACTGAGAAAATCAGAGTCTTCCTTCAGCCTCTGCACTACTGAAGCCTCTGTAGATATGAAATAGCTGCACCATAGTTGCTAGGAGACAGTAAAACTATTAGTTTTGGCTGCAACACAACCTGGGTCTACCTCTCTTAGAGCATCCTTGTACCATAGGCAAATCCTTCATGGAAAGTTCAAAAGCAGTAAAAAATTTTGTCAAGCTTCTGGGCCTTAACTAAATAACTTCTGAGTGGACAGTATCAAAAGGCAACTTAGCCTTTCCCTATTTAAAACTTAACTTTTAAATAGGGAAACATATTTAAAAGAAGAAAATTCTTCAACTTCTCTCAAGATTATCTACCCACAGTCTTAGAATACTAAATTTGATGTTTTCCAAACTCATATAACTTTCCAATATGCAAAGCTGTTTTATTGAACTCACTGATAAACATGTAGTGTTCTTGCTCTTACTTGTGTGTCCTTAAATCTTTAGTTCTACTTCTTGCAGAGTTTCCTGTTTTTCAAGTGGACAGGTTTTTTTATTGTAGCTCCATCATCTTTTATGAAGAAAATCCAACTTCAATTCATCCTAGTCCTGCATAAAACACAGCATACATTTCTAGTGAAATAGTCATTACTGGTTGCCCATGGGTTTGGTTTCTCCAGGAAAAATAAATTTGTGGTTAAGATTACAGAATGTGACTCATTGGGGTCATACATTTTAAAGAAAGGATTATGCTGGACATTTCTTAGGATCTCTTACATTGTGCTGCCCATTGCATTTCTTCAAATTATTGTGAAATATGCCTATAACTTTTGATACATTTGGAACATAACTGTAAGTTTATTTTTGATCCTGCCATATAGCTTTTGCAATTTATTCCATACATCAGTGCCCTTTTTTGGTGTCAACTCTGTATAATGGAATAATATTTCCTACTACACAGAATATAAATTTATTCATGGTTGAGGATTGTTTGGATGGAATGGAGTTTGAAATCATCTAAGAAAAAAAAAGTGAGGGATTCCTTATGAAGTGGTAACAGCTATTGAAAGTAAACCAGCAGAACAGAAAACAAGTTAAAGGCTCTTTCTGGTAGTTTGAGGCCACAACAAAAATGGTTGATACCATTTCTCTTTGCTCCTTGAATTTTTGGAACATTTTAGGAAATGTAATCTATCAATAGTGTATAAATATTACCTTAAAGCTTGAAAATATAATTTAAAGCTTAGGATACAAAAATATTAAAATCTACTTTCATACAGAACCAGACTGAAGGTAGTCTGAGCACCCATGCAAGTGATTTATGATTCAATCATGACCTAGGACTTAGATTTATGATGACACTTTCAGAGGCTTTTTTTTCTGCTGGTGTAAAACTAGGTGAAGGTGTTGATGTTGGGTGGATTGTTTCTGTGAAGAAGATAGGAAGTGATAGAAGATAGGTTCTTCAACATGCAGGGAGACAATCATGCTAGTGCCTTATTTCTATGATTCAGCAATAACTGAATGGTGAGATCACATCCTGGGTCAATCTGTTTCATAACTCAGCTGAATTCAGAAATACACCCATGTTTAGCAAACTGAAAGACCAAGCCAGACTTCTAGGAAGGAGTGCAGGTGTCTGACTTAAGATTTTCTGGGAAGATTGTACTTTGAGAACATCTAAAACCTGTAGCTAATCACAACGCCCCACACTCTATCATTTGTAAGTCTCAAAACACTTTGCAATCTTGGCCAAAATTAATTATGTTTATTTTTCATAGCCATAAACAATATTTTGGATTAGGTCTTCTGATATTGAGTGGATAGGAAAAGAGTCTATCAATCATTCTACTTTTAAAAAAATAATGATGAGGACTCTGGATTTACATAAGAATGTCCATCAAAAAATTTCTAGCTGATTTATAAGTGCATTTTAAAAGGTGATAAAAATATAACTTCTGATGTATGAACTTATTTCCATTCTGGAAACCACTGTACAAAAGTATTGCAGTTGGTGTTTCACAAGTTGCTCAGCAAATTCATTTGGGTTTGGACTATTTAGCTACTCCACTGAAAGTTTTATGAAATATTAATAAAATATTTGCAAGGGTGAATTTTTTAAAAGATCTTTTTGAAATTCCACAAAAAGCCCTCTTCAAGTTTCTTTTGAATGGAAGTGGGAATCAAACTTTTCCACTTCTCAAATTATTTTTTTCAAACACAGTAAAATTAGAAATCAATCAATTAAATCAATCAATCAATAAAAGAAATTAATTTTTCTTGCTGCAATAGGGAAAAATATTCTCTACAATCTGTAGCTTTAAAGTCAGAAGACTGAGAAATTACAGTGAGGCAATAAGACAATTTAATTTGCTTCATCTGCATGAAGTGCCCTCTATGTACTGTGCAAAACTAAAAGATTCAAGATATGCAATCAGCTGCATAATGCAATGGACTTGTCAAATTTAAGTGCATTTTAACAATATATTTTAAGCAGATTATGAAATTCAACATTTAAGTAGAAGACATAAATTTAATCTCTAGTTCACAGGGTTTGTCAGACTTACACAGAAATGAATGGAATATATTGGTTTCAACACTACTCAAATGAGGGAAACTTGCAATATTGTGGCTGGCCCACTTCAGAGATGAAAGGAAAGTATTAAGTACAAGTACTCTTAGCTACTGTATTATTGGTAAATTTCTTAATTTTGTGACTTTTTCTGAAGAGATGTTTTCAAATAAAAGGGTCATTCTTCCAGTATTCCTTGTGTTCATTTAATAACTAAGAACAGTCAATTTATGCAGATTATTTACCTCTCATAATAAATAGAAGCACATCTCACTGTGTGCAGAAAATATATGTAGGCTACATATTTTTCAACTGCTGGGATACAGTCTAAAATATTAAAGTACACTTGGGAAGTATCAAAAGGATTTATATAAATCCTTAATAAAATATTAATTACTATTTACATATGGCGATCAGACTCTATTATTCTATGTCTGAAAAGAAATATAGCTAGGTAGGATTTTTTTTCTATTATTGGAGGACAGTATAATTAAAATCACTAGAAGGAATGCCTCTTGGAGTGGTCTGAATTGCCCCAGGGAAGAAATTCCAAAAGACAATCCATTTGCTGAATTATACTTTTTTGTGACAGAAAAGTCCCCAAACTAGCACTCATGGCATGGGAAGATTCATGGTGCAGGCCTATTTCTGCTTTGTTCTTTATAGATACTGTATTCTGTTCCTCATAGAAAAATTGTCTCTGTATTTGCATCTGTCATCTCACCTTTATTACCAAGTTGAGGCAAGAAAGGAAAAAATGGTTATTTTCACTTTCTGGGACCTGATAAGTCTTCTAAGACTTATCCTCACAGAAACTAATTTGATGGATTGCTGTTCAACTTTAGAGACAAAAGCATCAAGGCTTTCTCATTGGAGAAATAAGGATGTTCAATTATATTACACAATGTTTGTTATAATGCAATTGCTGGGTTATCTTTGTCAACAGGAAACAAAGTATTTTTTTGAATCTTCAACATTCTTTTTTTTTTTGCTGGTCTTTTCTAAAAGCTATAAAACAAGGAAGTTAAACAAATAAGTGAGCTTTCAAATATGACATTACCACTGGGAAATCCTTTTTGGGTCCTATCATTAAATATTATTGCTGTACCTATTTACTGGAACTACAGTTAGGCTAAACTTGGCTTCATTAACCTCTGTTTCTTCACTGCTAGGACATAAAATGTATCTCTGAATTGGCTGGTTTTTGCATTCCTTTGACCACCAATCTGTGTTTTGTGACTAGTAAATGCAAACCACATAGTGGTGAGAATCAACCCCTTGCTCCCTCAAAAACTGTTGTATGTACTATCTTTGCCAGGAAGTGTTAGTGGTAGTGAAAATAATAATAACAGATACAGAGGTGAAAGAGTTTTGCTTTAAAAATTTGAAGAGCTGTTTCTCAGCAACAAGATGAAAGCATATTTTGTCAGCCCAGCAGAATAGGATGAAATATAATCATAAAAAGCAAAAACCCCAGAACATTATAGCTCAAGAAATGTAGCAAATACATTTATTTATGACCTCAGGTCAAATTGTAAACAATCTTTTCATCTTTTAAACACAGAAAAATATGAACAACCTGATATACCAAATGGGTTGAAACATCAGCGGAGTTGCAGCCTACTTCACGGTTTCAGAAATCAATATTTGCATTAATTTCCTAGTTTTAAAATGCACTAAGTATCTGATGAGATAAAGGATGTTCTCAGAGGAAAAAACATGTGAGACAAATGCTTATAGGCCACAGGTTTCTGAGAACCTTGAGGGAGAAATACCCTTAACAGTACATATGATCTGCTTTGCTATAGCAATTTGTAACTGAGTTGGTTGTCATATTCTCTTTCCTCCCTCTACCTCATTTACACCATCTGACATGCACAAATCCACTTTGTGTATATATATATGTATGTATATATGTATATATATATATATATAAATTTCCTTATTGTCCCTTACTCACCTTTATAAAACATTCATTCACCTTGTTTTAATACATAAATCCTAGTCTATACATAATGGACCATTTTAACATAGTAACTGGTAATAAGACTGGGAAGTTTCCCTGGGCTTTGTTTATCATTTGCGGCTAAAAAATCTTCCATAATAAATCCTTTCATAACTGTGTAGACGAGTTTAAGTTGAACTGCTGTTTCTGGATTCTCAGTGTGGAGTAAGGTGCAGCAGAATGCTGACAAAGGTAGCCAAACAGTGTTCTAAATATTATTATCTCATCATAAAAGTGTACACATGGATAGATAGTAGGTTCAATTTGCCTCAAAAGGCTTTATGGAAATTTCCAAAGCAGTTAGGGCTGCAAGTCAAAAAGCAGAATTTATGAGTGCTTATCACTGAAATCTAAGCAGGTTGTGAACCAGTTGTACTCAAAAACTGTTTTACATATGGCGTGTCATCTTTTGCTACTAACATAGTGGTAAAGCATCCAGGTCCCTTAAAGAATAAAGGAAAGATGCAACACTCATAAATAAGGATCAGTGAACAAAAGAGTTTCCTGATGTGCTTTTCTGAAGAGTGGTCTTCCTCCATGAAAGTGCCTCTGTAGTAAATCTAAACCTTTAGGCATTTAATCATCCTGTGTGGATGTCTCGTAAATGTCTGTGCCTCACACTGGGAGCCAAGTGATCTCACAGTAAATATCACGGCAATAAGATGATGAATCTTTGTGTCTTGATAGAATGATTACATGGATTACTTGATTATCACTTAGGAAAAACGTCATGCAAAAAGCCAAGGTGATGGGAATATTGAAAAAATAAAGAAGGGTAGGTAAAATACATGTCAACTTGTCCTCATTTGAAAATAGAAACTCTAAAGGGTACATTTGAGACGCTTGTTTAGGCCTTGTAAAAAATTTGTATGTAAATACATAAATTGTGGAAAAATGTAATCACACCTATTAATGATCGTTCATTCTGGTGGATTCCTACATTTATCTAAAACTGCATTGGAATAAATATTTTAATTAAATATTTGTAATAAATTGGAATAAATAAAGTTTGTTCTGTAAAAAACAAATTATTTAATCTAATAGAGCTATAAACTACACCAGTTTAAGAGGAGGGAAAAAATCTGGTTTTGTAGACTCTCAGGCAAGAACTACAGGAAATGGAGTATCAGTAGTTTAAAAAGTGTTTGCATATCAGAATTTTTGAATCTCAGCTAGTCATATTAGCTATTTTATATTATTATGTTTCTATATTAATAATATATTTTAACATGTCCATAGTTTGAGAGAGAGAAAAAATGCTTTTTTTGAAAGTTTAGTGCTACTGCTGAACATTATTTGTTTAGTACACACCAGACAGTCATTGCTAGTCAAATACATTTTTGTGTGCACTACTTTCATGACAGTCAGGAAGTTTTCAGGATTGATGTCTTAACTGATGAACAGATTTCCTAAAGAGTAATATGGTCTCCTACCAGTTACAATGAGCAAAGGGGGAACCTTTATTTACTCTGTAAAGGATTGAGCCTCAGTTATAAATGAAGTACTTTGGGCTACAGCCCAACTTTCTATTCTCCTTGGGTCACAGGGATGTCTGAATGGTAACACAGCTGTACCAAAGATGGAAATTCCCACTCACCCTGGGGAAACTCAGACAAAAGATCATGGAAGTCACATAACATTGGTGTTCTCTAGTTGGCTGAAGAAGCTACTCGCCTCCAGGAAGACTGCAAAGTTTTTTCAAGATCTTGACAGTTGTACAAGATCTGAAAAGTACTTACTAGCTCCCCTTTAATATTACGCACCTGTAACAATTTCAATTCAGTATTTTGATTCAGTTGTGATTGATTCTAGAAGTTCTAAAAGGAAATAAGGTAAGATAAGGTACTAGCTGATGTGTACCAGTAAGATAAAAATCTTGTTCTATTAGGAATTCTATAATTAAGCAGTTCTACCAAGTGACAAATTCATCTTACTGAATGGTTTCAGACCGGGTAATTGTTGAATCTTAGGCACAGTTCAAGAAAGTCACAGAGGTGTCAGGAAAACACATGTTGTTAAAGTATTAGAGCCAAACAATCATATTTCAAAAAGATGACTAAGACATGATGACAGGATGCCAATGAATCAAAAGTCAACATTTCCTTGATGCTGTCCTTATGAATGCCTTTTTATAGCTCAGTGTCAGTTGCTTGACTGCTGTGTGATGCAATTTGTTCACCTGATCAACAGTTAATACAAGGTTGGATGTCACCATCAGACACCAAATGCTTGCAACATGTAGGGTAAAAGTTTTACCCTGCAAAGTTGAAAGCAGCTGTTAGCAAGCTGCTAGAGGCTATTTTATATAACCATTTACATATAGCAAGTGACTGAGAGGTAGGCAAATGACACATTGCAAAGATGTTCTCAAGAGAAGTGTGACAAGCATCTTCTCGGAAGACAAATATCACCTTTTCATGTCAGCAAATATTCTGTGTGACATCAAAGCTCATCAGCTAAACAGGAACAGGGAACAGCACAGACAGTCTTTGTGAAGGACTGTGAAATGCTATCACATGTGTGAAGACTGGACTACTTGTTCAGTTACACTCTGATATGCTGGTGTATTTGGGAAATCTAGAGCCTCGTTTCAAGTATTTTGGAGATACTATGTATGTGTAAAGCATCATTGTGCTGAACTTACTGCAAATTGAAAAAATTTTCATAAGGAGGATTATTTACTTGAGAATATTTTTGAAGGGTTTCAGTAGAGTTTGTTCCCCCAAGAAAGTAAATTACTGGAGCTTACTCACAGAGGAAAGGGACAGCTTACTGTTTAAAGAACTGAGGCACACTTAGGAAAAAAAATTTTCAACCACTTGAAATGTATAATGCATAAGGAAGGCTACTGTTCATCTGGTTAAAAAAACAAACAAAAAACCAAATAAACAAAAAGTGCTTTCTCTGGATTTTAATGTTTTGTAGTTGTGTGCAGAATGTAGGGTCCTTTCTATTTCACTGCTCTTCAGTATACAATCAACAATATTGTTTCTAAACACAATGACTGAACTGCAATTGCATAAGCAATTAAACTATAATTATCCAAGTATTTGTGCAACACCCTTTGGAATCAAAAATAAAAAGTTACCATTTGACTGACTACTTAGCTTATTTCACAAATAATTGTTCAGAAGCTAAGCCATTGTTAATCTTCAAAATACTACCTAACTCTGAAGTATTCAAACCTTTCAAAATAGTCATTCTGCCAATATTTGATTTTATTCCAGGATCAGTAAGTATGCACAAGCACATTAGAAATAATCCCTCAGTAGAAAAAAATTTCATGTCTATTTTTTTTTCATTTTTTAGTGTCAGTTCTTCAAATGATAGAGATCATATTTTACTCGTTAAGAGGAAGTGGTGAGAATAGATTTCTTAGCTTGATAAATGCACATTTATCTGATGTTGCCAAGTTTATGCTGTGTGTACTAAGAGCTGATCACTGATTGAAGTTATTTTAACTGAACCAAATAAAGGACCAGAGAAAGGACAGAGAGAGAATGCTTTGTCACCCAGGGAACTGGGAATCCCAGAATTCCAGTAACTTATTGCTAAGGTATAAGTCTAGAAGGTGGAATAAAACTTTATCATCCACTATAAGTATTTGATTTTGGAAGTTGCTCAGACATTTGAGTCATGATTTGAATTTGTGCTTAGAGATAGGTTGGTACTAAATCCCTTGTTACTGTGAGTACCAAAGTGTCTGGAGGCCAAAGTAGATGGGCAGGATGAAGCAGAACGTGCATTGAAGGCTTGAGTTAAAACACCAGGGGAACACATAGACCAAGACAGTTAAATATTTGAAAATATTTTTACATAATACAAAATGCAAGTGCTGGATACAGAAAATGATGTTAGGTATAGTGCATAATGTATATTATAAAAGGTAGAAAGATTGTCATAATGTTACAGAGGCTTTTAGTTGTGTGTTGTTTTTATATTTTTTTCCTTTGCTAAGAATTTATTAGGAGGACACCTAGAGAATAGTGAAAAGACAGTATGCTGTAAAAGAGAGGGAACAACATCCAGGGGGAAAAGTGAAGGGATGAAAGAGCAACTGCAAAGCAGCGTGGAGCCAGCATGAAAAGATCTAGAAAGGTTTGGGGCATAACTAAAGCACACAGCCCATCAGTAGGTGGTGTACATAAGCCAGTCAAAGCCAATGACATTTTCACTCATTAGCAGCCTTTGCAGCTGTCATATGCATCTTAATTTCTTCTCCTTGGAGACTTTTTTCTAGATGGCTTAGTGGGTGCCAAGGCACCACATTCAATCTAATATCTCCTGAGGGAATCTTTCCAGTGGTTTCTTGGGACCATAAGAATTTAAAGTGAGGTATTACCATGATTAGTTGCCATTTTGTATCTCCTGTCTCATTGTACCGTGTTCTGTTTATTATGGCATGTAGAAGATGGGCTATTTGCAGAGCATAATGTTTGCAAATTTTGCCATGTCTCTCTTCATACATTATTAAACAAAAAAATTGATTGTATGAACAGGTTTGTTTTGGAAGTTATTCATTGAACACTTCTATATAAACATATCAAGCTATGAGTTATTCATGAACTATTTGTTTTGATTTTGCTTTAAAGTCTTGTGTCTTTGTAGCACAATTGCAGTGGATTGCAGTGGTATTATTATTGCTTACTCTTCTGTTCATTGCAGGTTAAACAAGATTTCCTGCTAGCCATACAGATAATTGTGAACTAGGTACACAATAATTGCAAGGCTATATTTCTCTGACAAGTGAAATAAAAGAACCTATTTAGATATTCTTAACAATGAAAAAGGTTCTCAGTTGTGTCAAATTTAATTCATAGTTTTTATTCAAATGAATGCGTATAAGCATTCTTTTCTCAGTATTTATTCATGTTGAATAGTATTGATAGATATACTCTAAGGAGAAAACAGTGTTTTCTCCTTAACTTACCCATGAATATAAATGCTGTATCTTGAGTAAAAGTAATGACTGTGGTTTCGTTGTCCTGAAATTTTTGTTTCTGTTTGGATAACACAGGGATCTATTCTCCTCCTCCCAAGGGCTGCCCACTCTGCAATAGAGCATGGCAGTGGGGCAGAGGCTTTTCACAAACTGAGAGAAGGTGGTAGCAGCCCAGTGAAGGTACTGGTTTACCAGTCCACAAGACAAATAAGTGTTTGTGTTACTCTAATTCTGAAATTTTGCTGAGGAACAGACCTGCATATGTGATAAACCCTGAGAATTTTGCTGTCTTCCATTAATCTGTTTAGCTTTTTAAATTTTTTTTTTTAATTATTAATTTATTTTTTTTTAAAGTCAGGGCAAGACTTAGATTTCTGTTAAAATAAAAGAGTTGTTAGTTATAAACATTTTTGTTTTAAGTTAGGGAGTGAATTTAACATCCATGATTTCTACATCAAAATTACATGGCTGATAGGTTTTGTACAGAACAACATGAACAGAGACTCAACAAAACTAGTCTTGTGGAGAAAAATAGGGGAGCAGGCCTTTTAATGAATTACAGCTAAAAGATAAACATACAAAATTAAATCAGCCAGAAAAGAGCACAGATTTGCTTTTTGAAACACTCTACATTGCTTAAAAATAACATTAAAAAATGATTCAGCAAAGAAAGACATAACAGGTGTACTGGCTGAAATTTAGAGACAATTTAGAAATAGGCACAAATATCTCATGGGAAAGACAATAAAGCATTTTAACAAACTATCAAGAGAAATGATTAATTGTTTATCTTTTCTGAGTCATAACTGGAAATTACTTTTTAGCTACATCCATTGTTGGCTTCAGTACAGATGGATGTATATCTTTGTCTGAATTGCCAGAAGAGGTAGGGTATGTGATTTAATGGTACCTTCTAGCTTCAAAATCAATTCTGCTGTTGTAGGTTTTCACACAGGATGAACAGAGGGGAAAGAGAAGAACCATGATGTACATGTGCATTCATGACAGCTACAGTAACTTTTATTACTTATTTGGCAGAAAAAGATTTCTCTAAAACTGCTTCTCACTTCTTGATCCAGGAAGTCTCTGTCTCCCAAATCAAGGGAGAATTTGTATGTATCTGTGGCTGATTTTATTTACAGAATAGGTAATAGAAAGCAGGCTATAACAGCAAGCCTTTTTATGATAGGCAGCCTCTGGATCTGTGAGAATATGTTTTGTGACATCCTGTCTGTATGATGTATTTTAATCTTTTCTGTTAATGCTGCCCTTTCACATGCGAAGCAGTGGCAGGCTTTAAACAAACAAAATGTGTAATAGGTTTGCCATACTTAGAATATTTGAAAGCTAGCTGCCATATAATTTTATTTGAGTAAACCCATACATTTTCTGCAGTGCAATTCCAATTTACAGCAAATATACCAGATGACTGGCAGACTTTTGAAAGAGGTAAAGACAAATTTTTCAACATGAATGCTACTAATATGAGAAATTGTAATTTATTTAAGAAACGTGAACCTTCAAAAATCTCTTTGTGATATTCTGTTTTTATTTTGCTGTGCTTTGAATGTGGCAGTAAGTATTAGCACAGGGTGATATAACAGCACTACTCTAAGAATCAATATATGAAAATTATGAGAGTTGATGGAGACAGATAACATTAGCTACTGTTCATAGTAACTTTACCACTTAAAATGGTATGTTTACCACTTAAAAGTTATGCAGATTAGCTAAACATGTTCCAAGCAGCCTTTAAGGTCACTGGTCAATGCTCTGAGTGAAATCCAGCCATTTGCTAAGCTTTGCCACAGACCTTTGCACAACCATCTTAAAGTGGAGGAAAAAAAGGAAATTTAAACAGAGAAATTGAGCCAAGTCTAAGCCTCTGTGTGAATTTAATTTAAAATAATTATAAACTTATATATTAGTATTACATAATAATACTACACCAGTTTTATTCTCTGTATTTTCTTATGCCTTTGAATTTCTATATTATCAAAATGTGAATTTTATATTTTAATAAAACATACTTCTGAAAATAGAATCAATGTGTAACCTGTTAACAGATTACACATACAATTCCTTACACTCATATTGAAAAAAGGAAAGAACTGTTTCTCTGTTTACTGAATATTTGTCTCCAGAGAAAATTTGCAAAGTATTAACCATGTAATTTTTAATTTCATTAATCCACTTCTTTTATCCACAGGAGGAAATTATGACTGTATGTTAAGATAGACAAAGTGAAGGACAGATATTAAAAAAGAAATGATTCTTATCTGCTGCTTTGAACATCTTTGAATATCAGATATTCAATAATAAATGTGTTATTAAAAATTAAACATAATCATTCTAATTCCAATGAGAATTAGATTGTAATCCTGAAATGTGGTTCTTAACCTTATTTTTTAAATTAATTTTTGGTTTAGTGGAATGCAAATTTAGATTACAACGGATAAGGAACAGAAACAGAGCTGGGAGTGGCAATCAGAATGCAGTAGCCCCAGGTATAATTTTTACTGGTGCCACTTGGAAATTCTTTGGGGCTATTGTCTGCTAGTCAGATCAATGTTGAAAATTTCTGAAAAGGAAATTTTTGCAGCTGAAAAACTTTATCCCAAAGAAAATGTAAGATACTGATAATCAAACAGCAGGATGCAAATTAGCTAACCAAAAAACCAGTGCAGTGACCGCTCCAAGTACAGTAGGGCATATAAATGATAAGGAATATCAAAGGCAGAAAAAATGACACATTTTCTTGTAAGTTCTCTGCTCCTAACCTTTAGAACTCCCCCTCACAATAAGGAAAGAAAGAGAAAGCATCAAGATTGATGTTCTCATGATGCCATATCTTTATAGCAAATCCATAACCAGCCTGTCTTTAAAACAGCAGGAGTTTATTAACTGCTTTTGAAGCATAATAGGATAACATAAATCACTGATTTAATTCTTTCATAGAATGTCTTTTAAAGTCTACCTTATAACAATATAAATCACTTTGGGACCATCAATAAGGCAATCAAAGGCATACACTCTGACTGCAGTCATGCTTCTGGGGTAGTTGAAGGCACTATCTCTTAATATTCAGGCAGAATATCCCCTCACTGTATTTCATGTTCATGCTGCAGACTTGAGGTTCAAAAGCTAAACCAGCAATGAATTAGCCTAACTGCTCTGCCATGTACTACTAGCATGCAGTCCAAAGAATGGCTTTTGCCCAGGTTTACTTTTCACTTGCAGGCTTTGCAAAGAAACTGTAGGCTATGTTCCCTGACTGCCAGGGAAAAGAAAATTAATTCAGTAACATAGTAAAAAACCACTGTCGATATTATGGTAGTCACATCATTATGTCTGAGGAAATGACTGTTGTTCTTGTAATAAAAAGAAGATTTAATAAACTCTAATGATAATATACCTGGTTATCCTCTGTTACACAGAGAAAAACCAGACTGCGATATATAATGCACAGTGTGTTTATCTTGAAATATTAAAAATGAAAAGCTGTGACTTATTTTGAGACACATTTATTTACGGATAAAAACATATGTTAAAATAGTCTGCCAGAAGATCAAGGAAGAGAGAAATTAATTCTTTTTAAAGGGAACTCCCTTTTAGGCTGAAGCCCATATTTCATTTTTTCAAGGCCTCCTTCAGCTGAACTGTGATGGGATTCAGGTAATTGTCTCACTCTTTAGCTACTTTTTCTACTGAACAGATATCTAATTTCACTTCTACTATCTACTTTCCTGCTAGTAGCATTTTCCCTATTGCTTTACAAGTATGTGATATGCAGCAGCAGCAATGCGAAACTCTCTTCCATGTCCACCTGCTTTCTGCCTGCTAAACATACAATTTGGTTTCAAACAGATCTTATCCTTTAGCATCATCACCTCTTTCCCATTCTAATAGATGAAAAGCACAGGAAAATATTCCTCATTTAATTAAGATCACCATTTACTCATTTGTTGCTCCTTGCAGAGCTATAAATGAACACCTCTTTTATTTTTTTTTTTTTTGTTCATTTTAATGAACAGCAGTAAAGAGAGCTGAAAGGATTTGAGTAAAGGTGTCTACCCATCTGTAATCTATTGCACTTTGATTAGCTTGATGCTTCTATATTTCCCTGTATATGACATAGAATAACTCTGTGAGGCTAGATAAGCTTGGATACCTGAAAGGTGGCTGATAAATCTAAGAAACTGACTTTTTAGATATGAAGTAATTTAAGTATTTTGGCCCTGAAATATTCTAGTGGATGATCATGTTTTTAGAGCATGAAAACCAGTGTCCCACTGTCAAAATTTGTCTTGTTTTAATCTTTATTCTCTGGAAATTTTGACAAGTTTGGCACATGACTGCAGCAATATGCCCTTCTGTATTCAGGAAATCAGACATTGCTCCGTAGTGCTGATCCTTGCAAACCCTGATACAACATTTCTTCCTGCTTCAGTGAAAGTGTCAAAGAATTTTATGATTTTCATGGACTGTCTGCAGCACTTGCTTCGACTTGTCCAATTATTACTGGTGCTTGGCAGCCTGGAACCTTTCCTGAAGTTCCAGAGATGATATCAGTCATGGGTCTGGGCTCTGGCTGCTGGGAAAAGCAGACTCTGGAGTGATCTAATGTGTCAATAAGAAAGTGAAGAACTCCACCAGAATTGAAGCACATTGGTCCTGTTTATGGAATGCCAGCAATTTCCTGTGAAATCAAAATAAATTGACCAGGGTCACACTTAATAAAACTAATATTTTCTGCAATTATTTAGTCCTTCAATATTTGGTGCCATTAAATATGTATGAGTAGTTTATTGAGTAGGTCAATGCCAAAAGATACAGCAGTGCCTCAGAGGCCCTTAATGTTGATCAGATGAGCCTCTACAATAGTTCTAAAATTTCACCCTTATCAAAAATAATGATGTTTTCTACTTGAATGCATTAAAAGAATAGCTTTTATTTATTTTTTTTTTTAATGTGTATCATGTGTTTGGAAAAACCCATAAAAATAGATAAGAACTGATTTTGTAGGTAGGGTTAAATATATACAGAATATGCTGATTTTGTAATCTGTACCCTAAAGAACACCTCTGCATTTATTAAACTGATTGTATTGTTTTCACCTTAATCAGAATGAAACTTTAGTCTGAAATGAAGCTGATATGCTGAAAGAAAGGGATGTTTTTATACATGTGTTATCTTTCTGAGGAAACTGTAAATTTGTTTGCTTTCTGATAAATCAAATTAATTATGAACAGCCTTTTTAAGTAGATAAAAGTTTTTTTCTCTTCATTAATCAAAAGTTTTGGAGAGTTTCTTTTTAATATAGCAGGGATGCATCCTCTGGTTGCCACAGAATTAGATTTTTATGTCTGAAATTATGCAGAAACTGATTTAAGATGTGATGAAGCTTCTTCAAGTTACAGTTGTCTGGTGTAAATTTTGACCTTGTCAGGTGAAGACAGGTGAATTATGATCCAGTGTCTGTGAGAAATGATATGTCTACCATATTAGATTAATTTCCTGTAAACTTCACCATTTTGCATTCCCAAACCTTGTAAATGTCATCTTTATCCATCATCATGCAATGTTTTGATGCTGCTTATGAAGGAGTTCTCATTTCATTTTCAGCTTTTCTAAAGAATTCTAGTACACTGTGAAAATATGATTTTTAAGTTCTGCACTTTTACTAATTTTTGTGCAAGTCTGCACAGCAACCCTTTAAAAGTTAATTATTGTGGCTTATTTTCACACTAAATTATTTGACAGAACTTCTCTTTGAGAAAAACTGGATTATATTTTCCTTTTTCTCGTGGTTTCTGTGAAGAATAAAGGAAGGTCTACATTATTTTTGTAATTCAACTAAGGAATGAAATAAGGAAATTCAAAGATTTTATCTCATATTTAATATTCTTTCTAACTAGCTGTCTGTTGGCCCTTAACTTAATATGTAGCACTACTTTCCAATAAGAACTTAGATCTATGAGAGGAAAATAGAGTAACTTATGGAAATCTGAAAACCCAAAGATATAAATTAGAAATAAAGACTAAGACCCTGAAGGCATGACTTTAAGTCTGTACTCAAAATACTTTTTCTTCTGTGAAAACTGTGTGGAAAGTACTGATGAGCGGGATTTACTTGCCTGATAAATTACATTGGCTTAGCCAGTCATAATCACAAGAGAACTATCCCATTTCCCAGGGCTTATATGAAGTGGAAATTCTTGTCCATCTGCTTTAATCCTTCAGCTATTAACACTCTTAAGAAATTACATTCCTAATGAGAAAGCAATGTTGCAGTTCAAGCTAATTTTTATTACTAATTTATCTTATTAAGCTTAATTCAGAAGGTGAATTTTATCCCCTTTGTTCTTATTCTACTATAAATTATTTTTATTTGTCATAGAATATACATATAACATCTCCTTCCAGTTAATAATCTAAATAGGGTAGTTAGGTGTTTCTTTAGTTCAGTTTACCTCTCCAGCTCCTTATAATCAAAGGTGAGAATATAAAGGTGTTGCCTTTAAGTGAAACTACTCTAAACTTTATCCGGTTGATTGTATTAATCTTCAAATATACGGTGCACAGACAGTTGATTTTCTGCTTCAATTTTTCAACAAAACTGTCATATGGAGTATATTGATCAAACTGTTTAAGCTCGAAAATAAAAGATCAATAAAAACTTTTCTGTCACACTTGAAAAAAAAATCTCTTCTTGTTAGCTTCTTGTAAAGAATTTTCATTCAATTTCAATTAAAATATCTATAAAATGCATTTTTATAGGAGACATATTTTTAAGTAAATTTTTTTTTTCAATTAATGATGTTAACTTTTGTATTTTTAAACATTTTTTTGCCTTCCCAGGCCTTATGAATATGGGTCACATTCATCTCTTATGTATTGTGTTAGTGGGAAACTCTCTACTCACTTGAGCTCCACTATTTGGTTTCTCTAATGTACTCAAACATTCTTCCACTGTAGTGCCAATCTGCTGTCATCTTCTTTTTCAGTTTCTTACACATAATTTGACACCAGTGTTTTGAGTAAAATGTATGTGATGTCTTTGTTCTCAACATTTTTGTGGCTGAAATTATATAGGTTTGATAAAGATTACAATTCTTTAAAATTTCATTTCCCCCCTCATTTTGTTCCTTCTATCCCCTTTTTTATTATGATTATTTTTCTTCATTTCTAAATGAGTAATTCTTATTTTTTTGTGTGGGTTTTCCAGAAGAGGGAGCCGTGTGCATGTACACTTAAAATGTATACTGCAAAATCATAGTCATTAAAGAATAAACAGCATTTTTATGAGATTTATAATACAGTTTTCCTCCAAACTAATGGTTGCTAGGTGACCTGTGGTCAACATATTGAAACCTAGCAGGAAGCTCTGGGACAGTGTTCAAACAACCTTGTCAGGACACTGTAAACATCTGATGTTCATGGAAGTCCTAGAACTCATTAGGATGTTGATATGTTGGGGAATTTAGAATATGCAATTAGTAGATTTAATGACATTTCCATATCTTAGATGTTGAGATAACTTCATTATTTATTAGTATGGACAAGGCTGTGCTTTAAACCACATTTTTTTTTTTTTAATGTGAATATGGGTGATCAGAAATGCTGTTGAAATCCAAAACTTTTAGCTATACTTTATAGGCAGGATGGTCATATTGTAATGAAATTGCATGCTATTTACTAGGTTTGAGAGATAAACAGTATATTTGGGAATATATTGATTTTTAAAGACTTTATAACACATTTCACTTCTCAGATCAACAGTTCAGAGGAAAGGAGGGGTACTATGGAGGGTTCAGCATAGAGGCTAAGTACCACAGAGCTACTTCCTGTTTAAGCCTCTTGAAATGCAGAAACCTGCAGTTCTGTGTTTGTGAAGGCTGGGTTTTGATAATGTTGAAGACCATGGTGGAACTGCTGTCACTGCTCATACAGGCATCCTGATGGTTTCCTTGCTTCTGCAAACCCAACAAAAAACCCAGCAAGCAGGCAGATTCCCTGAAGCCTAAGGACAAAGACAAATGCTGTACCAGTAGTTTGCTAGTCTATCATAGGTGTAGAAAATGACAGTTAAAGTCTGAGGGTGCCTTTATATATAACTGTACGTGTGGTCATACAGCTCACCCAATCAACTCCTGCTCGGACGTGCATTCATGTTTAGGTTTACATCTGCACCAATCTTGATGAAACTCATTGAAAAGTTTTTCACTAGACTTCAAAGAATGCAATAGCTTGTTTTAAAATCACTGCTTTGGCTGGTAGATCCTGGATAGCAAGAGGAAATGGGACATGTGTGCAGACTGCTTGCTTGCTGATGCACAGCTGGCTATGGCCACTACAGGCTGCTTCTGTAGTGATGTGCCAACATGCTGGGCAAGGAGATTCAGCTGACTGCACAAATCCTTTACATACAGATCCTATCACACATCAGAGCAGTTTTCCTTTCGAAAAAAGCCCCTTTTCAAGCTGGACAGTGAAGTGGGCTGATGTGGATAAGAGAGTGGGGTGGCAGTACGTCTGTCATCTCTGAGCCTTATTGAGCAGGGCTTGTTTCTTTAAACTACCATCTGCAGTGACAACCATGGTTCCAAACAATGCTTATGTGTATCAAAATAAAGAGGTAAGCATGCTCTAAGTTCCCCTGATTTTCAGATTCAGGTCAACCTAATCCCTTTTGTCAGAGATGTTTTCTGAAACAGAATGCTACTAAAGATCCTATTTTACTCTGTGGCTGGCTCATAACTAAAAGCCCAGATGACACCAGCACAGAACAAAAGCTTCAAAGAAAACTTCTGATTTTGTATTAATTTATGCATAATGTGTAAATAATGGTTCAGCTCGAGCTGAGTGAAGTATGAATTCTGGTAACATTCAAAATGACAACAGATTTGAATGTCTATCAAATCTCTAGATATTATGACTTCTGAATGGCTAGTTATATTCTTTACTTAGCAGTAAATGTATTATATATATATATAATGATTTATGAATTTGCAAGGGGAAAATCCATTTTCAGCTTTTTCTAGTTATGTTCAATCTTTTAGAAGATCTGTATAACAGTCTCTATCTGAAATGATTAAAAAATCAATGCCACACTTCTTTTTTGAGAATTGTGTTTTGATAACCTTTCTACAAATACTGTTCTAGAGATCCTTCAACACTTGCCTGGCTGCATTATCTGTAATTGTCTTTTAATAGACTGAGACTAAATTATTAGAAAAGAATTGCATCACCAGGGAGTAAAGGTTGTCAGATATCAGTGAGATGTAATACATCAAATGCTGTTGTGTACAGCCTTATCTCATATGCTGTTTGTTGTTGTGTTTTTTGGTTTTTTTTCAAATAAAGCTTTTGACCCTTGTAACCTATTCTAGTTCAGAACAGGTAAAATAATGAATGCAAACCTGCATGCAGCTCCATAGAATTAATGAATCAATGAGAGCAACAACATATTGGATAAAAAGTTCCTGACCTGAAAAGCAGATACTTCAAAGTTTCTTTTTAGCGGGGTTTATGTTTTTTTTTATCCTCTACAACTAAAGACAGAGTTCTATAGGAAAGTTTTAGAGAGGTTTGCTTTGCCACCACAAGTTATTTACTGTGCTCCTCCAAGCACTCTGCTACTTCATTGAGAAAGCACAGGATCCATAGTTGAACAAGACCTGGACAAGTTCTTTAATGCCTCAGTTTTAATTCTGGCTGAGCAATTTACTTCGTAATTTAGAGGAAGTATTTAACAGCTTTATATACTGCATGTCTTATCACCAACATAAAAATATTGGCAGTTAACAGCTAAATATATGTTGACAACATTTAATTAGCCAGGGTATTTGGGTAGTGTTTTGATATCCACCAGCATGTCTCGGTTTATGTAATTTATTTAAATTATTTTAATGATGAGTTTTAATAATTGTTTCAACAAATTATCAAAAATAAGAGCTGATTGAAAATGCACCCCGAATTTATTGTCAGGACAAGGTAACTCTGCATTACTGTACTTAGAAGACAGAAGTGGTGTCATAGGTTAGGTGAGTTTATGGGCAATAGGAAAAGAGCCTTCCTCCACAGGTCAGTGCTGCCTAGGTCAGTGGTCACCTTCATGTGAAGGATGTTGGCAGAAACCTGAGCATGAGGGAGAGGAAGCCCAGCCTTCCTAGGTGAGATATTTTACATGCAGAGCTGATGCTCTGACGTACAGAGTGGCTGCTCACTCAGAAGTCTTCCTTTTCTTTATGGGCAGAGGGACTGAGAGTAAGATAATATATGTGGTGGAAGAGCAAAGGTGTATAAGATCAAAGCAATTTCTTCTCCAGTGAAAAAAGGAGTGAATATTTGCTTCACAGTGTAGGGAATATGCTAGAAGTGGGATAGGTATGCTACCTGGTCAGGAGCATGATCATTTGCTTTGCTGACACAAGAAGCCAAGCTTTCTTCCTACTATTCTCTGGTGTCCTTGCCTGCTTCAGGGCAAATAGGAAATTTGTTTTGGCACTACTTTACATAGGTGAAGGGAAAAGCCTCTGTGTAACATCACCATTCTCCAGAGCACCTATGCACGGGATAGAATTTAATTACACAAGTTTATGTAAGACCTCCAGCTAATTTTTTTTTGATTTCTTGTGGTGCTCACCATTCTATGCTTTACTGATTATACACCCCATAAATATCTGTCCTTCATATTTAGACTGTTCTTGCTTTTTAGGAAAGAGGTTACATGAAAATGATTTGGATGGTCAATCTGTCTGTGACAAGCACATACCGTCTGTGAAAAATACCGTGGTTGATTCTCTGTGACTTTATCTGAGGAGGGAGTCTCAATTTTGGAAACAAAGGTCTCAGAAGTTTACTGTATGAATCTGGGTGAGAATATATATATATATATTTTGGTTTTTATGAGAAACAAATTGGCTCAATATACTCACTACTTTTTGTCAAGGACTACAAATAAATTTAATTCTATTCTGTCTTTTTTGGGGCCAAGCTGTTAGTGCCATCAAGCTCATTGTTTAGAGAACTCAAAGGGAATTGACATATTTTTCATATTTTTGAGAGCTTCTTGAATATTTTCTTTCATTTTAAAATAAGCTATGAGCCTAATCCAGAATGAAATAACAGGTTTATGCCCCTAATAATTTTATTATTTCATTAAATGTTACCATTTATCCCCAAGTTACCAGCAGAGGTAATGTGGATTCTGCCATTAAACTCAATAGTTTTAGGACCTGTCTTTTTAGACTCTTTTGAGAAATAAAAGCCAGCAGTTGTGCTTCTCTGAAGATTTTTGAAAAGTTTAATTAATTAAAAGTACCTTTTTAATAATATCTTCAATATTTTTTTATATTACATTATTGGGATAATAGTTCTTGAAAGGCATTAATGATAACCTAGGACCTGCTGAAATCAGTGGCAGTTCTGTGCTCATCTTAGGGCCAAGAATTCATCAACTTTGAAATTCACTAGATGTTGCTTTTCAAATACTTTAAAGAGAAAGAAAACAAAACTGCAAGCTGAATGACATAATTTATACTGGAACATTATACTGGAACTGGTGAAAGCCACCTTGCAAAGTTGGTATAGCAAAATATAATTGCTATTGTTGATTTTGAAACAAGTTGAAAGATATGCAAAGCTCTCGTATTTTTCTGATTTCATAGCTTATGACCCTGGAAAATCACAATTTAAAATATATTTTATAGAAGTCAGTTATTTGCTTCAATAAGTTGCAAATATCTCACAGGAGGAGGGATAGATTATTTTGTATCAGAAGAAAGAAAAGGCTATCAGTTATCCATAATATCTACATTTCAGCTGTACAACAGAACTTAGATTGGAAATGGAAAAAACATAGTTCAGAACTCACAAACAAGTTTTGAATAACCTTCAGAAATCTATAGTTTGCCTTTTAGCTAGACACCAGGTCGAAGAAAAATGAGAGAGATTTATAATACAAGTTTGATTTATGTTTCCATTTATTTTACCAATGGAAAGGCGAGACTAAAGCTTAAAACAGAATAAAATTTACAGAATTAGGTCTGAGGCTAGTTCTGAAGCCAGATACAATGAAAATTCTCTCCTCTAGATGTGACCCGCTGATCTGGTTGCTGAAACTTTTATTTATTTATAGTGACTATTCCTCTATCAGCCCAGTTAAAAACTTTACCCTGAAAGAACTGTTTCTAAAGAAAACCACATTGGATTAATGCATTTGGAATAGCTGTGGTATTAATAGACATTTGCTGTTATCCAAAGACAGAAATAAATTGGTAGTTTTATCAAGTAAAATGATGTCCTGTGTATCATATGCATGGTGAGATGTAGTGAAATATATGGTTTTATTGTTTCCTTGAAATCTTCATGACTATAGCTGTGAGGTGTGGACTGATGTATTTACACTTTGGGAGGAAACACACACCTGAAGTTTGTGAAGTAAAAGACATAATCAATACCTAGGTAGTAGAATTACTCATCAAACTTGCAACAAGTGAACTGCAGAGTGAATTGTTTGTTTCTAGAAGAAAATCAAAAGAGCTCTGAGATTTCTAGACATGAGGAATGTATGGTAAGTATTTTTCCTGAGTATTTGTTGAATATACTAATCACTTGCACAGGGTGCATGCATTATTTCTAATCTGAATATGATTAGGTGAATTTTGCAAACAGTATTCTCTTTTCAAAAAGTCCCCAAAGATGAATTTACATACATGTGATTATTTCTTTAAAAGAACCGCAAAACTGAGTTTAGGTTTGATACAAGAAAAATAATAAAATGAATAGTGAATGCATGGAAAGAAATTAAGTACAATATGTGGTCATTGGATTAATTTTTGTGTGCACTTGTGAAGATTAAAAACCGTGTCTATATTTATACATTTATTATTACTTCCCTTTTTATAAGATTGTACCTAGAAGTCAGTATTGAGAATATTTTAAGAAAGTAAGAATGATGTCAGGTTCAACTCTCAAAGAGAGGTAATTTGGATTCTGTGGGATCATAGAAAAGAAAGATAATATAGGTGAAGAAGACAAGGGTGGAAATGTAAGGAAATTTTAAATTACTCAAGAGCCTAAAAATGAGGCAACTATATCAACTTTTTAAGGCTGTAACCAGCAGGAGAATTAAAGTAGAGGATGTTTTGACCAAACTAGCAAGATTAAAAGCATTTTTTGAGTGATCTCAATGAGAACAAGATGCATGTCACTGAAATGAAGTGATATCATGAGTAGCTATTTGTCAAAGTATGGGCGTTCACTGCACTGTAATCTAGGAGAAGGAAGCAGTGAAAAGGAAAAATCAGATGGTTGCAACAGCTTGTTTGCTGGATGAATCTATAACTCTTTGGCTGCAGGGCCAAGTGATGGCTGAATAGAACTAGATTGATGAAGAATTTAAGTTAAAAATCAGGAAAAGTTTAAATGATGGGACTCTAGTTACATTGAGGTAGAAATTTACTTTTCAGGGAGCAGAGATACCTCAACAAATTGGAGGTCTGGGCAATCACCAACCATATGAAGTTTACAGGGTCAAGTGCTGCACCTGGGACAGGGCAACCCTGGTTGTGTGCAGAGGTCAGGGAATGAGAGGCTGGAGAGCAGTGCCATGAAAGTGACCTGGAAAGTGACCTGGGGGTCCTGGTCAATGGCAAGTTGAACATGAGCCAGCAGTGCCCTGGCAGCCAGGAGAGCCAAGCCTGTCCTGGAGGCATCAGACACAGCATGGCCAGCTGGGCAAGGAGGGGATTGTCCTGCTCTGCTCTGAGCTGGGGCTGCCTCACCTCGAGTGCTGGGGGCAGTTTTGGGTGCCAGAATATAAAAAGGTGTTAAACTATTAAGGAGGTTTAGGGTAGATATCAAGAAAATATTTTTCACCCAGAGTATGATTGAGCACTGAAACAGGCTCCCCAAGGTAGTGGTCACAGCAGCAAGTCTGGCAGAGTTCAAGAGCCATTGGGACAATGTTGTGAGGGACATGGTTTGATTCTTGGGAATGTCCTGTGCAGGGCCAGGAGTCAGATCCTGATGGGTCCCTTCCATCTCCATATGTTATGTGATTCTATGATATTCTATGATTATGATGCAAAGTTATTGACAGTGCATGAAAATCTCTTTTAACACACATTCCTTAATATTTTTTTCAAACTATTGTTGATAGCATCTTAAATAGGATCCACTAAGATTTTAATCCAGTGCTTTGCATATGAGTCATAGAATTTTAGAACAACAGCTGGAGACTGCTGATACTTTAAAAAAAAAAATCACTGATTGATGCAATGAATAGACTCAAATGATTAGTTAAAAATGCCATAGGAATGATTTTAAGAAAGATGGAAAATAGTTCCAGAATCTGAGAAGAGCTATGAACCTTTTCCTCCTCCTGGACTCTTAAACATTTCACATGGTATTCAATGTCTGTTGTTATTTTCATTCAGAATTCATTTTCAATACAGAAATAACTAAAGAATTCTTTCAAAAGAAAAGCTAAGTTCTAAATAAAATTTTAAACTATTTGAATTGCTTTCAGTCTTCCTGCCAGTAAATGAAAAATGTGATACAGACACAGATACAGGATGAAATTTTGTTTAGCTGCCTTTGGTGCCTGGGCAGTAGGTGGTCATTGTCCCTTCAGTTGAGCTGCCAGAACACCATGTGAAAAAAAAAAAAAAAAAATCAGACCTCTTGGAAGTCTGCTATTTCTCTCTTTTCAGGTTTAACAGTGCTGGATGTTGGACAAGATTTGGGATGTGGTAGATAGTGTATTTAAAGGAAAAATTTGAGCAAGCTACAAAGAGATTACTGCCTATTTCACAGCTTTATATTTTTCCAAGAGTTGCATTTATTTTAGTTACTATAATGCAGAAACTCACTTTAGGAAACAGATGATTGGAGATCAGTTTATATAATCAAATCTACATGAGTCATAAGGACAACCAAAGATTTTCTTTCTAAAAAAAAGACCTGAAAGTTTGTGTTATAATCCTATATGTTAATCTTGTATTGGCAACTGTCTGCATAGTGAGATTCTACATATCTGGGAATAAGTAAAATTTTTATTGCATTTTTATTTTTCAGAATTTTGATGCAAAGTCTATAATTATAGTTCTCTGTGATTTTCTTTTCTGTGGAATCTCTTCTTTCTGCTAATATGCTCTAAACTGGATTCAGGCATTTAATGAGAAATTTCCTTGAAATCAGGTCACTGACAGTAACCACACAACACTATTACTTTTTCATCACTGCTTTGATCATGTTATCACATTCTGTCTTTCTCCCTCTCATCATGTTAAGGTTTGCCACATTTGTCATAGAAGAGAAAAGCCAGAGACTATTGTACTGTTTATAAACATAGACCAATATTTTGCATCATGCTGCATTTGTTTAGACAAATAAATAGATTATTTCAATTTAAAATGATGCATCAAAGATTAGAAATATTGGTTAAATTAACAAATTTTTATCAAAATATATGATCTTTAAAAGAGAATTCAGAGACTAAAACTCCCCCTAAATAGTTAAGGATGGCACTATCACATTGAGGGTGAGGGGTGGATTGCAGTACACAGCACAGGCCTATGGCAATAAAATCATTTATGCCAAATCATGCAGCTTTGGGTGAGCTGAACTGTTGCTGCTGTTTCTATTTCTATCTTTTCCTTTTGAGTGTTTTTTGTACAAAGGAAAGCTGTTGTGGCATTCAGAGCCGAGTAACAGGATGTTAGCACAGAAAAAAATGAAATGCTGGTGAAAAATATTTTCTGTAAATGATTAATGATTACAAATTTTTTTTGAGCTAAGATTTCAAAGTTCAGAGAGCTAAGTAGGGCCCTGTAAAGAAGGTAAAATTACATCTGCATAAAGAAAAAAGAAAGTTTTGAAGAGTCTTGTGCAACATTTATACCTAGAGAGATAATATTGCAAAGCCAAAAGACTCAAGACTTGTGATGCTATTATTCTCTGGCTGTCTGCATTACAGACAGAGGAATGTGCAACCAGTGGTCCAAGGAGCTTTGCTGTTGTGTTCATGATTAATGATAGTGGTATTCATGTGGAATTGAGTGGATCTCCGTTTCAAAGAGCTGTATCAATAAAACAGATACTTAGTGAGGAAGGAAAAACCCCCAAAAATAAAAGCATTGACAATAAGGCTTGGTAGGTTCTACAGTTTTGCTGAGTTTTTTTTTAATCCATGTCATTCTTAAGAGGAGTTTTCTTGGGACTGGGTAAAGTATTGTTGAATTCCCAGCTGGGTATGGTAGATCATACATTTGTGTTCCATTTTTTTGGTTGCTGCCTCACCTTGCGTGTGCTTCCTTACTCACTAGGGTGCCAAGAGGAAAACAGTCCTGGGGAATGCCATTTTAGTGACCTTTTTGGCAGAAAATCCTTCACCTGTGTGCAGAATCATGTTCCTTTCTCAAACTCAAGTTCAAGCTAAGCCTCCTCCTCCTCTCCTATGATCAGACAAGGTAATTGTGCCAATAGCTGCAATTGCACTGATAGATTTAAATAAAACACTCCATGAGTGTGAATGATAAGTTTTGTAGTTTTTGTGTCCTCTTGGCACAGACCAGACATTTATAAGTGAACATACTAAATACAGTTACAAAAGTTGTAGAGGAAAAAAGCATATAAATGTGCTATAATGATGGAAAGGCTCAGTAGTGACACAGAAGCTCATGTTTCCAGATCACAGAAATGAGATCTACTGTACTGTCTCCACCACCTTCATTAAATTCATTAACAATTCCCAGCAGCAACTGTTAACAGTAGTCAGTATTCTTGCATGAATTATAACTGTAGCATTTCTCATGGTAATTTCTATAACTTTTGGGTAAAAATAGCTATTTTTGAAATAATCTGTTAAAATGAACCAGAAGAAAATGAGAACATACAAAGACCTTGAATAAAATTCCAGTATTAGGGACAAGCATTTGCTATTAATTTTTCAAGAACAGGCATTTCACAATGAATGAGTTATCCCAGGTTCTAAGCTCCTATATCCTACTAACCAAGGAAAATGGGACTGAACAGGATTCCTGTCTATTTTGACAGGAATGTTTTGAATTTCAAACAATTCTCAAGGGGCATCTCATGATTTTTTTTTTTTTTTTTGGCTAAAGGCAGACAATTTTCTTTGTGGCAATATCAGTGAAAGATTACTTGTGCAAAGGTTCTGATTTCAGTACAGAAACCTAGTTGTGGCTTAATTGCACCTGCATACTTAATACCAAGTGGATACAAATCAATGTAATTTAATCCGGAGTGTAGCTAAGGAAGCATTACAGAAATTACATTCAGACTGATCAAAATTTAAATGAGGAAAGTTATCAAGGCTTTCTGTTCAGGGAGCACTGTTCTGAAAGTAGCTCAAAGCTTGTGCTGAAAGGCTGAAAAAGCGATCAATTTCATGAGACACGTATTTCATTAAAAAAGAACAACATTATAATATCTGTCATAGCTTGCTTTCCTCCTAAACCATTTAACAGATGTTTCTGCAGTTTAGTGAACAATCTTTAACCATCAAGGAAAGTGGTTGCCATCCCTTTTCCCTTCAAGTTCTTGTGTTCACCGTAGCACACTAGGTGATGTTGGGTATGGTGCATATTTGCCCTTTGAGAAGGGCTGGCTTGGACAGCCCAGATGAGGTTGCTTGCCTTGGATGCATTGGAGAGAAAAGAACAAGGCTAGAGGGTGTGGAACCTAAAAAGCTGGAATAGGAAACAAATTAGTTTGGTTGCTGGAAGGGGCTGATCACTTCCTGAGTAGAACTGATGAGCTGCCAAGGACTGTCATAATGAAACATGCCAATGCCTCCTGGGGGACCGTGCTGCAGACTTCCCTCTCAAAGAGCCTTCAAAGGAATTTTGAACAGACTGATGCCAGACAAATTGTTATTGCTCTGCTGTTCCCCTTTCATTGTAAATGCCAGAATTATTTATTAGAAAAGGCCTAGGACTTTGACATCTTTCTAATGTAAACTGTGGTGGCTTATTCTGTTTGAATCAAATTTTATGTATGCCTTGAATTGGTAAGACAGAGTGCGAGGCTTTAATTCTGTGCCTATCACTTAGTCAGACATTAAAAGGAGTTTAAGTAGAAAAGGCTGGATAGATGCCACAAGCATTGGAAAGATCTTTTAGCTGCTTAAATAAAAACGTTTTCCATTTAAAGACACCTAATTAATGAATTTGCATCAGAATGTCACTTTAGCTGAAATATTTTGGTTTCTTAGCATCTTTTTTGATACTTCTGTAAAGAAAAAATATTTATATTTTCACAGGATTTGTGGTAGTGCTAATAAAACCTATCTGTCAGATTACTTTAGGTGAACAATTACTGAAAAGTGCTATGTATTCTAAAGTTATTTTTTCAGTTATTTTCTCCTTCACGTTTAAAAATTCCTGTAGATACGATCATTTATCCTCTGGTACTAGTTCATATCTAGACTTTTTTCTTTTTCCCCAGATTTTTTGTCACTATAGACATGATGATTTAGGCAGAAGATTAGCTTTAATTTGTTTTTACTGGTATTTAGAATAGTATTTTAGATAATAGTAATCTGAAGTAATATAAACAGTATTGTAAAAAGTGGAAAATAATTTCATTGTATTTTGCACTTGTCAAAGACTAGAAGACTGGAGAAACTGTTAATTTTGGATTGTAAGACATACAAAGTAAAGTAGATACTGAAGAAACTTTATGTAAAGTGAAATAAATCCCTGGTCTTGTATTTGTCTCTTGTAGCCTGAACAGAAGCTTTGTGTAGTCAATAAAGACAGCATCATTAAAGAATCAGTTATTTAAATACAGCTAGAGATATCTTTTAAAAACATTATTCAGTTGCAAATTAATTACTAATTCCACCATTACTAATCCATTACTAATTCTACTAATCCTACAGTAGTGAATCCATCATCCCATTATAAGCACAAACGGTTTAGTGGCTTTGCTATTAATGTCTAACCTTAGGCCTGGGTGAGCTCATAAAAAAGAGAGTTTAGAGAAGAAGCTGAATATTCCATATTTTATTAATAATTTTTTTTTTTTGTATGTAAAATGCTGTACTTCTCAACATAGAATTATAGGAAAAGTAGAATTTCTGTTCCGCTATCTGTCCAAGAAAATAATTTTATTTATTCTCTACATCTAACCTGTTTTATCTGAAGTTTAGACTATTCTCAATTTTTTTTTTCTGTCACATTTACAAACCCCAAACTGATTCTATAGGTTACTATAAACAATATCACAAATATTGTTTATATTCAAATTTATTTTTATATACTCCAATTTTCATTAAAAATTCATTCTTTTGAGTTAGTTTTTAGAAGGCTTTTTTTAGTTTCAGAAAAATCCTACACATCTCCGTTTCTTCTGTCTTGTCTGACTTCATTAAGGCTTTGGTATGACTCTCAGGTTTCATCCCCATTTCAGAGCATTGCTATAGTTTTCTGTCAGAAGGAAAATCTGCAGAGTTTGCCAGCACTGAAGACTCCTGAGACTCTCTTCCATTGCCTGAGTGTATCTATCTAGTGCCTCTTAGGTGCTGTGGGGTCTGCTGCTGACTCTCCAAATAGATATCCAGGAGGGAGTGAGTTTCCCACTGGTTCTGTATCTATCTGCCAACTTCATGCTGATGTTTCAGCAGGTCCCACGTGGCACTTGGTGCTTAGAAGTGAGCAGCTGAAGTCAGCTTTTGTTTTGATTTATGTGCCAGGAAGCTGAAGTTTGCAATCCATGATGATAACTATATTGTGGGTTTGCATAATTAAAAAGCTTCTGTGTCTCTTCAGTGATGATTTCAGACACTTCCTTTCTTTATTTTCTGTTGTCTATCACCATAACCATAATTTCTCAAACTAACTGTAAAAAGTAATGTCTTTCACTTACACAGCCAGGAAATATTATCCAAGAAGAATCAGCATCCAGGTGTGATGAAACAAATCATTATAGTTGCATGATAAGAGCAGAGAGTAAATTGGAACTTTGTTGATGCAATCTATCAAATATAGCTTTTATTTTCTTCCCTTTTTTTTTTTTTTTTTTTTTTTTTCTTGGGGGGTGTTTTTTATTTA
>VZRH01004630.1:2038348-2085596 GCA_013397555.1 Urocynchramus pylzowi | reverse complement strand
TTTTTTTTTTTTTTTTTTTTTTTTCCTAGCGTGATGATTTTAATTCAGTTTTGTTTATCCTTGAGTGATATTGAATTTTGGTAGACTGGTTTAACCCCAGCCATCAACCACACACAGCCACTCACCAGCTGGATCAGGGAGAAGGGTGACAGGTAGAAAACCCATGGATTGAGATAAAACCAGTTTAATAGGGAAAGCAAAAGCCACACACACAAGCAAAGGAAACAAGGAATTAATTCACTGCTTCCCATGGGCAGGCAGGTGCTCAGCCATCTCCGAGACAGCCCCATCATGTGCAATGGTGACTTGGGAAGTCAAATGTTCCTACCTTCCTCCTTCTTTCCCCCAATTTATATACTGACATGATGTGGCCTGCAATATCCCTTTGGTCAGTTGGGGTCACCTGTCCCAGCTGTGTCTCCTCCCAGCCACCCAGGAACCCCCAACTTCCTTGCCAGTGTGGCAGTACCAAAAGCAGAAAAGGTCTTGGCTCTCAGGTCTAAGTCCTGCTCAGCAGCAACAAAAATATCTCTATATTATTGACACCTTGTTCAACACACCACCAGCCACTGTGAAAAAAATTAACTCTATCCCAGCCCAAACCAGCATGTTGGCAAAGAGAATTCAATTTCTCTAAATTTAAGAAATATTAACAGAAAGTTACATGTCATTTTTAAATGATATCTGGAAGACTGATACACTTCCATCTTTCAGGAAAAATGAAGTTTAAGCAAAATTAACTGAATTCTGGGCAGAAAGTAACCTATTGAAATTTTGGGAAGAACAATTTCTTCTAAGAAGAAGTAACATTTCTGCTGTGGGAAAGCATAATGATGGTCTCAAAAATATAACACAAAGGAGCAGGACATGTAAAGGAAAAAAAATTTCTCCCTTAAAGGATTCAAGAGATGTTCACTGCAGTAGCTTAAATTTACTGCAAAAGACTGAATGGAATCAGGAAGCAAGTTTTTCTGTTTTCTTCTTCTTCATCTTTAGGGTAAGTGAAAATGGAATACAAATGCTACAATATACTATGATTTGGGGTCTGTGCCTAAATAAGACCAAAGACTTTGGGGGGAGGGGAAATGTACATAACTTCTTATATGAACCATTGTTTTCTGACATGCAGTGTAGATTATTTATGAAGTGACATGATTTTTTGAACTATGTATGCAAACCCTAAGTTTACAATAATTAGCCAGGTTTTCCTCAGGACAACTGGCCTCCTGAGCTGGTAGATGGGGACAGGGACCAGAACAGCTCCCTGTAAGCTAGGAGGAAGCAGTTAGTGAGCTGCTGAGCCCTTAGATGCTCACAAGTCCATGGGACTAGATGGACAAAATCTAGGATCCATGCTAGGCTGATGAGGGAGCTGTCAGAAGAGCTCACCATGATGTTCTCCATCATTTATAATCAGTCCTAGTGCCCTGGGGAGGTCCCAGATGACTGGAAGCTGGCCAGTGTGGCACCCATCCATAAGAAGGGCCAGAAGGAGAATCTAGGGAACCACAGACGTGTCAGCCTGACCTTGGTGCCCAGCAATGTTATGGAACAGATCACCTTGAGCATGATCACACAGCACCTACACAGCAGCCAGGGAATCAGACTCACACAGCATGGATTTAGGAGGGGCAGGTCCTGCCTGGCCAGCCTGATCTCCTTTTATGAACAGGTGACTCACTGATGGATATTGTCTACTTGGGTGTCAGTAAAGCATTTGGCACTGTCTCCCACAGCATACTCCTGGAAAAGCTGGCAGCCCATGGCATGGACAGGAGCATCCCTCACTGGTTTAAGAACAGGCTGGGTGATTGTGCCCAGAGAGTGGTGGTGACTGGTGCTGCATCCAGCTGGCAGCTGGTCACTCATGGTGTTCCCCAGGGATGAGTGTTGGGCCGAGTTCTGGTCTAGTTGACCTTAGTGACATGGTTGAGTTGACAAGGTGGTGTTAGGTCATAGGTTGGACTCAGTGATCTCAAAGGTCTTTTCCAATCTAGCTGATTCCGTGATTCTGTGATTTTTTTGTTCTTTCTACTACCTCCTACCTCTTCACCTCTGAATGAATATCTGCCAGCTATTTACATGCTTTTGAGAGTTTCCTTATGCACTTGATGATGATCAAAGGATGGATTTTTTTATGGTACTTAGGCTCATGAAGATGCAGATAAGCACCAGTGAGAATTAGATACTTAGGTACCTTTGAAAATTTCATTTGATGACTGTTAAGAGCTAGAAGTTCCCTTAAAAATCGTGTCATGTATACTTAATGCCTATCCATATTACTGAAAGGGACTGTGAATCAGGATTTATGTAATGATTTTTTTCAGCTCATTTGTAAGCCTTTGAGAATAGATTAAAATTCACTTTGATTGACTTTCCAAATGGACATTGAATCATTCTTTCATTATCCTTTTATTTTCAGCTGAGTAGCTGGATAACAGGAAAGGTATTCCATTCTTTTATTGTCTTGTACAGAAGAGGAAAAGTAGAACAGAGCTGAGTAAAATGGCATGGAGAGGGAACAAAATTGTAACAAGGACATTCCTAATCCTGCTATTCATCCTCTACTGTAGGCAGACAGCTAAAAACAGGCTAGGGGGTAATTATACTGTGGGAAGTATATTATGCAAACATACCTAAGAGAATTGCAATGTAACCAAAAATCAGAGTACTCTTTTCTTTCCTATATTTCTGTTTCCCAGTGCCCTTAGAGGCAGTGCCTCAGGCAGAAGGCTGAGCTGTGCATGAGTCTTTTCCATGTACCACAACTTTAGTCAGTGACAGAGCACCCAGAGCTGTTTGTACTAATGGTCCATAGCAACTGGGATGTTTGGATCCTGTGGCACAGACCTGTGCTATCCATCATCTCCCCTACAGCTGATAGCACTGTGGGCATCCCCACGTGCTCCATGACTGTCCCAGTCTCCAAATGGATGCATGATGCCCAAATAGCAGAAAGACAGCTCCCAGGCTACCTGTTGCTGAGCTTTAGAGTGTTATGAGGAATTTTAGGCTCTTCATAAATGGAGTTTTTCCTAACAGCTTGGTTCTCTAGGAATCATGGGTTTTTTTTTCTCAAAGCTGTGTTTGGACATCATGTCCTACTCAGACCCAGCTGCCCCAGGGCTCTGTGGGATTTCTGAAACAAGCTTAATTTAAACTGCCTTCTAGGGGTGGGTTAAATTTTGTTTTAGTTTATAATGGCTTCTGTCATAGCAAGCATTAAAAAAACTGGAAAATCAGATTAAGGCTAGTCTTCCATTCCTTTTCCTAAAATGCACAGAACTTGTACTTGCATCTGAGGCTGTGGTAGCTATGCAATTTTGGACTACATAAATTTAAAAACCTTTCATTTTATCTTCACAGCAACTGCAAAAATCTGTGATAAAATATCTCCTCACTAAAAAAAAAAAATTTATTTGGTTTTGATTTTAGAATTTTTTTCTGTTCTGGTTCAGTGAGTTATCCTGGAAGTTCTTCAGTCTTTTCAATTTTTTTGTATTATTATTTTTTACTCTTGTATCACTGTTAAGCACTTTTTCAGTGTAATGTATTTAAAAGCTTATAGATTATTTGTGTTTTCTGCAAAATTTTGACAATAGGTGCATAATTTAATGAACCAAAAAAAGGTTGTGCTCCACCTTTCCTAAAAACAGGATCTCTTTCCCCTTGTGTGGAATTTTCAAGAGCCTACAAGCATGCCTAGACCCCTAGAAATAATAGAAAAAAGGAACCACACTGTCATCAATTTATTCACTTGTCAAGACGTTTTTAATTTCAAGCAATTTAAAATATTTCTTAACTTTTTTGCTCTCCATTTGACACAATGAGTCACATCTGTGACCACTCCATCTCTACAGTGTCGTGCAGTATTCCAAACCCTTTCAATTCAGTTTCTGTAAGTCTTATTGTAGAGCTTGCAGAATGTACCATAAAATAGAGATGTAAAAACCACTCAAACTACTTATGTTAATAATTGATTTTAATCCAGTTCAAGCAGACAACAGTATCAATTACGTGGAGCTAACACTGCTGGTACTAGTTAATGAAGTGGAAGAACAAAGTATTATGAGGCAATACAAAAATTATGTTAGAAAACACAAATATATTTACTCCTGTTGCTGATTTTTAGGCCATAGATAACACATATTTTAATTCAAATCTAACTACCTGGTTCAATCCCTTGCATTACTTAAGGGTAATAAAATGACACATTTATCAGTAATTTATGCTATATAAAAATTGGAAAAAAAACAACAGCAGAAGTGAGACACAAAGAGCAAAAAAGACTAAAATAAGAAACATTAGTTCTCCTCACTGATCCTCTTTGAACTTTGACACTCCTTTTGAATACTAATTTTTTTTTTCCCTGGGGAGTATATGCAAAAGCCATTGTATTCAAAATGCTTTCTAGTGTTCCTGTTTCGTTTTATTGGTTGTGTAGCATTAGGGTTCTTTAAGCTCAAAGGTGACTTCTTCTTTGGACAATGAAGTTTTTAACATTAAACATATAAAATATCTAAATTTATGCTTTCTTTTACTAAAGGAAAGTCACTAATGAACTTGCGTATATGCTTTAATTTATTCATTTTAGTGTCCCCTGTATTCAGCAAATTTAAGAAGGATTAAGAAGGCTATGGTTTAAGAAGGCTATGAATCACCATAGCTGTTTACATGATGTCACTTTTTGCTCCAACAAAATCTCACTGAGACCTTTTAGCAATAATTCACACTGTAATACCACAGGAGTGCAACATTTCCTCTCAATATTCTTTTTCTCCCTGCAAGTAACATATACTTTTTCATGTTGAGTTTTTTTCTGAATACTTTAATAAAGTAATTGTTTTTATATGTATGTTAAATAAGAGAGCTTTCTTAGAGCACTTTCAACTCATGTTTGAAAATAGCATCCCAGCATTATCATCCAGTCAGACAATAGCAATGCAGTTTTTAATTCATTATAAAAGGTTAAAAGCCAACAAATGAAAGATTTCATCTGCACATAAGTTGATATATAGTATCTTTTGATGATTGATCAAGAAAACACTGCATTTTAGAAGGATCTAGTAGGGCATTTAGTGATAGTACAAGAATGTGGGAAATAGTAAAGGTAAGAAGATTTTTAGGAAGTTGGGAAAGTAGGCCTTTAATGTATGAAAGTATGCCTTTAATCTGAAGGAGGGTAGATTTAGATTAGCTAATCTGAAGACATTCTTTCAGAGGGGTGAGACAATGGAACAGAGTGCCCAGAGACTCCTGATCCCTGGAGTTGTTCAAGACCAGGCTGGATGGGGCTTAGGTTGGGTGCTGCAAGTTGGTTTAGAGGAAGGTGTCCCTGTACATGGCAGGGAGGGTTAGAACTAGATGGTTTTTAAGGTTCCTTCCAAGCCAACCATTCTATGATCCTAGGATCTTTTACAAATCTGTGAAGCTGGGAAACTGGGATAACTGGAAAACTTGTTTTGTCAATAAATGGGAAGACATACCTTCAAGTTGAGCAACTAGAGAATTAATTTATGATATAGATTGTGACTTTGTTTTCTTGTTTGTATTTGTTTGGCTAAGATTTCCTTTTAGCATTCAAGTGCAGTATATGCCATTCAAACAGAAATACCCCACAGAAAGAATCTCGTTCAAAACAACAAAAAACCCAGGAGACATCTGAGAAAAGCTGTCGCATTGGTGAGAAATTAGGCTGCCTTTTCTATTTGTTTTATATTTTGTTGTTTGCCTTTTATCTGCTCAGACCATTATCTTCACTTTTCAATATAATTTCCTCTCTATTTGTATTATGAAAATTAATTTATCACAGTTATATTCCACTGCATATGTGGTGGTTTAACTGTGGCTGGATGCCAGATTCCCACCATAGTTGCTGTGTCACTTGACTCCTCAGCTGGATGGGGAGAGAAAACAGAATGAAGAACTTGTCAATTTAGATAAGGATCACTCACCAGTTACTGTCATGGGCAACACAGAATTGACTTGGGAAAATTAACTGAATTTATTACCAATCAAATCAGAGTAGGGTAATTAGAAATAAAACCTAAAGCTTTAAACATCTTCCTCCAGCTCCTCCCTTCTTCACTTTCTCTCCTGAATTGTCTACCTCTTCCCTGTTTCAGCAGCACATAAGGGTGGGACCTGGGGATTGTGGTCAGTTTATAATGTTGATTATGATGCTTCTTCCTTCTCAGTGTGAAGATTCCTCACACTTCTGTTCCAGCATGGGGTCCTCCCACAGAGGCAGCCTCCATGAACTTCTCCAATGTGAGGCCATCCCATGGGCTGCAGTTCTTTAGGAATTGCTCCAGTGTGGGTCCTTTCCATGGGGTGCAGTCCTTCAGAAACAGGCTGCTCCAATGTGGGTCCCCTGCAGGGTCACAAGCCAAGCAGGCGTGTGCTCCTCTCTCCACAGGTCCTGCCAGGAGCCTGCTGAAGCACTGGCTTCCCACATGGTCACAGCCTCCTTTGGCCATCCACCTGCTCCAGCCTGGGGCCCTGCATGGGCTGAAGGTGGGTCTCTGCATCCCCATGGTCCTCCATGGGCTGCAGGGGCACAGCTGCCTCACCATAGTCTTCCCTGTGGCTGCAGGGGAATCTCAGCTCTAGGAGCTCCTTCTTCCCTGCTTTCTTCACTGACTTGGGTGCTGCAGAGCTGTGGCTACCACATAGTCTCACTCCTCTCTCTGGCTGCTAATGCTATTGGAGAATAATTTCATTTCCCTTAAATACATTATCCCAGAGGTGCTACCACTTTCACTGATGGACTTGGCCTTGGCCAGCAGTGGGTTTGTGTAGGAAACAAGTGGCATCAGCTTCACTGGACATACACGGAGCTTCTGGCAGCTTTTCACAGAAACCATCTGTGTAGTTCCCCTGCTACCAAATCCTTTCCATACAAACCCAGTACACCATCAAAGGAACACTGGCTAGTTTTAATACAAAAAAGCCAGGTTATTTTATGGTATATTGTTAATTAAAAGACTAAAGAAAGACTTCAATGGGTCAAACATTTAACAAAGGATCATTTATTTGTCTGTTTCTGTTTGGGAACTGGATCCAAAATCTTTGTGGCAAGAGCTCTGCAGCCACACTAAACAACTCACTGGCTAATACTGTAGGAAAACATATTAAAAAAACACACAGTGGGACTAATAAATTTGTGTTGCAGGTAGTTAGTGGACTCAATTCATCCCTGATGTAACTTCATATTGGAGAATGAGACAAATCTGGCCTTTCTGTATTTGTGCTTTATCTGATTCATAAAACACACAAAAAATATTGGTATTAAGATAGTTATATTTTTTTCTCTATGAGTTCTAAAAACCAGAAGAAGATATATTCTTTGCAAGCTATGAAGCATGCAGTCAGTATTATTGTCATTTTGGGATCTCTATGTAATAGTGTTTAAGAAATATGTGAGAAAAAATGCTAGTAGACACAACTCTAATATTCATGTGCCCATAGCTTACCAGCTGCAGACTGGGGACTTTAACTTCAGGATGCAACATGTTATTTTACCACATTTATACTGAGAATAAAATGTGCTGTAGAAAGGTACCAGTCCTCTGATTTCTTGCTCCTTCTTCACACCCCTCTTTCTTATTCAGGACTTATCTGATATTACAAATGCTGCATAAGCCAGTGTTTGAAATTGTTTCTCCAAAGGCTTGAATATATTTTGAAAACAAATTTCTTGTTAGTAGATTTTAGAACTTTTAGGCAGATGATTTTGTAAATACAAGTGTGTAATTCTTTGTGAATTAATTCAATTCAACTAGTTTAATTTCCATGGAAGTTAATGACAATGATCAAATCATTTTGATAAAGACCAAATGGGACCTAAAGGAGAAATTCTTCTATGGGTAAGGTAGGTTCTTAAAACAAAATTTAATAGGGAAAAGCAATCCATAAAAGAAAAAAAGTAGTCTTATGGAAAATCTAAGTGGTTTTTTATATCCTTATAAAATCTGAGGATGAATTTGAATTCAGTTATCACAGGCACGTATCACAAGTTCAAGATGTCAGACTTACGACTTCCTTGACATTCATGCTTTCTAAAATAAAATTTACAATAATGTTCAAACATCATCTTGGAATTCCACTTTACATCTTTCAGATGACATGAAGGATTTTCAAAGCTTTGGCTTTGGAAGTGTCACAAGATAAAACATGAGAGTGACTATGTCTTAGAGTGTGTGGGAGCCTGGAGTGTTGGCATGAAAATTTATGTGTCCTTATAAAATTTTTCTTAAAAAATGTAATTGCCTTTATCCTTGTGTAACAGAAAGGGGTTTCTACTGTACCATTTTAAACTGTGTGAGCTCAGTCTTATATTAAGATGTTTCATTGCATCAGATTGATTGATTTAATGAACCAAAAAAAAATATGGAGATATATGTGATTTTCAAGTAGCAAGATACTGTATGAAGTAATTCTGTAGAAAAGATGATTCAGTCGTTTGCTCTGTCTAGAGTGTGTTTTTGGAACATTACCTCTAATATAGGTGCTGTAGCTGATTGAATACACACCTTCTGCCAGCTGGAAATGTTTCTTGTGCATACTATTGGCCTCTTTTTTCCATGTTAGCTTCCTCCTTGTCTGCTTTTCTGTCTGTGTCCCAGGAAGAGGAGTAGCATGTAGGAATGCCATAATAGAAATATTGCTCTGGAGGTTGCTAAAAGGGAGGAGGCTCAAATCATGACACGAGTGAAATCCAAACCCAATTTTTCATAAAGTGTTATGTGTTATATTCATAAAAATGCAAATGTTTGTGTCTCTGGTAGATATAACTTACTGCAAAATGAAGGAAAATTCATCCATCCACTTCAATTTTTACAAACCCATTATTTGCCTCTGGTAATGGCTCATTTTGATTTTATTCTACATTAAAAGAGGGAGTGGGGACAATATATTTCTCACACCATACATGGGACCACAAGGATTGTAGTGTTCTATTTCTCACTGATATTATATTCTGCTGCTCTGTTAAAACCATGCAGCCATGAAAAGCATTGTATTTGTGTAACTATACAATTACAAACCGTGACTGAATAACAACTAACTTATTTTCAGCTCCAGGAAAGGACTGGGAAATGGAGAGACAGAAGGAATTGACATAATAAACTATGGATTCACTTTATTGTCACCAGTAGTACGTAGGAGTTTAGGACCTGCTAATGAAACACAAGATGAAAGAATGTAATTTCTCAGTTGACAGATTAGTTCTCTTTTATTTCTGAATTGCTTTAATTTCTTTTTTATTCAGAAAAAACCATTGTGCCCTGTGACTGTTTTAACTTATCTATATTTTCTGCAAACACAAGATTAGCATGCAAGAAATCATGCAAATTTCCCTGCTTTGCAATCATAGGATGAAGCCCTTAATTTTTATTCTCCCTGTTAGTAATGCTATGCTCTCATTTATTTTTTTGGTGCTATATAGTTTTTCAAAATGGTCCCTAAAGTAAGACTTCTTATTTATCCCAATATGTGCTTTATATTTCCATTTAATCTCTGTAACACTTGCATTTACGTACAGTTTCTATATATGTTGTAGTGCACATCTCAGTACTGGATTTAATCCTGCATCCTCACACCTTTTTCAGTGAATTTCCATGGGAAATCTGTAATTTTCTACAATGAAAGAAATTATGCAAAGCTGACAACAACAACAAAAAAAGAGTTTTTCCTTTCTGGGACACTGCCAGTCTTCCTAAACTTGAAAGACCCCATCCAAGTCCAAGGTCAGGTGTCTACCCTCTTTTATATTCTGAATATAGGTTGCTGCTGCAGTGACCTGGCACCACCATGTCCTTCTCTGCAGCTGCTCCCTTTTAGATGTGGAATTGGGGAGCTGGTTGAGGCTTTTGATGTCCCTGCAAGCTGTCACAACAACTCTCTCTTCCAGAGCTTGTGCTGAGTATCAGCATGCTATTCTTAGCATCACTGCTGATTATTTTCCATGAAATAATAGCTACTTTTTCAAAATATAACTCCTATATTTTTTCAAAATATAACTGGAATGTAATTTACGGTGTTTATAAAGGAGGTGTTTTAAATAACAGAACTGTCATTTATGTAAAACCAAACCTTCTAGCCATGTTGTCTTAACAGTTACTTCAGTTAGTGAGATGTGTATTCTGAGGGATAGGGTATGCCCAACATTGTACATAATCAGTCCCAAGTACCATTCTATTGATATTTAATTAGGGAGGTTTTGAGACATTTACTCCTATATGCTTCATATATTTCCTTGACTGCAGGAAAATGATCAATGAGATTGATCACTTCTGACTGTGGCTCCACACTATGAAAATTAAACCCATAGTTTTAATTTAATTTTTGGAATTTTAAGTCTCTAACTAGCTTTAAGATGTAACTAACATTTTTCTTTATTCTTCTCTACTTCATCTAAAGAATTCTCTTATTTGTTTCAGTGTTTGTGGTAACCTGCTTAATTTTCTGTTCTTACATGTAGTTTTGTTTCTTGATCAATCTTAGTTTTCATTGATTTGCTTATTTGTGGTAACCTTTATAGAAGTATTTTTATGCGCTTCTTTGTAACACAAGATCTTCCTCTTCTCTTAAAGTCAGTATTTTGAAAAATTCCTAAATTCCTGAATGAATGCATTCAAAATATTCATATTCACAGACTTTTGAATATCATTGAAACTCTTTTGTAAATTAATAAAATATCCCATCTTCTTGCTTTTTTGAACATATGGAACATGAGTTGATATTTTTTCTTAGGACTCAGACTTCAAACACAGTGATCAAAACACAGATTTTGTTCATTTGCTCATTTTTAAATAGGAAATTCCCTGGGCCTTTTCCTTACAGCAAAAACCAGCAATACCAGAATTAGAAGCAGGGGGTTTTTATATGTATTTATTTTTTTAGCCTGGGTTTGAAGATTTTTCTCTGTAGTGAACATATTTTTTTTGAACCACTGTGCCGCCCTTTCCAATTTTTTGATATATTCACTTCAAAGCTTTGCTGCTTAGTGTGTGAAATTCATCTATCTTCTGGCTAAATCCAGGCTTTCAATTTTGACAGTCTATTCAGTGTATTTATTATTTTCTGTATGAAATAGTTCACTTCCCACTACCCTTATACATAGATTTTACTTATCTTTTTTAGGATTATTAAGTCATTACTTAGTCCACTTTTATATTCTGCATTAAAATATGTCTCCAAACTCTCCAATTTTTTTTTTTCAGTAGTGCATATGCTATTTATATGCAATATCCAGGATTTCTAGTAGAATACATTATTCTCCAACGTATGCATGGATAGGCTCTGTGGAGGATCTTACATAGATTCAGATGTGTTTCACAGAATCACAGAATGGGTGAGGTTGGAAGGGACCACAGTGTGTCATCTGGTCCAACCCCCTTGCTCATCCAGGGTCATCCTAGAGCACAGGGCACAGGATTGTGTTCATTTGGTTCTTGAATATCTCCAGCGAGGGAGACTCCACAGCCTCTCTGGGCAATCAGTTCCCATGCAGGGTCACCCACACAGTGGAGAAGATCTTCATCATGTTCAGGTAGAACTTCTTGTGCATCAGTTTCTGCCTGTTGCCTCTTGTCACCACCGAGAAGAGCCTTCCTCCATTCTCTTTATGAGGTCCCCTCCCACTTGTCTCCAGGCTGAACAGACCCAGCTCCATCAGCCTTTCCTCATAAATTAAATACTCCAACTCCTTACTCATCTTTGTTGGCCCCCACTAGACCCACTCCAGGAGCTCCATGTCTCTCTTGCCCTGAGGAGCCCAGATCTGGGCACAGCACTCCTGATGTGGCCCCAGCAGGGCTGAGAAGAGGGGCAGGATCACCTCCCTCAGCCTGCTGGCAGTGCCCTTCCTAAAGCCCCCCAGGATCCCACTGGTGTTCTTGGCCACCAGGACATGCTGCTGGCTCATGGACAGCTTGTTGGCCACCAGGACCCCCAGGTCCTTCTCTGCAGAGCTGCTTTCCAGCAGGTCAATCCCCAGCCTGTGCTGGTGCAGGGGGCTATTCCTCCCCAGCTGCAGGACCCTGCTTTTGCCTTTCTTAAATTTCAGACAGCTACCAACTCTCCAAGGTCCTCCATAATCATGGCTAGAAAACTTATTTACAGCAGCTACAATAAGCCATGTTCCTTGAAATTAGATTTTAGAAAACACTTCAGGGAGTGAAAATGCTGGGACTTTACCCTTAGTCAGTTATTGTTTTGTTCAGTTCTACTCTTTAAACTGCTGTGTGCCTGCAAGTAAACTTCAGAAAAAGCTTTCCATGATCTCTCCTAAATTTTCACCTTTCTGGTTAGCCTTATAGAAATTCAAGAAAAAGTTTTATGTTACCTTTTGGATGTGAAGTTATAAATTAGCCTGTTTTGGGTCTGGTTTAGTTGTTCTGTTTATTTTTGGTTTTGTTGGGTTGGTTCATTTGTTTTTCAAGGGATTGGTTTTCTTTGAATACAGATGTATAGGAAATGAAGATAGGTCAGCTAGGGAGCCCATGAAACTCTACCAGCATTTTTATTAAAAGGTATCAAATAGATAACACAATAAACCAAAATTTTTTTAGTGAGAACTAATTTTTTATATGAGTGAGAGCAGGCTGTGACCAATCCCATGGAAATTGATTTTGTGGTATAATGAAACTAAATATTAGACACAGTTCCAAGCTTAATGTTGTGAACCTGTTATATCATAGCAATATTGTATATGTTTGTAATTCTCCTTTGCTTTGTCAACACATTTAGTTCTTAGATGTTTATTCTTCAGAGATTTGTTGTAAAATAAGAGTTAAAGACCAGTCCTCATTAAACCTCCATGAGATTATGGTACTTACTTTCTGAAAATCTTATGAACTCTTTTTACTTTCCTTTTCTTCTGTTGTCTTTTTGAATGGAATAATACTAGCAATTTACTTGTGTTGCCCTGTGCAGAGACTAAGGTTAACACTTGGACTACAAATCAAAAATGGTGATTTCTTCTTTTTTTTTTCATTATCCTGTTCTATTAATTTTTTTTCTTGGTGGGGTGTATTTTGGATGATGTATTTACCCTACTGAGAGCTGCAGGATTCTGTAAAATCTGTATTGAAACCCTTGTCTTCATCATTATCTCACTTGTGTATAATCACAAATGTAGCAGGGTTTCTGTTGCTGCAAAGATGAATAAATTAATCTCAAGTGGTCCATTATCAAAGGTGAAAAAAACCTCATTTTTTACAAGTGTAAAATAATAATCCATATTCTGATTACCAGAAAACATTGATTAATTGCTATTAAATAAGCACTGTCTGAAAAATTATGACTATTCAAAGTGCAGTTACTTTTCAGGTGTGTTTAAGGAAAGAAATAACCATCATGTCCACATGCATATCTCCTTCATATAATTCCTCATAATATCAAACTAAATTAAAATTAAATAAATCTGATAGTAATTTTAAGTTTAATACTGTTTTTCAAATTCCTCCAATACTCAACAGTTTCATCATGGGCCCAGGGGAACATAACTGCTGTATTTACAGAGACAGCAGCTTTAGTATCTTGATATAATTCATCTGAAGGCTTTCACTACAGGACAGGGAGTTTGAATTACACTTGTAGTCAGTACCATGGAGTTAATAGAAGTGATGATTTTGGTCAATAGCCTCCTTCTCCTCCAATTGCTTTGCACCAAAGAGTGCATTTCTTTGGGCAGCAAGGAGTGAGATGGACTTTGAATCCCAGACTGCGCAAGCCGGTGTATGAGGAGTCTGCATGTATGGAGACCAATTCTTTCCAGTCAGCAAAACTCAGAACATGTTATAGGAGTGATTCACACTCCTGTTTACCACCATTCTTGCCTCTGCTTTACATACAGAAATCTCTGCTGAGAAATAACCATTTCTCAAAGCTGACAAAGCTTTGGTAAGTTTTTGTCTGACAAAGCTGAGGTAAATTACTTACTAAAGAATTTATTCCTCTAATATTCTGGCATTTTAAACCATAGTAGCTGATACAAATATAGTTTGTGTTAAGCACTAATAGCAAGATGTAATGACTGTCTACCTGTAATATAGTCTTTTTTTCCATTTATAACCTCCTGCTGTTGTAATCAGAAAAATATTGGTTAGAATACTATTCACTCCATTGTAGAAATACATTCTTTTTATTGTTTGGTAAAAACATATGCTTTAGGGTACATTTATGTGCTGACGGTTGGCAACTAGCAATCTATAAGAAATATGTATTAATCACATATTTCTTCAGCATTTTTATTTCAATTTTCAACATCAAATTTTATCTTTATGAAAATACTTCCACAGAAAATGAAAATACTGGTTCCTTTCTTGTCCAGTACTGTACATCAATCAGTGTTCTGGCAGTAAGGGATGACACAGACTGTTTGGGAGAGACAGCTTTTCTTAAAAGAGTGACCAATACACAGCATAACTGGAAAAATGCTTTTGCTGCATTCTCTCTCACCTTGATTTTTATCAGAGTATGAGTTTCCTTAGATTTTAAAAACCTTCAAGTCTCTCTCCCTCTTCCTCCCTCCAAACTGGGGTCTGTACGCTGTTTGCCATCAAGTCACATCATCTGAATATCATGGTGGAAAGGAGGATGTGCTCTAGGTGCATCACTGTCTTGAAATACTAGTGCCTCCAAGAGAGCCTACTACTCTGACAAAGGAGAAGAATTAGTACTGAACTAGAAAATCAAAGAGGTGGGAGTGTAAAATACTTTTTTTAAAATCTCAATTCCAAAGGTGGTGTTTTTCATTTTAAGACTAGGAAACAGGTGCATTTATTGTGGTAAGTGATAACTCTACCTCTAAGAGTTATAGCAAAGCATAATATACTTTTGTGTTGTGTATACCTGCATAAGGGCCTAGATAAATAGAAGATAATTATTAATTTCGGGGGTTTATGTCAGCAGCATTCATACACCTTCTGTAAATATTTTTCATCTAGACACTTCCTTTTCACTTATAAAGAAATATCAGTTACTGAATCCATGGATTTATTGATTACTCCTGGAGATGAACACAGAGTTACCTTTATGTCACTAATGATTATTTTATGGTTTACCGTGTTTGTAATTTCGAAATAAATAAAGCAATTGCATTTTATTCCCTAACAGGAATAATTACCTACCTCTGCACAGTGCCTGCATAGCACATATCTCCCAGTGATTTAGATTGTTTGTGTACTCATGCTACAACTGATAAGGGCGAGGGAGAAGACATCTGTCATCTAATTTATTTTCACTGCATTATGTATATAAAGTAAATGCTGGTTATGCATTAACGTTGGTGAAATGAAACATTTCTTTGCATATTTTTTTCTACTTCTAAACTGCCACTTTTATAGCCTTATGTTTAGAAAATAAATGAATGCCTTCTATGCCTTCTGTTGCCTGTAGTACAAATTTCAGAGCTCTATTAGAGAGAAAGAGCTAATAGAACCATGTTCAATGAATCTACCCTCTGATGGATAGATTTGTCTTATTTGTAGAGAGTGTAGAATGAAAAAGACTTTTTTCATTCACTTCTCATAGGGAAGTAGCTAATATGTTGTCCTGTCCTCCAGTCTGTGAATATTAATCCCAGCATTTCTGTCTGACAGGTGCCTACCTCCTCAGGTATTGACTGGTTAAGCACTGGTCTTTGAAAAATCAGCTACTGTTTCCATATGAATTATTTCCCTCAATAAAATTAGCACACTATATGAATAGAATTTCTCTTACCTTTATGTTCTGTGAAGTTTCACAATTCCTCAAGACAATCCTTCACACTGATTTTAATGTGTTCCTCTCAATTTCAGTTCAGGTCTGCTATCTGTTTTTGTCCTTGGCTTCATGAAAGAGAACATGCTCACAGAAAGTCTTCACTCCTTTTTCTTTGAGCCTTGAAAGTTACCTGCCTTTAATTGCTCTGTAACAAAATAAGCACTGAACTTTTAATGCCACAAGGATGATAGGAACTTTCAGTGGTATTTACAAGACCTTTTATTTCTTTTTATCTTTTTATTTCTAATTATGCTTTTTATTTATATTACAGAAGTGCTGAAGAATTCCAATTGGGAATGGGCCCCTTCTGTATAAATGTTCCATTGAAAAAGGATTGTGACATGCCCTGAGGAATTTGCAGTTTGATTCAATTCACAAAACTGAATTAATTTATTAATTTGAAAGAATATCTATTATAAAGGGAGTCTATTATATCAAACTATGTGATTTTAGTTGTGGTATTTTATGCTTTACTTTGATATCCAGCTTTTAAAATCAGATGGCAAAGCCATGAGCCTCACTTTGGTCATTTTTACCCACCCTAAACTCCTTGCTCTGGAAGAATTAGTCCTTGAAGTTAGAGGCAAAAGCTTAGAAAAGTGAGCTTTCTAGGCTGTAGTGAAGAATGGAAAGAACATTTTGAAAACTATTTCATGAGGTTAGGGCCTTTTAACTTTTGAATGTTTATGGCTTTCAGTAAAGTGAAATGTCATAACTCAAGTTGGTTAAGCAGAGCTATACAATACTGAATAGCATAAATACAGGGTGTTTTGCATTTAAATTTCCAGGACAGTTTAAAAAGTGATTCAGTTTAAATATGTAGAAGACTGGCATACACACCAAGAAAATATCCTGATTGTCATTACTTATAAAGATTTTTCATGTCTATCAGTAGGTCATTCTCTTTAAAAAGGGTTTCACTGACGTCCTGCTCTTGCTTGTAGCGCCACAACAACAGTGTGAATCAGGAAAACCTCATGATCAGCATGAAACCTATGTAGGAACAGACACAGTATGCAGTAATTTAATTTTGTGGCAAAATCATTTGATAATTTCCCTGAAATTACTGGAGTCTTGTATGAGTTTTTCTCCTGATGCCCTAGGACACACGGCGAGCACTGGAGCCAGAGCCATGTCTCAAACATATCCAAATGCCAAAACATCTTGTCAAAACCTCTGATGGTGAACTGTTTTGAATTTAAATATTCATAATTAATATTGTACTATGCACAGAAACAATAGAAAACTCACAGTCACTGATATGCTTTTTTTTGTTTGTTTGTTTTTTTGTCAGGATAGATGATGAATAGTACTAAGGCCCTAACAGAAACCATGCTATTTTCATTTAGCACAATGATTTTTTTCAGATTCAATACAAAAAATTTGATACCACAATATTATTATAATAGGACAGGTGATTTTTTCAGACTAATTGAATGAAGACAAATAATTTATTTGAATCTTTCTATTTACATATTCATTCCCAAAAATATGTTTATGACTAAAAACAACAGCACTAACATAATCACACAAGATAGTATTATTATAATTCATATCTGTATTACCAAAACCTCAGTTATAGACCAGACCACTGTGAGTCTAATTTTTTTGTGAGTTAGAAATGAACTATGTAACCAGCGCAAGACAACACAAGTATAAAGGTGGTCAGGAAAACACAAAGATTCAATTAAAAACTGTAAATCAGCTTAAAGTGCAGTGCCCAATGGACACTTTTGCCTTTCCACATTCTTTTTTATGTAACAACATTTAAATAAACCCTATTAACATTTTACAACAAAAGTGACCTTCTTTCATAATAAGAAAAAAGACTTTATGATAGTGCTAAATATTTCCTTAATCTGAATACTAAGATGAATATTGAACTGCCAAGAAACTATGGTAAGTCATGGAATATCTCCTACCAAGAAGATGTCCTTAGGCCAACAGTCAGAGTAGATATTTTTCTGTAAATCTCTGCCTCTCCGTTTAAAGGGATGACCCTTCTACTAATCTAGTATAGAACATATGTGGCTATTTTTGTGACAATTTCTGTAATTTATAGATGGGTAATAAGGGCAGACAAAACAGCCTAATATTTTAGAAAGTGCAAAAGCGAATTTGCTGCATCTATCATATACCTTAATTTATGTTTTGAGCTACTCAGCAACCTGGTTTTGTCCTTTTGCTAAGAAACAAGATTCCAGTTCCCACCTATATGTCTTAAATGGGCTATTGAACACTTTCTGATGGAATATATGCTTTGAATTGCTGCACTGTCAACATAATTATTCATTTATCCTCTACAATGTTATTTACCCCTCTTTTCCTCTTTGAGAGAGAAAAAACTGGGGTACCAGTGAAATAAAGAAGAAACAGATCAAGAAATATTCACTAGAAAAAGAGGTGCAAAGTTGCAAAGTATACAACAGAATTATTTTCTTCAGGACAGTTCCTAAATTATTGATTTTCAAGCACTTTTTTTGCCTTCGGTCTTTAGAACTATTCATATAACCTGTTAGTCTGTATTGAGAAAATTCACAAAATTGTACTGCCGGGTTTTTTTCATGTACTGAAGGGTTTTTTATAACATTTATATTTCATTGAAAGTTGATAGTTTTTTCCTTTATCACTACTTTTTGTCCTTTAGAACACACTTCAGTTCTGTCTCTTCTTCCTCCTTTCTTCATCTCAGGCTTATATCTTCTAATTTATGGATCAAATGTTGCTTGCTAGCCATTCTCTGTAAATCTTTCATGAGCTGGTCTGGATTTTCGCTGAGAAAAAGGAGGGAAAATTGACTTCATGCCTCTTCTGTGGTGTAATCTCTTTTCACTCTACAATACTGCATCTCTAAACATGGAGTAGATACAAAACCCCCTGGAGCTCATACCAATGCTCTTGTCCATGGCAACTGTTTTCAGCCAGAATATCTTGCTGAATTCTTTCTTCCTTGATTCCTTTTGCCAAATCCACCTCTACTATTTTTGTTTCAATCCTTCCCAAAAGTATTTGTCTTCTTAATTCTTTTGTTGTATGTCATCCTGCTCCTGTCCATAGAGTGCATGTTTTTGTCAGCTCACAAAATCAGAAAATGGGACAGTAAATCAGTTACTCTGAGACTCAAATGCATTTTTCTCCTAATGCTGAAGATGAGACACTAAGTAAACACCAATTGCAAAAAGAGGGTATGCAATATTTAATGCAATTAATATGTTAATTGAATTTATTTAATTATTTAAAAATTCCTGAATCTACCACTCTCACAGCTTTGTGAAACATGTATCTCTATTACAGCCAAGCTGCTTCTTTGCCTAATAGAAAAATGTTATACATGATATAGGACTCACAGAAAGTTTTATATACAGTGAGATCAGCACAGAAAGGAAGAGTTTTCTGCCCTCTAATAAATCTTGCAAGTCTCCATTAGTTATGTGCAAGCGTATTCACTCTGAACAGAATGTGTGACTTTGTACTTGAGGCAGTATTTCACAGAGAATGGATTGTGCTGTGCTGGGTGTCTTGCCAGGCCTTTCTGCTGTAATGGATCTGAGGGCTGCTCTGTGACTCCCTGCCCGAGCAGCGGGTGAGAGAGTGGCAAGCTGCGAGTGCCAGCCGCTGCCGCTGCCACTTCCCCAAAACTCCTGCTGTGCTTTCTACAGCCTTGCAAACACACCTAGCAGTAGCTCTCTTCTCTTACCCCATTCTCACAAAGTATGAACAAGTGAGAGAAGTGCTGTTTAGTGCAAAGCTCTCCTGCTGACTAACCTAAAAATTGCACATTAGCCTTTGAATCTGTAGTACTTCCGCTGTCATTTGACACTGAAAGCGGCCGTCAGTGAGTATTTACTCCAAAGGAATCTGCAGGTTTTTCAAAAAGATGTTTATTCCCAAACCCTTAAATTTTATGTTTCTCAATATTGTTTGGAGTCTTTTTTATTGCTGTTAATCACGTTTTATATTGAATTTCGATAGATAAATGGATTAAATTTTTTACGTACTTCAATTCTGGTAAGATGGAGCTTATTTTGTTGAGAGTCTTTTTTTTACAAACAGATTAGGCAACCTCAGCAGTCACTGAAAAGCTTTACCTGTAATCAGAAATTCCCTGCTAAGTCACTTGCCACAGTGGAGATGATAGAATCTCAGTTGAAACCATTCATATTGGATCTATCTTGTAACTAGTTGTACTATCTAATTAGAACTTGAAGATTAAATTTTTAAATGGAGTATTTTAATGCAGTTAAATTGCTTCAGGATTTAGGAAAATAAACCAATGTGACATTTTATCTTAAGACTACTGTACAGCTTTGCATTTGAACATTGACAAAATGTAGCAAATTTTTAGATGGAGTGGTTCATCTGGCAGTAACATCCAATTTGTACTAAATACGAGATGCCAGAATTCTTCACATCCTGTAAAGACCATGATTAAGGCTTATCTAATATACAGTAAAAATTACCAAAGACTATTTAATTATTGAACTTTTATTAAATAGCTTAAGACAATTAGTTCTGTTTTTAATAGGAAACATTTTACATTTTAAATATCAAAAAAACCCTACCCTGTACAATACACTACTTTTCTCACTAAACATTTTGCATTCTGGGCTGTATGGAAAAGAAGTTCTAGGAAGTCTACTAAATCTCCTTCATTTTTAATCTACACTTCATATCTTTGAGAGGTGATAATATTTTGCCTGTATCGAAATATTAAATATGTAATTCTGCTTTTATATTGACAGATGTTTGACTTCAACTCCGATTTAAACTGCTCTGGAAAGAAGGCAAGAAGGCAGTGTGCTGAAGGAAAGAAGTTCAAACCCTGTCCTGGGAATTAGGATATTGTGGGTCCCAGTTTTGGTGCGAGATCTTTGGCTAACTGGGTAATTTTTTAGTGTAAGAGTTTTCTATTTGTAAAACAAGTAGAGTAGTATTCACCTATCCATTAAATGCATAGGTGAATTGTCATTAAAAAAGCACTTGCAAAAGTGAAAATTATTCAGGAATTAAAAATAACCAAGGTGTCTTCTTAGGAGAAGGGGTGACTTTATGACAGTAAGGAACTTTCTTGTGCAGTGTCTTATTGAAAAATTGGAGAACATTGTGAAAAACAGATTTTGATTTAATACAAAACCCAAACATTTACTCTGTAATTCTCTGGCAAAGCTGGTATCACTGTAAAGCTGAGCTATCAATAACTGAGACTTTGTCAAAATTCTATCTCCAGGCACACAGGAGAGAAAACTGTACTGATGTCATGATTTTTTTTCTCATTTTCTTGTTTATGTTTCAAAGGGAAAAATACTTGTGCATTTATAATAGTGTGGGAGAGGGCTTACTTACTAACAGAAAAATTACCAGAGGAAAGAGGAATAGAAGCAGGCAGTTAATAACCTATCACTTTCTCTGATGTTATTGGAAGACAAGCTGTAGGAAATTACTGTAGTTGTGTAGAGATGAATACTATGAATATGACAAATTGTTACACAGAAGTCTGGAATGCATAAAATTACAAAGATGTCTAGTGACATCTTTTCAGGCCATCTAGAAAGTAAAAAGTATTTGCTTTCTCAAAATATAACTAGTTTCTTGTGTTTCAAAGTTGTCACAGGACTTTGACGTAGCATGCTTTGGTATGTCGGCCACAACACAGCTGCTCATTTATGTGCTTCTCTGTGTGACGTTTCTGCCACTCTGAAGTGGCTTCTCTCTCTGGCATGGCAAACTAGGAGACCTGAGCCACTCAGGTTCTTCATCATTAATTAATCCTAGATTGCATTTGTATTTGTGAAGGTGTTGAGACTGAAGGTGTTAAGGTGCATGTTCTTTCTCTGGGAATTCAAAAGATGGTAAATTGTAAGAAGGAGCTCATACACAATCACATGTCTGGATAAAAAATCTGACTCTGTCAAGTTACATTGGGTTTTTTTGTCTGGGAAAACATTGCTTCCACCATAAATTGATTTCCAATAAATAGGATAATTTACTAATTTCACGAAACTGAAGGATAAAGCCAGGAGCCTGAAAAGTTCTGTTTACCAATTTTCAGCACTTTATCCTGAATTCATTTCTGCTTTGGAAAATATGTATTTCTTGTTTTGCATTGACTGTGTTTGTCATTGACAGAGAAATTCATCTGCACTACCTGACCCCACATGACCATCTGTCTGTTTTGGCTGGGCAGTGATGCCTGTAAGCACAGATCTGACCTCAGCCACTGGCACGTTACAACCAAGGTCATCAAACCAGCTGGAAGCCTTGCAGAAGTCAGGCTGGCTGGTGGAAAAGTTTTGAGAGGTCCTTTCCCAGCAGCCCTTTTGTCAGACCAAAGGGGCAGCAGGAATGAACCACCTGCAAATTTGGGAAATCCTTTGAGTGATGAACATCATAGTCTAGGTTTGTGGAGTTTTTGTTTTGTTTTTGTTTTTCACAGTAAAAAGCTTTTGACTATTCAGTAAGTTACATCTTAAAGATATTTTTTACACTCAAACTATCCAGAACCTGGTATCTATGCATATAGCACCTTTTAGTGATTAAAACACACATAATAATTTGATTAATATGAATCAAATTTCCAAATTAGTGATTCATGTTCTTAAGTTTATGCAATCTCTAGTAAGTGTTTAAATTACTTATGGTTGCTCAAAAGAACTTTCAATTGTGAATATATGCTTATATGTATATAGAAAAATAATGCTGAACTAAAACCCAAGTCAAAAGTTAACTCTGTTTTTTTATTATAGCTGTTGTGAACTGAAAATGTGGGTATACTAATGTTATAAATAATCATGCTGCTTTATGTCACATATTCATCAAAAAGCTTTTTTTTATACCAAGTGCAGCTTATAAATAAGGTATAAATTGAGGCAATTATTTTAACCTATATATTTGTGAATGTTGTTTTAGAGAAAACTTTCTCTGAACAACTACAATATCTCTGAATTTGTATGTGATTTTTAATAATTTCTTTATCTTGAATCCTTAGTATCCTTGGAGTGATAATATATTATCAGTCCTCTGGACCAGTATCATTTAATTAAGAAATCGCTCTAATGATCTCCTTGCTGACTACTTCTAAATTGTTTAATTAAAGGTTCTGGTTTTAGCCCTTTAAAAAGACCATTTTTCCAGATCTGGCCCAAGTTACTGTGTACACTAGCAGTATTTTCAGGCTTCATGATACACTGAATATTTCATTATTGACCAGCCTGAGACCAGAGTGATTTCCTGATGGCTTCTCAGCAGAAGCTGCTTAGACAGCATTTTTATTATTTTGGGTCTCCTGAGCAATTTTTTTCCCCAAAGGAACAAATTAATTTCTCAGTAGAATGGAAGATTTCTATCTTTTGGTAGTCCAATGAGAGAGAAAGAACTGGGCTGAAACAACATCCAAAGGGGAAAGAGCTTAAATATAAGGGGAAGAAATTTCTAATGGAAACAGTGAAGCACACAATCTGTAGAATATTCCTAGCAGAAGGAGGTTGAAAATCCATCTTTTCTAGTGACATTAGTTACTGCTGATCTTTCTACAGAACTGGTGCTATTTTTTAACTGTTTGAATCCTTGTTGAATTAATTATTTTGGCTGTTTACAGGAAGGCTTTCCCATATTCATTTAGCTCCTCAGGATGTCCATATCAATAAAAGTAGTAAGTAGTCCTTAATATTCTGGACTTCTGTCGTATTGACTCAGGCAAAATACTTTCTATTTGCAGAAGAAGAAGAAACAGTAGAATTTCCCTTTATCTCTGCTTGTTTCCAGTTTTAAAAGAGTCACTCAGGAAGAACTGTGCATATTTCTGATTACCTTCATTGCCCCTTTGCTTGTTTTTGCTGCCATTGTTGCAGTCATTAGGCAACAAAACAAAGCTTGCTGTTTGTTTTTTAAACTAAAGGCTTCTGCAGTAGATAATCTTAAGCAATAGTATCACTAGATAAGGTGTGTACCACAGATCATTTTTACAGAACTGAAGAATGGTTAAAGGATGAGAGATGAATATGAAGCCTCCAGGATGATGCACTTTAGGATGATGCTGGAGCTCACTGTCGTTGCACTGTCTGAGCCTCAGCTGTGGCTGTTTTCAGCCCCTCTGTGCCCCTGCTCCCAGGGAGCTCTGCAAACCCCTGTGCTCCTCTCTTCAGAGCAGAATAGCAATGCTCCCTTGCTGCACTGGCTGACATCCAGTGGGATTCTGACAGCACAGAGGTGCTGAGGGCAGTGGAGAGCTCTGTGCCTCAGTGAACCACTCCTATCGTGCTTCTTCTGAACTTCAAGAACTATTGCTATGAGAAAGAAAAGATCCTTTTTCCCACGTGAGGTTAAACAAAGTTTTTTCAGTATGTCAAAGAAACTCAGTGTCTGGTTTGAATAAGACTTTGCAAAGGGTCAATAATCAAAACTGTGGCTATGTGGGATGATACTTGGGGAAAAAAGATAATTTTTTGCCATTCAGTGGCATGACTGGACACATTCTTTAATTTGAACCAATTAAAAATATTATATGAGTCTGTAGATTTTAATATAATTTTTATAGAAGCATTCAGATTTATTTTGCTATAGAAAAAGCCTGCTGCATGATACTTGCTTTTTTAAAAAATTGAACTTTTGTTATGATTATGATTAACATTATTCCTTTTTGCCTCTTTAAGGGGGTGGAAGTGACTGATAAAAGCAAAATTCTCAATTGCATTATATATTGATATCTTTTCCTCCCAGCATCATGTGACCTGAGAGAAAAGCAATGAGTTTTATTCTTCTCCTTCTGGAGAGTACTCAGAGTAGTGTGAATGCAGGATTTATAGGAATGACTTCCATACACAGGGGCCCAACCTGTCAGAGAGTGTGTGAAGACTGAAGAATGAAGAAATGAAGAATGCAGAAGTCAAATCAGAATTCCTGAATGTACTAAAGCCTCATCATCACAGAGAGAAAAATATTCTGGACTCCAGGAAAACATATTATCTCAATATTCTCTGTGGAATATAATCCCCAGAGTAAACTACACCACTAGTCTCCCTCACAGTGTAAAATATTTAGCTTTGCACTTTTGAACCAGGTCTAATAGCAATGGTGCTATTTTATGCTCCATAAAGCATGCTGCACTCTGGTAACCTCCTGCCTATACTGCACTTAATTTTATGAAACATTTCCTTCTCTTTATCTCTGGTCCATCTTCTTCTCCCAGGATCTCTGGAAGGGCTGCAAAATTCTTATTAATTTCAAGCCATTTATTCCCCAGCTCTTTTGGCTGCAGGTTTCCAAGTAACGCAGGAACAGTCAATTAAGTGTTTAGGAAAATAAGTGAGACTTTTTCAAATTCTGTGGGGCAAAACAGAAGGAATGAAGAGAATTACAAATCCAGGAGGAAGCTAAGAGAAATGCATCCTTTACTTTGCCAAGGATACACTTCTGGATGAAAAATATTGTTCATTTTCTAAACAGTTTTCTCTTAAGTTAGCAGACTTATCAAGCTATTGCCCCACATGTTTCATTCCTCCTTTCAGCAGGATCTCCATCTTGGCTCTCGAAAGCTTTTAGGAAATGAAACAGGATGAGGATGTGGCTGCTCTCTGCCTGGGGCTGTCAGGTGTACATTTCTATTGTTAAAAAAAATGGTATTGTATTTTTTTGGATGTATTCCAATACTTTGATTAAATAATATCTCAGGCTTCTCTTTTGATTAAGTAAATTAGTTTGCCTCAGTTATCTTCTTCTTACATTTGTACCTCATTTGAGATTTGGGGTTGTTCAGTTCTTTTCAATCTGTCAATCTCCCTTTTACACTGCAGATGTCTCAATGAGCTGCAGTACTCCCATTTTATTTTCACTGGTGATCATGCAGATACATAATGCCCAATTATTTCAAAATCATTTGCTGTTCACATTAGTTTCCTGGGCATTTTTGGTTGTCAGTCCTTATGGAAATACTGCCACTTTCATATAAATTACTTGCTTTAGGCATACAAATATGAAAATGCCAGTAGTTCCTCCAAGAAACTCATCCAACAAAGGAGCTTGATGTAGTGTGAATTTAGTATGCCCTGGGGCATCTATTGACTTTAATGAGGCTTTATACAACTCAAATACCTTTCCATGTGGGAATCCATGAATCAATTTTGAAAATATTCAGTATGTGTAATGAGAAAAAATAAGGGTAAGAAAAGAGAAATATACTGAAAAAAATAATCTTCAGGTGGGACTATGCTTCTTTTAGATTCAAGATTGCATTTTTCTTTATTTTATTTTATTTATTTTATTTTTATTATTTATTTTTTATTACTTATTTTAATTTTAATTTATTTACTTTTATTTTTTAAGATTTTCTTTTACTTGTGTCTGAATAGTAAACAGTAGACTGATAAACTGTAGTAAGAAACAGTACAGTGGAACTGGAGGACAAATCCTGTCCGAAAATTCTAAGGGGATACTTGATACTTGTACCATTGATTTAATTTTTTAAGAAGCATATATGTCAGCTAATGCCAAAGATTAAACAATATCACTGTATTTTCATTCAGAACTTGTTCATTGGGAACTTTTTTTGAAAGAGGAAATCAATTTGAAGAGTACTTAATCTATTACTTTCATTTTCAATGCCTTTAGGAAAAGACCTTGGAAAAACAACCATATATCACATGGAAACTTAAATCAATTTGTTAATAATTTCAGAATATTTATAAAATCTAAATATGAAAATTGAGCAAAAAGTTTTTGATACTGATTTTAAGTTGAAGCTACAGCAATCCATGGCCAAAGACAAGTGAAAGATAGGGAGCAAAATTATGCTATTTGGTCTGTCTTTCATTATGATTCCAAGGTCAGGAATGCTATATGTCCACGAGAGCATGAATCAGCAAGGTAGAAAATTGCTTTTGCTTCACAAGATTTCAGTAGTTGCTAAGATTCATTAATTGCAAAAGAAACAAGATGAACTATGTCTACTAGAGAAACTTCTAAAAGCCCAGAGGAACAGCTTTTTTGGGACAATTCATGTATGTGAACTAAGTAAATCCAAAAAGGGGTACTTTTCCTTTGCTTGTACTGGTAATTTTCTTCTTTCTTTATGAAAGTTTCTGAGGCAGGTTACTCAAATTTGGAGAAAATGAAAAGAAGAAAGGTGTCTAAAAATGTCCCTGAAAACCAAATAACTCTATATTTCTGTGTCAAATCTTAACTGATGTAAAGAATTACTTGGCTTTAAATGAATTATGAGAGCTTAAAATGATTTTTTAATGGTTTTGTAAACCTTTGATTGGTGGAAAATATTTTGCTTTTTTTGGAATGGCTGCTTCAACGTGGAAGTGTTCTTTTCTTCTGCTAGTCACAGCTGTTAGCCCAAACAATAAGAATCTACTAACAGAGCCTATCTAGTGAAAAGGTCTATTAGAGTCATCAGTTTCTGACAATAAAGGATGATGTATCTTTTTTGTATCTATTATGATTTTTGACAGGACATCACAAAAGTGTGTGATCCTTTCTATAACACATCAGAAGCTATTGTGACCACAGAAGAATATAAAGTTATTCTATGGCTGGAATTAAGATGGGAAATTATGCTTTTCAATATCAGTAGAGATTTCACATTAAAAGTCAGAAACCTCTTTGTATTATTTCACATTAACACATTGTTCTGCAATGTGTTGCAACATACTGCAGCAGCATTGCTTTCAATTCCTTTGTTTTATATAAATAAACAAAAAACGTTTCCAACCCTCAGGTAGACAGGCCTTAAGAATAGCAGCTTGTACTGAAGCTTCAGTTTTTGCTGTTTAAAACTATGTTTATATGTTAGTATAGAGTGGAAATTTGTCACCAAAACTGCCAGTATTTTTTCTGTGCCACTTTTGCAAACATTTACACACGAGTTTATTTTTAGGTATGCATGTATTTGCTGAAGGTCAAGTGCTCAAGAGCTTGGGCACATAAGAAATGTTCCAGAGCAGAATAATGGTTCAGTGATTTCCATATTCTGTTCTAGTGATGACCAGTGATGGATGCTTCACATCTACTTAATGATGCAGTAATACATCATGCAGATATGATTGTCCTTATCCTAGACAACCCTGGCTGAGGAGCACTGAATTGCCAGAATTGCTAATACTAAAGCTGTTACAGGCATTGCTGCTTAATGGTAAATCTTTTGTTTGTGAATCATTCTGCCTCTAATGTGTTAGTCCAGTTTTAGAAAACTACTGTTTTCATTGCAGTTTCACCAAAGAGCTGGATTCCTCTGAAGCTAAATTCACTTTGGGAACAGGTGATGATTCTGGTCATTTATAATTTCCAGTGTAATTTCCAATCACAGATTTCCAGTGGTGTCAGTGGAAATGTATGCTCATACTTCTGAAACCAGGAATAAAAGTACCAAACTGGCTAGATGTTTTTCCATTCAATTGTGTTTATAGTGATTTATGTATATTAAAACTCAATTCTAAACACAAAATCGACTGCAGACACCTGATGTGGTACTCCTACTGTGTTAGAGTTTAGTGTTAATAATGCAGCAAACATGGAAACCTGAAAAGAACAAACAGCAGGAACTAAATAAAAACTTAACTAAACCTTGAGAGAAAAAAAGGTGAAAATTTTCAGCTATTTGGTTCTGTTCCTAATAAATATTGAAAGCAGATAAATATTTTCTACATTTAGTAGAAATCCAAATTCATATTCTAGTTATTGCAAACATGAGTAATCTAGTTTGCTGTTAAGCAAGGTTACTAAAGGATGTGCACTCTCAACAGCTGACTTTTGCATCTAGTGGTAGAGCAGGGATAGAATCTCAGGTACTTTTAGAATTTTTAATGACATACTAGACATAGGAGGCTGAGGCCCAGATGCATTAGAAAAAAAAGTTAAAAGGAAAAGAAGTAGAAGGGAGCTGTTGGTCCACTTTTCTGGATATATTTGTTTGTTTTTTTTTCTGGCAGATATTTATCTGGTCAATTGCTGAAACCTTGTAAAGGTGAAGACTTCAATGCAATTTATTCAATGCTTTTCTGTCCTTTTTTTTTTTTTTCAATGCAGTCTGCCCTGAAATCTAACCTTGATCTTGCTGCATTTTACTTCTATTTTTTATCTTAGAGAGCAGAAAATACTACTTTATCCTTCCTTTAGTGGTTTGCTTCATGATTTGAGGCCATTTAGATTAGATAATAATATCCTTTACAGAGGTGATGATCAGCCTTGAACAGACTGCCCAGAGAAGTTGTGGATGCCCCATTTGAGGGAAGTGTTGAAGTCCAGGTTGATTGGGGTTTTGAGCAACCTGGCTGAGTGGAAGGTGTCCCTGCCCATGGCAGGGGTGTTGGAACTAGATGATCTTTATGGTCACTTCCAACACAAAACTTTTTTATGATTCTATGAAAATCAGATGTTTTAAAATTCTAACATTTCTGTATAATTGTATCTCTATACTTGTTGAAAGTTTTAGTTATCAACTTGACAGATTAACTCTCTTCTAAGCAATGCAAACAAAAAAAGAAAATAAGTTTATACTTCAATTAGATAAATGAAAGTATTATCATGTCTGTCTTTATGCAAGGCCTGTTTCCTAAAGTCCTAAGTGGAAAGAGAAGAGACCAATGTGTAGGAGACCAACAGATAACAACAGTCAAAGGACCCAGAGGTAAGTTGTTAGGTAATGAACTGCATTTATTTATTTGGTTGTTTGAGCCAACTGTAGAATGTTTTTCAAGGTCAGGCAAAATTTCCTTGATGAAGTAAAAACTATGCCGTGTAAAAATTGATTTTCTTTGGTATCAGGATTTGATCTAGATCTTTCTCAGAACACTCTGCCCAGCTGTTTTGAAATAAATGGTACAACTAGTTTTCTGTTAGTGAATTCTGGTTTCTAGAGTGTATCCAATGTGCTACAAAAATTCCCCAAGCAAACAAACAAACAAATAAGAAACAATCTAAATCTAATGTTTTTTATGTTCATTAATTTTACAGATCTGTGAAATTAATTTCAAAGGGAGGTTTCACTAGTGTATATTTCTGTTTCTCTTGCAGTTTAACCTGTTGAAATACATCTGTTTCAATTCAATTCATGCTCCTATATATTTTTATTGGTATTTCAGAAAATTATGAAATACAGCTGAATTAAAAACCAGCTAGGCTTTTTTTAAAAAACCACATTACTAAATTCTTGTGGTATTTTAACTCATACAATGAGACCTCAAAATCATGATCTTCACAGCCATGATACCCTGTTAATTGATTATGGTTCAGATTGATTCATTTACATGTGAAGCTCTCAGGAAAGTTGATGGGAAACTATTCACAGATCAAGTACAGTCTGAGTCTAAATACAATTACATTTTATACAGTATGAAAACTTGAGTACTCAGAAAATTTGTACTTTATTTATTCCACTGGTTAGCTTAACACAGGTGCTGATGGATCCCTCCCTAATGGTGAAAAGAAATTGCATCATCTGTTTGAGAGAAATGGAAAAAGAGATAATATATTTTATAATGTGGAACAGAATCAAGGTTGCATTCAGTAACAATGTGAAACCAGCTCCAATCAGTCTATAATTAATTAGGATGTTCTGCACTCTAATAATTTCTTAGAAAAGTATTGGCCTAGGTCAGTATTAACTTAAAGTACATTAACTTCTTACACTGATTTCAAATGAACTATGGTGGCGTAGAGCAGGCAGGAAATTGGTTTGCCACTGTGACATTGGGAGTCACAGCCTAGAGCCAAATCAGCATTTAATCAGCTAAACTGTAACTCCAGTGCAGCTTAGGCAGCTCAGCTGTTTCAGACTGATTCACAAAGCCTGTCTGGCTGCTTCAATGTGCCAATAGAGTTACTTTTGGTCAGCAACATTAGTTAGTTCCCTAAAATCTATATGTATGTAAACAGCATTTTTAAAGGCAGACATAGCATTTACTTATTAAACTCACACCTAAAGCCATGAAATCAATTTGTAAATGTGACTAGACATATTTTCATTTGAAGAAGAGATTCTTTTTGTGGACCAAAAATATTTTTCATGGAGTACAAATTATGACAGCTAAAAATTTGTTTCCATAAAGGTGCTTGATAATGCAGTCTTCAAATGAAACAGATGTCCACTTACACCAACAGGGAATTTGGCTCACATTGAAACTTCCAGTGACCCATTTTTTTTTTGGTTCAAATAGGCTTCATTTACACCTTAAGGGTTTGTTGGACATCATTGTTCCCCGTGAAATCCCAGCCAACATATATTAAAAAAATTCAAGAAATAATGCCCAAAGCAAGTAATTAAAAGAAACACAGACAATGTTCAAACATGATACTTGTCCTCTGTTTTTCTGAGGAAGGACAAGCTTTTAATAGTGAGAGAATTCCCTGATAAAGTCAATCCAGAATAATAACTTGAGAATCTCACCTCTACCACATCCACAATTTTTACAACCATGTTGCTGAGTAGAAGGGAGAATGTTTTCCCTTGCCTTAGCCAGTTATACCAGATATAAACAGATATACCAAGGAGGAACAATTTTTGATGCCCTAGCTTTGCATCATTACGGACCTCTAAATTGATATGAAAATCAGGTTAATTGCCTTCTGTCCTTAACAGCCTGTGACAAATCCCTTTCTGACATGCATGTAGGTATTGCAAGAAGGATGTGTCTACAAACAGCCATAGCTGCCACTGTAGTGTGCATTGGCAGCCTATCATTTTTGAGAATGAGTGAAGAGTTGGAGGACTTCTATGGATGCCAAGCTCTCCTTTACTCCTGTATGCAAGTCTGGCATGCATAAAACTGGGTATTCATACACTTTTTATTCCACAGTAGCAGAGATGGCAAGTTTTTGGCATCCATGTTTTGTCCTCTGTAGGGTACATTTGATTTTCTTTACGTTTCACTTCTCTGTAAAGTGCTGTTGTGACAGCTGACTTGCAGTGTTTTGACATTGTTCTTACCAATTTTTCAGGTATTTTCCCTAAAGCTTTGCAGTCTCATTTCCTCCCATTTCTATGTTTAGCACTGTCTTTCAGTTTTCTAATTCAAAACTGTCTGTATTGATTCTTTTTCTACTATTGCCAATGTTCACTTGATCTGTGTTTTGATGGCTAAGAACTCCTCCTCTTTGATCAACTCCTTCATAGCTATAATATGTGTACACCCCCTTTTCAATTTAATTTTTGCCTCCTTATGGTGTTTTTGTATGTAGGTTATAATTCTACTGAGTCAAACGTGCATTGAGGGAAGCAGGATTAAGGGAGTCCATACAATCCAAGACCATTTCAATACAGTACAATACAAGCAACTCAGAGTACAAGGAAATCCATGCCATAGCACAATATTTACATATTTGAATTTGACACTATGCATTGAAAGAAGCTGAGAATCTGTATTTATTGAAACTCAACATCAGCTAAAAAGCCAGAATATAAAATACTCAATTTTCATTCATGTCTGCACTAATGAAATGGACTTTCAAAAGAGAGGCTTTCAAAGAACTGAGAAATCATGCTTTAAAAAACAATTGCAAGTCATTTTGAAGTAAAGGTACATACAGATGAAGAAAGTGGAGATATATTTTTGCTGCTAAGGCTGAATTAAAGAACAAATTCAACAGAACTGCCAATACAGCCTGTTAGGTGTCTTTTCTAGAATAAAATTGCAAAGAGAAAAATATTTTGCATTCTACTTCATGGCTTCAAATGATTTAATTGTACCATAAGGTCTATAACCTTGTACTAAGATTAACTGATGATTCATAAAAATCTCTTAAAAGAAATAATCCTAGAAACTCATTATGTGATATGGTTTTCAAAGCTTTCCTCCAGCTATTAATTGTTATGTAGTTCAACAATATATGTGATTTGTCACCATAAATCACAATATATGTGATTTGTCATATATATATTAATTATATGTAATTATTTTTACAAAAGATTTGCCATTTTCGTTGCCAAACAAAGAAATAACTTGATCTAAAAATTAAAATTGTAAGATGAAAGACAATGACATCAAAGAAAAATAGGAAAAAGAGAAGGAAATTTAGAAAGAAAGTGATAAGGAAGAAGGGGCGGGGGGATAGAAAAAATATGAGGATAGAGAATCAGATCTTTCTTTTTTTAACTTTTATAGTTGTCTTCTTTGTTTAATCATACTTTATATGTGGATAAGAACAATTCATAGAATCATAGAATCATTTAGGTTGGAAAATACCTATAAGATCATATAGTGTAATTGTAAACATGCCATTGCCAAATCCACCACTAAAACATGTCCCTTAAGTGCCAGTTGTTGGCATATCACATACTATTGCTCAAAGACATTCTTGATAATTCATCTTTGTAGATAGACTCTAGGCTGAGTCAACTGGGAGCACTGCTGATGTTCAACTTCTCTGAATATAAGATATCCAGTTATTATCAAAGTAAAGCAAAAAATAAATAACTTTATTATGACACATCAAAAATTTTTCTGTTCTCAGGCATTTTTACTGCAGTTCCAGTGGAAATATGTCACTACAGATTTGGAAGCACTAGAGAGACAGATTTTGTCAGGGAGCCATTTGAATGCACTTGTAGCACCAATATTTACCAAGAAGTACCTCATTACTTGACAGAGTGTGTATAATGGAAATGGCTTATATGTTTGTGATTCAGGAAGATGAGTCATGCAGTAAAATAGTTATTGCTTTCAAGTAGTGATGCAACATCAAATTGCTCTGACATGTATCCTTTGGGTCTTCAGGCTATCAAGTATGCAGCTGAACGTGATTCCTGCTTTTCCCTGCAGCTCTTTAGTTTTTCCTTAAACCACTATCAAAATTAGATGGGGATTTTTTGTTTGTTTGTTTTGGTTTTTTTTGTGTTTTTTAGATGGGGGTATGCGTGTATATCTTATCTTCATTTTATTTATACCTTTCTAATTTTCAACAAAATGATGCAGTTGAATGATATAACTGTTGGTAACAACTTTGTAACACCAATTTTTACATTTACAGTGATACAGCCTATGTTGGAAACACATTTTTATGGTGTGGAAAAGATAGATGACAAATTAGTACAAGTTAGTTGGAAATTTTATCTCCCCAGGAGGAAGTGGTGCTTTTACATTTGAAATCCAGGAAAAACATTACATTCTTGTATTTACACTGAGGTCCCCAAGACCTACGTCTTCATGAAGCAGAGAGTTTAGACAATGTGGTCATTTATAAGGAATGACCCTGCTTCTTTGAAACTTGGCAGCCTGTCCTCTGAGTCCTGTTGATCTAGGCCTAGGACAGCATGAAACCTTATTTCTCATGATCTGCTTCCCTCCTTTTTGGATTTGAATAAGGGAGCCTGAAAACCTGCCATGCTACTCAGCTGTAAGCTGAAACCTTGCAAGAAATAGCAATGTACAGGCCTATTGTACAGGCCTACTACATGCCTAAACATGTGGCAGAGAGAGAAGTAAGCTCCCAAAAAAATCCCTTTGCCTTGTTCTTCAGAAGTGACTTCTTCTCATGATGGCTTTTACATGGAGCCAGGTTTTGGCAGCCATGCAGTAAGCAACAAGAATCATTCATTGCTGCCTGAAGTCTGGCCTATAGAGATTTTGAAAAAGAACAGAAAGGAAAGGATAATCCAAGGAGAGAACCTCTAGTTCTGTGTCAACAGCTTGTTTTGCTGCTACACAACCTTGCCATGGTGGATGAAAGAAAATTTTGTGATCACATTTAACAGCAGTATCTGCTGGTAACCAACAGGAGATGCTGATAAGTGTAAGGAAGTGTATTTGACATGACATTGTTGTGAGAGGTCTGTGGCTGATTGGGAACTTGGAGTATTTTCTGGCAATGGGTAGGTAACAGCTGTCAAACCCATGCAGCCTGGGAGATTGGATCCCCTGAACTCCCAGGATGTTTAGCCTGCCTTAGTTGCAAACACCCAGAGGGAAGTAATGCCTGACACTTAAAATCCACATTGTCACAGCAGGTTTCCCTAAGATAGTTTGATGCTGAAATTAGTCTCACAGAATAAATCCTCCTTAATATCATGGCTGCAGTGAAAGTTTTCATGGGGAACTGACATGACTTACCTGCTTTCCTTGACACTACTGGCATTCCACTGTTGCTACATGCCATGGTTTATGTAATTTTTTGTTATTTTTCTCAGTACTCAGCTAAAATTGGAACAGAACATAGGCTTACAGCAGTTTGCAGATAAGAATAGCAACAATATTTGAAAGTTCAGATGTTTTTTCCCTGGCTCTCACCTGCATTTTAAGTTGGCAGATGTTCTTCTGTAAAAAGTTGCTGCTGGCTTACAATACATGTGGTCCTTCCATAACCACTGTCAGTGTTTTCCAGTCTTCACTTACAGTGAGTCTATTAATCCAATCTGAAGAGGAAAAAAAAAAGTCAAGAAAAAAGTCAAGAAAAAGTCAAGAACTACAAAACACCTTGATATGGTACTAGAGATACAGTTGCCTACCAGCACATCTCCTTGGAATACTGAAACTCAGTGCTGAAGTCAATGGCAGTAGATCCAAAATTTTTTGAACAGCACAATGTTTTAACTTAGAGCTTTGTGAACAAGTGTGGAAGCTAATTTGGAACCCTGACTGAAAGACCTACTAGGTAATAATAAGAGAAAACATTAAAATTGATGATGTCAGAAAAAGAAAATGATAATATTTCTCTTCTCATTGGGTGCTGTTGTAGTTGCTGTAAAAGAGTAAATAAAAAGGAAGTCTGAAAATAGTATTTCATATTGTAATAATAATTCTATTTCTGAGATTTTCATACTACCAAAGCTGAAAACATGTAGTGATTTTCCACCTGTGTTTGAGAATTTGAAACACGTCTTTGGCAATTTGGTGGGAATTCACACCCTTTTGTTTGTTTGTTTGTTTGTTTGTTTGTTTGTTTTGTTTTGGTTTGGTTTGGTTTTTTTCCTGACAGTTTTCTTTCATTTTATGCTCTTTCATTGCTTAATAGAGGTGGTAAAATGTTTATAACAACTGGTGAGATTGGTCTCAGAATTGTAAATGATTTGTCATTCAGCACTATTTTGCTTAATGCTATTCTGCCCCTCTATGTTATAAATATTAGTGTGTTTAATGTAGTCATATTAATAGTTTAAAAATTCAGAAGGAAAATTGCTTAAATAGAATTGAAATTGTTTGGAGAGGCTTTAAGCTCAAATGCTGATATCTCTCTCCTTTTCCTGTTTCAACAACTGAGTCAAGAGCTGGAATACTCTATGTACCTGGGTTCTTTCAATCCAGTGTTAGCAGTAAATATAAACTTAGAAAGGTACAAGACACTCATCATCCTTCCATCTATGTTTTTAAAAGAATTGCCTCTCAAGCAGAAAGACACTTTCAAATGTTACTGTGTTTGTCCTGACTGATACCTTTGGAAAGAAAATACCTAATTCTAATAATAAAGCTCTGCAACAATCCCTGAAAACTGATAACGGTAGAGAGGATAATTCCTTTACACCAGCTACAGAAAGGTTTAATCCACTATATCCTAAAAACCATTTCTCTTGCTTTCAAGGGCCAGTATTTCCTTAGTGCAGATTTTCTAGCTGTATTTTCTTTTCTTCTTTAGGCCATGTGTCAGGGAGCCTTCTGCACTGAGCTCTTGCCTATGTCTCTGGCCACTCCCCAGATAGCCAGCAGGGCCAGGGCTAGTAAAAAGACAGTTCTGCATTCTTCTGGTCATGCTTCTGTTAGGCAGCTTTTTTGTCTGTCAAGGATACCTTCTTTTTTAGCTGTCTGGGAAGTATGATGAACTGTGGTGCCAGTCAGGAACAAGAAGTGTCCAGCTCAATATCCTTTTCATATGGTCTTCTCTCAAATACCACTTTCTTTTAGCAGGATCCATGTCAGATAGTTTTAGAGCTGGCTATGTGATCAGCACCCACAACTGCCTCATGGATAGAGACCTGTTTGTGCTGCAATGTGCTATGGTTATAGATTAGTTACACCTTCCTTTAAATTTCCTAAAACCACCTCTCATTGCCCTTAACTTGTAGATATTAAGCTTTTTGGGTGTCATCATCCCATGCTAAATATATTTACACTACTTTTCCCCTCTCTAGTGCAGAAGGCAGTGGCATAATGCTTGTCCCATACTGACACTCAGTGTCACTGGCAGGATTTTATAACATATGCTTAAGTTATATTACCAGATTTGCTGTTGTGGTTACTTTGAACTTGGTAAATTGCAGTTAGTTCAGCTTTGTCTATCATGCTGCAAAATGCTTCAGTAAATACATAAACAGTCAGGCTTTTTGCTGCTATATCTTGCATGTCACTCACTCTTACCCAATTTGCCAATAGTATCATTATGCACCACTTTTGGTAAATCATGAAAAACCTATTACCAAAAACATCAGATACCAAGTCAGTTCTTGGGTGCTTACCCTTTTTCTCTGAGCTCACACAGGTGTATTACAGCTTTCAAGTGTCTGCAAAAAGGTGGATTTTAAATGGTTATTCTGCTCATTTTCTTTCTTCTGTAAATTAAATGAATATTTTCCTGCACTAGATCCCCTTCCAATGATCACGTGACAAAGATTAGCAGCAGTGTCTGCACAAGCACTCAAAAAAAGAGCATTTTTAAATGTGTAACAACTTACATTTCTGTTTCTTCAAAACAGTATTGTGAAAGTTACCCACTTTTCTGATTGGAGTCAAGAGGGGAAGCCTTAAATCCAGCAGAAGAAAGACACTCCCCTTTTGTCTCATACCTCAGTTCAATTGCTCAGCAAACACATTTATTTTCCTTCCCAGATAGTTGGTACATAAATACAGAAGCCTTCCACCTATCCAGACAGAACCTCAATCACCACGCTTTTCTGAGTCCATCTGGTTGAGTGGCAGATGGCAAGCCATGTGTTTAATCTTTCAGATTGATATTGAGCCTCTCCCCCGAGGTTTGAGCCCCTCAAGGGTTGACTCAAACTGCAATTTTTTTTTAGTGTTTATCAGTAGCGATAGCTGGAAAGTTATGATTAAGCAATTGCATTTGAATGTTGTATGCTTGGGTAATCTTTTGTTTTAAGGAAAAGAGGAGACTGTCCCAAGATGAATGGTCTGTCTGGATGAGAGCCACCAGGAGTGAAGTCAGCAGAAGGGAGCAGTGACTGGGGGAAGGTAATTCTGGCAGTGGGTGATGGAAACCACTGACTCATTGACCACCTACTCAAAACAGACCCCAGGCTCAAATGGGGAGAAGAACTCTGCCTATGGACTAATTAGCATCACAAGTGAGAGATATAACTTGCAAAAAAGGGGTTTCAGTACTAATTAACAGAAAAGTTATGCAATTTGTAACCAATGAATGCTGATGCCTTTGTTTGTTAAAATGTATAAATAGTGCAAAGTTTTGATGACTGGTGAGCCAGCCTTTTGAGGGTTACTACCTCCTCCATGTTTTGTGCAAACTAGATTAAAATACAGAAATACTTCGCCTTGCTGTGTGAATGTGTGCTGCGCACTAGATAAAAAGTCTGTGTTCAGGACAACAAGATGAACATTGGATCCAACAGGATATTTATGTATATATTTATATAATATTATTATATAATAATTTTAGTAGTCATTTCTTTTAGCCGCTCATTATGCTGTTGATATAAATCCAAATTTCCTACTGACTTTTCTGAAAGTTCAGTACTCAATCTGATTAAACAGCTGGATATGTTTATTTCCCCTAGATTTATTTATATATTTAGGCAGAAATATATTAATAAACAAATGAATATGGTGAAAAAAAGTTATACTAATATATAAATATATAATTTAATTTACAGAATGAAAGTCATAATGGAAAATGCAAACAACAGCACTGTTTACAAGTCTGTATTCACTTTTTTATTATTACCATAAAATATGGTAATTTGGTATGTGTTTTTCTGAATGTATTTTTGGGAAATGGGTTAATTATTATGCTGGAGTTTAATGTTTGAATTTTGTCTCTTCCCTAGAACTTACAATTAGAAAGCTTCAAAATGTCATATTATAGTTCCTGCCTTGATATGTCATTGGTTTGTCATTGACGCACACATTTTTTAACTTGTAATATGACAAAGTCTTTAGAAATCTTTTTCATATTTTAAGAAAGTTTTTACTATATTTTTCCTTTCTCCTCTAGTGTGACATTAATATATGGAGTTATGTCAATATAAAAATACAGATAATGTGCCTGGATGCTATATTTAATGAAGGTAGGAATCAGTAGAGATTAAAGCACTAAAATATGTACTTGTTGACAGTCAATATGATCAAAGATGTAATCAACCCCAAATTTTTTTTACTCTTCCTATAACTTCTAGTATTGGTTGAACTGAATCTCCCACTGGAAAAGGAGCAATGAAAAAGGAATTTCATTTGGAGAATAAATATCTTTTTCTAACATTGAGACATGATTTAAATATACCTAGTTCTAAACAGTGGCAATGTTGAAAATATTACAGATTTAACAAGAAGGAAGTCAAAACAGAAGGGGAAAGTAGTGGGTTTTTTCACTGCAGGACTAAAAATAATCTGTGATAAGGTGACTGAATCTTTAGTAGATTTTATGGTTCCTAGAACAATTTATGTTCACTTTGTATTGGAAAGCTTATAAATATTCAGATTGGTATTGCTCAATCTACTTCTTTTATTGGTGATTCAACTTTCATATAGATAATGCTAAATTTAAACAGTGATATTCCTCTGGAATATTGTTGATCCATGTGCATAACTGGACTTAATTATGATATCTGGCAGCATTCTGGAGGGTTCACTGTGATAGAAAACCAAAATTTTTGGGGATTTTTTTTCTTATATTTTTAAATATCTTCATGAGACAGGAGACTAGTAAACAAGATGAAGAAGTGTTATCTTAAAATTATCTATATAGGGCTCTAGGAGCTTTCCTCTAGTTGTAGACTTGCCTTGTACTTATATGTGCATTATTTTCAATATTGCTCAATATTCATTTGGGCACACCACTGCTGACATCAAAGTGATTTCCATCCTGGTAAAAGTGGGATGGAAGCCACCTGACAGGGCTCCAGCTCCAGGTACCCACTTGAAATGGAGGTACATGATCCACCAGAGCGTCTCCATACATGCATGATGCCTGTGGATGTCAAGTGGCAATTTATAAGTGTCACATCTGGTTAAGACATGAAGTGGACTTGTAGTTTTGGAACCACAAGAGTAGCAAATTAAACCATGATCCCTCACTCTGCTCTGGTCCACTGGTAATGCAAAGGCTTCTATCAACAGCAGTGTTACAGCTAGCACAAATTTTGATGTTCAAAAGGACCTGTGGAACCTTTAGAAAAGTCTTCACAGAAATGGTATGCAAAGAAAAGCAGTTATCCTCTCTTTTAAAATGCAGACTACCTGGATAATGCACTGTATCTGGGACACTATAAATGAAAACCAAAACAAGTACAAGGAGTGAGATGTTTTTGCAGGCAATCTTCTTCATAAAATGGAGATGTACAAGAATATCCAATATAAATCAACTGGCATAGACATCAAAATGTTTTAGATACCGTGTCATGTGACATCAAATATGGGAACTGTGCAGAGGAAGCCGTTATGAAGATTTACTTTTTTTCCTACCTAACGTACTATACAAAAATCTGGCATTAGTAATGTTTTATTGACAGAGAAAAGAGACAAAAGAAAAGAACAAAATCCTGTGACTGAACTTCAGGAGCTGAAAGGCTGCATATATTTAGTCTTCATTGAAGCAATGTACTGAGTTGCCATGAATGTGTTTCACTGAACAACTTTGACAACAACTGATATGACAAAAAGCTTATGCAGTGATGCTTCTTGTATGCCTATCTATTATCAACCTCTCATTTTTATGAACTAAACTGATTTACAGTGTTCAGGCTTCTAAAACTCATGAATAGAATGGATACAAGAAGAACAGTGCTGACAACACTTGTCCTTAATAGATTATAAAAAGGGTGAATAGAGTACAATGTTGCCTAGTAAAATGATAACTCTTTCAGATTGGGTTAATTAGCTATTTTTGTGATACAAATAAATTATCTTCAAGAAGACTTTCTTGAGTTTCAAGGCTATATATAAAAATATTTATGATTTCTGTCACTTTTGTATACAGAAATCAGTTGAAGGAGTTATAGACTTGAAAATATGTCTTTGGTATTTCTCATCTTCTTTGGAAATATTCAGCCAAACTTTAACAAACAACAAATGCATACCTTGCAATTAAACCCTACTCTGATGTCATGTTGTACCATAAAAGATGTAATTTAAAGACCAAGCCAGTCTCATTAGAAGGCAATAGAAAGGAAAAGCTTCCAAACTTTGGTAATTCTCTACAAATCTGAAAACCATTCATTGTTATCGTTCATAATTTTTCACTTGCAAGTAGCATTGTAGAGGAAATTTGGACAGAATGGGGTGTAATAATCACATCTTCAGGAAAAAATATTGGTCAGCATTTTGAAAAGACACCAAGAAAGGTGAAAATGGGAAGGAAAAATTATGTCAGAGGCTATCTGATCCTTATTGGAACTTGTGCAGCTAATCAGACCTCTGGACTACATATACAGAGGAGCAGAAGTAACCCTCACACATCATCTTGTTTCCTGCCACACAGGTATCATTTTTGATTTATCTGAACCAAGTACTATGTACCTATCTCTGCTGCCTGTGTTAAGGTCTTTGAATAAGAATGCTTGTCACAACAAAGGGAATGAGCTGGCTTTCAACAGGACATGAGAAATACATGGCCTCTAGGTTCCTTTTAAAAGAATTTTACTAGTTCTGGTTTTACAAGCAGGATGGGGCAAGAAATGTTTTCATGGAGCACAAAGAGGTCAGCAAAAGTTATTTCTTTACGATAGAATCTGAGAAAATATTGAAAGCCAGGTAACATGAGGAATATTCACTATTTCTATGGCACTATCATCTGAAGTCATACATGTGAATGAACACTGAACATCTTCAATTGCAGATAGACATTCATAAACAGTGAATCAAGTCTACCCTGGGTATTTTATAAAAAATACTGTAATCAAATCAACTAGCAAAATCAAATCTATGGAAGAAAGATTATCTGCAAATCTATGACTTAATGTCAGATTATGTGTTCATCTTTTGTAGGAAGGGTTTCTTCTAAAAATTGCTAAACATTCCACACACATCATTGGATTTACCTTCTGACTAATGAGAAAGCCAAAGCCACTTATCTAATTTGCAGATTTGGAATGGAGAAGCTAAGTCCCTCCCAATGTCATACAATAAGTCTTGTTAACAGTGTAAAGAATAGAGGCCACAACTTCTGACATACTTTCCCCATTCTTTAAATTTCAAATGCTTAACTTTCTTTCATCTTCTCACCTGTTTGTAAACAGCAAAAGGAAAGGACAACTACATGACAGGAATTGTTGTAGTAGCCCATACTAACAGGTGCTGGAATAGTCTGTGTATACTCATGTTTAGTGAACACACAGGATTTCAGCTGCCAGATGTAAAATTGTGTAATATGAAACTCTTTTTCAATATAAGGATTGTATTTCCTTATACAATCTATGTCTGATGCTGGAGTAACTAAGTCTTGAGTGGACAAAGTGCAAGTATAAAATACGTAGAATCATAGAATCCTAGAATAGTTTGAGCTGGAAGGAAACTTTCAAAGTCATTTCACTCAAGCTGCTTGGATGAGGAGTGTAATCTTTAACTCCATTCAACCTGACTTTGAATGTTTCCAGGGAGGGGGCATCTGCCACCTCTCTGGACAATTATTCTATTTCTTCACCACCCTCATTAAAAAAAATATATATACCTCCTTATATCTAGTCTGAATCTAGCCTCAGTTAGTTTAAAACCATTACCCCATGTCTTCTTGCAACAGGCCCTAGAGAACGTTTGTGCCCCTTAGGTATTAGAAGGCTGCAATAAGGTCTTGGAGCCTTTTCTTCTCCAGGCTAAAGAACTCCAACTCTTTCAGCCTGTCTTCACAGAAGAGGTGTTTCAGCCCTGTAATCATCTTTGTGGCCTTTGTTGGGACTTGCTCCAACACTTCTGTGTCTTTGCTGTGTGGAGAACTCCAGAGCTGACTTGCCTTCCCAATTTTAGTCTCTTTAGTTACACTGAACACTCATCTGCTCTTGCCCTCTCTGATTTATTTACCTTTGGAGTAAATTGATTGCATAGTAGCACGTTTAGGTAATGCCTGTGTAAAAAAAGAAGTTATATGGTTCCTAAAACTTCATATCAGAAATATGTGTGGTAAAGCATCTGCTCTTAAAGTCAAAACTTGTTCCAAGAGGTTATTGCTACCATATTAACACTGGCCAAAACCTTACATCTCTGGCTCAAGGTTAGAAGAGAATAGCCCAACAACATGTTGGGTCATTTTGGTTTGAAATTGTGGAGAGGAAAATATTTTTCATTATTATGAAATTGTCCTTAATAATCTTGATGGGAGGTTTTCTAGCTACTCAAGAAACAGAGATGGGAAAATAATGAAGATGAGTAAATGGAGTTCAAGTGTTAAGGTTACAATGAAACATAAAGTTAATGTATCTAGTTTCAGGGTTAATTGTGAGGTTTCAGTACAGCTCTGAAGTTAATGGGCCAAATTATTTTTTAATGTGAGTAGAAAAAAGTTTGAAAGAATATGAAACACAGTTGCCTTAACATCTCCTTGAGACTAGAGGGTAACTCCAAATATATTGCATAGAAAAATATTGTGCATAAGTGATATACAAGGAGGAAAAAAAGTACTTACTTGGGAAAACTGAATTTCTTCTACCCTTAGGCTGTAAATTCAGCAATTTCCCAAACTGCCAATTGTCTTTTTACATCCTCTTGTCCCCAAAGTTCAAGCTTAGAGCTGTGGTGTTAAAATAGATAGTATTTTATTATGTACTGTATTATTGACTGAGTGGTGAATGTATTCTTGGCATTGTACAAATAAGTAAGAGGACACAGAGCTTACCCCAAGGACCTTGCAATGTAGGTCAGACACAAGCAGAGAAGCTTAGGAACATTAAAAACTGACTGACAGCATATACCCAAAGTGGTGAGAAACTGTTGAAAGCTTTACAGAGGTTAAAATTAAAATTTTTTTGCAGGGGGTGGTGGTGATAATACATTAAGGAGTGATTTGAGGGAGATTGATGAGCTAGATAATATAAGAGAGATAGTAGGTACCAGGTCTGCAGAGACCTGATCCACTTTACAGTAGCTGAGTCTATAAAGTGCCATGAATTTCAGGCATGGGGGGATCAACAGACAAGAGGGTGATAATGCAAAAGCTTTTGAAGGGACAATATCAGAGAAGCAGAAAGGAAGTTTTTTATGTAGATAAAGTAGCAAAAGAATGATGATGTGGCAATTTTAAAGAAGCAGGATAATTAGTACTGGCATTCTAGGAGTCTTAAAAAGCTATTAATACCAAGGATTGCAATTAAGCTTGCAATACCAAGTATCACGTCTTGGCTCTGTTTTCTTTCTGCAAACGTGGAACATAACAAATGGAGATGAAAGAGAAAAAATGGCTTGCATTTTGATGGGAAAATAAAATTCCTTTCAGCAATGTTTTATCTGTCTTGTCTTTTTAGGCACAATGAAGTTAAATGGAATATTAAGGTTCATCCTGCCATGCAAATTTAAAATATTTTTTCCTAGTCTATATTAGTACAAAACTGTTCTAAACCCATTTACTAATCATCTATTAATAACAGTGTGACATCCATTTACCAAAACTTTTCAGAAATTCTTCTTTTCCCTGCCAAAAAAGATCTTTGCTGACTTTTACCTGAATAGCATTCTTTTTTTCAGGATCTTTTAATTTAATCAGATAAATTTCTTATTTAATTTTGAAGCACTGGAAATCCACCATTAGGAAAAGATTAGATAGCAAAAGATAACATGTAAGTACTGGTCGGTAGTATTAATATACTACATATATAGAAATGCAGTTTGTTTAAAGAAATGAGATTAACCAACTGCTCAAGCAAAATTCAGACCTAAGTAAAATAAAAATTAAGTGCAGAAAGTACAGCTATTTTAAGAGCTGTAAAATTCAGACCTAAGTAAAATAAAAATTAAGTGCAGAAAGTACAGCTAGCCACATTTTAAGAGAGAGCATAATTTCCTAACATGGGAGAATGGGCGACAGATTTACACCCCTAACTCAATACGAATTTACGTACTCATCTCTTGAAAATCCCAGAGGAATGATGCACCAAAATCAACTGTCATGGCCTGCATGTTTCCTGAGGGAATGTGGCTGTGAGTCACATGTGCTGGTGATGGTGCTGACCCTGTTGGCAATGATCAACCCCCAGTCCTGATGCACCACACTGCATCGTTGTCCTTATGTTGAACTCTCAATTATCTTTTTCCTTCTTTCATAAAATACTGATATTTTTAATATGGCAGAAAATAATAAATTAATAGATAACTCTGCTTTGTGTTTCTGTGACTACTAAATACAGTATTAGGGAGGTTGATAACAGTCTGAGTCAGACTATAAAAACCACTTTACTCTTCAGGTGTGCTAGAGTACAGACAGTGTTGGGTAGCCTTGGATCACCCATATTTGATATGGAGTCATTATGACACTGATGGGAACCACTACATCAAATTCACGGTTTTTACTATCTTCATTGCTGCCAAAAAAGCAAAGAAAATTCTCCCTGCCGCTGTTGATTGGTGAGTTACTCCTTTTTTCCTCTTGTAACACAAAACTGGTGAAGTAGCTGTTGCCCTGGCCTGTGTCAGCACTCTGCAATGCAGTGTGCAGAGGTGTTTTGTAAGGCAGCTGCTTCTTTGCCAATGCTGCAGATTTCAGATTTACTTCACGCCAGCTGTTGCCCCTCCTTCCTCAACCAAAATCAGTGGAAGCAGAAAAGAGACCTGAAAACAACTTTAACAACTGATGGTGCCTGCCACTGCATTGGCATTACAGGTTGGAGAGAAAGAAAAGTTCTTGCTCTGAGAGAGACACAAGCAGCAGATTTAGTAGAACCCCAGAGGCAGTGCTGAATCTTTCCCTCTTACTGTGATAGAGACTGTAAAGTTAAGTGAGACACTGGAATTAGATCTTCTGTAAGGCTTTATATTCCCCTTAGCTCTTTGACACATGTGAAAAGCTCTCAGAACATCCTGTCCTCTGCCCTAATTGTAGACTAATAGAGATGAGATCCACTTTAAAATTGTTTGTTTGCAATAAAAGTCTGAATGTCTTACAGTCTTCCTGAACCAGTAAATGTGAGCTGTGTCACCCAGCTCTGGTCCATATGATCTCCTTCCCTCTGCACTCATTATAATTTGTGCTCCAGGTATGGTTCATATTAAATCCCTATTAATAGTGCTAAAAGGTGTATCAGCCACTTAGATAGGAAGCCACTGGAGATTTCCCATACAACTGGAGCTGTCACAAAAACACACTCCATGTGAACTTTGAGTGGAGCACTTCTAATTCTCATTGAGTGGACTCCAAAATGGCAAAAAATGCCTGGAATCTCCTTCAAAATGATCTGACTAGCTATATATATATATATATATATATGTATATATGAAACTCAAATACATGGGAAACTGACTCACACATCATCCAAATACTGTCTTGAGCACCTAAAAACACAACACAAAAAGAAAACCAAGTGTCAAAGATCAACGTTCTGCTTTCACTTATGTTAGTGAACCTTGACTGTCTTTTCTCAAACACTGTGGGAAGAGATGCTGCTGAAATACAGTATTTTTCAATTCCTTTGAATTTTCTGTTAAATCTTTTACTGATACACTCAGTCTCCTAAGGAGAAAAAGCCCATGAAACAATTTGATTTGGTAATTTTTAGGACCTTTTTCACTTTTTCTGTCTGATTTCTTATTCTAATTACCTACTGACTATGTGTTGGGGTTTTTTTTCTGTCATTAGGCTGTAAGAAGTAAATATTGTAAGGAAAAGCATTACAAAAATTCTTTTGACTCAAAATACTGGGATAGTTCAATAAAAGTTAGATATGGACTGTATAAGCTATAATTACAGATGAGATGAAGAAAACCACCAAACATCAAGCTTTTAGAACACTTGGGTAGAATGCTTGCCAATAAAATATCTACAAAACTAGCAGTAGATATGTATGACAAAAGTCAACTTGATGATAAAGTGTCCAAATTGAACTAGGAAGTTAACGAGTCCTATGCAGGGGGAGTATGTCTTGATAATGCTAATGAAAAATTTCCCCCCATGACCAAATCTGTTCAAAGCTGATATGCAAGCAAGAAATATAGTTAGGCATCAAGGACTGCATTTCTGATCCCTTAGATTGCAACCTAACTTTGGCGTGGACTTTGTTATTTAAGTGTTTTATTTTACTCTTGCAGAACACCATATATGTCCATAGTAACTAGGAGCAATGATGCTTTTTGAACCATCCTGGAAAGACAATGGAAATGGATGTTGAACAGGAAGGATGCAGAAACAACATCTCAAAAAAAAAAAAAAAAAAAATTAAGGGAAAAAAAAAAAA
>VZRH01004630.1:1995283-2033618 GCA_013397555.1 Urocynchramus pylzowi | reverse complement strand
TTTTTTTTTTTTTTGTTAAAAGCATACAGATAAATATGGATATCTAAAAGTAAGAACATTTTACATAAATGAAGGTAGTAGCAATGTTAAGCAACTGTTAACAATATATATTTGCTTTAACTGATCTAACTGTGACAAAAGGTAAACTGATTATCTCTCTTACCTGCCAAATGTCCCATTCTGTACAACACTGGAATCTGTGTAAGTGAAGCTAAAATCTCACAACATGAAGACTGGACTAATTCTTAGCCTGAAGGGAAATATATCATGATATACACATCATCATGCCTTGCCTGAAAGAGAAGAAATTAGACCAAAACAAACTAAAGCCCTAATTTAATACACCAAAAAGTAAAATAAGCAGAAAATATCAAGTTGTGATTATATAATTACAGCTGTACATAGTCTTATTACTATAGGAATGATTGTCTAAGAATACAAGTAACACAAAGGAGAATACTTGTTAGACCAAATAATGTAACTGGAAAATTCAAAATACTCCATGACATGTAAGTTATTCTGACTTGGTTACTGAGAAATTCAAGCAATACACAGGATCTGAAGACATTTCAAGTTCTCAACTTCATTTTCAGCTTGCTCTCTTTTTATTGAGAGATATTATAATGCAGACATTGTGCTGAAAGCTGTGATTTGACAATGTAATGTGTACCCATCTCTTTGAGAAACATGTGGGGTCAGTGGTCTTTCTGATTCACCACAAGTAAATAAAATATTTACACAGTTTAATGCTCCATGATTAGGTAGTTCCTTCACGTGAGTTGTCTACAAAGCAGATTGTCCAACCTCTTCCCTATAAACATTTGAGCTCAGCTTTGGAATGGTGTGTTTGTGTAAACTGACATCTAGATATGTAGTTTTATTTTTGCAGGTGAACCTTAAAAGCATCTGCTTTTCTCCAGTTTCCCAAGACGAGGGTGAGACAAGAGGCAATAACCTCTGACACTTAATGTTATTGCATTGCAGCTGATCTGAAGCTGCCCCCTAAACTCAACCAACCTAGAAGAAAACAAGTCCCTGGATAAGTTTAATAAGCCATATTAAACTCATTGCTCTTTGCTGATGACCCACGGGTGTTGTGTCGTGTGTCTGTCTCCTACTCACGACCCCACGAAACATGTAATACTTAAGAGTGGGGTTTGGTTTTGTTCTTTCTTCCAGACACAAGAAAGCTCAAGATATGTGACTCAGGTATTTTTCCTTAGCTTCCTCATTCATGATCACAGAATCACAGAATATGCTGAGTGGTAAGGGACCCATCAATGTGATGATGAGAAATATAAGTTTTACTTTGAGCTTCAAAGTCTCTGAAATTTCATATGAAGAAGGATAACTTTCCTGCTTAAAACAGCTGCTGTATGCAGCTGCTGAGGGAAAGCAGAGAAATCTGATTTCCACTGCATCTGCTCCCTGGGTTGTGTGGTAGCTTCATAGAAATATATTTTATCTTCCCCTTCTGGCTATTGTCCTTGCCCTTACAGCACCACACTGCATGGATGAGACAGCCACGGATATTTGGATTACCTCCACAGAGGTTTCTGTTTTCTCCTTCAGCGCATTGCCAGTCTTGTTTTCTCAGTAGCAAATGTTGTAATTATGGTGGGTGACTTGCTCTTGTAGGGTCAGACAAAGCTTAATCTCATTTTGACCTTTGATGAAATGAATCATGTCATATATTTCATACGTGCCCTTTCCAGATATGTGATGGCAATCTATCTGACAGAGACATGGAGGAAAGGACAAGACAAAATAATAACTGATGCTATCAGCAATAGCAGGCACAGAAGATCACGGATTTTTTTTAGTTTTTCCAGCTACATTTTCTGAGACAGTAAACATGTATTGTTTGTATAATACACAAAATCTTTCTGCAGTAAGTTAAGCCACTAAAGGGAAAAAAAATATATGCCACAATACACCTTATCTCATTCTTCTCTTCTTACTCTCTCTGCTGTAACAAAGACTTTCAGTGGTTCTGTTTCTGGAAAATTCATCTGACTTCAATAAGGTAGCATAAAGGTTTTTCAGCAATTATTTAAAAGTATATTGCTGAGTTTAAACCTGATGGACACAGCAGCTCTGAAGTTTATGTTTTGTAGAAGCAGTAAAAAAAGCATAAGCATAACCTGGGTACAACATTTTCACTTTATAACAAAAATGAAAATAAATCTGCAAACAATCTGGATTCTTTTGAGGTGCTCCTGAGTAAAGTTTGCCAATAATTTATCCAGCAGTGAAACAAATATCTTTTTCAATGGCTCGAGCAAAAGGGAGCCAATTTCAGTATAAATATTATTGATGCAAGTGAGCTTGGTTGAGTCTTGGGAAAAAAAAAAATTCAGAAATAAGTGCAGTGTTGTGAACATGTGAAATACCCTTAACAAAGCAGCTGCCAAGTGTCTGCTCAAAGAGGTGTTTTTATCAACATGATTCCCAATATGGTCTGTCTGCATGTTGCACACCAAGTGCACATGTTTTTCCATGGCATTGTGCTTGCATAGCTGTACATTGGTTACAACACTTTGTGGTGGTTCTTGGGTCTGAGTTTATACATAGTCACATCCCTGCTCTGTAGTGGGGTGAAAGCTGCTGTGCATTGGGTTTTCTCTTGCTGTGCAATAAATTTTTCCTTCTTGCTCCATTTTCTCATTTTCTTGGTAATAAATCTAGACACCTGATCTAGTGGGCGTAGAAACAGTCTGTGTTTCTGTTCATTCTGTTTGGAGTTACCTTTTGTATTTAAGATGATGTTTAATTTCCAAAAACTACTTCATTTTAGAGAAGATAAAACTTCTTGGTCCAGTAATCTGAGTGGAGAGACTAAATTTCTCTTTATGCAAGAAATTGTGGAAGATGAAAGGACAGAGTTTAGATTCCATGATCATTATGTGTGTCACTAAGTCTTTTATTGTCTTCATCAGTACATGGTAAAAGTCCTCATCTATAGTTTTAAAACCATGGTCCTATTTAATATGTAATTAAAAGTGATGATGAGTGTGTAGTTTGGAAATACAACACTATGTAAATCAATTAAATCTCCATTTGAAGATTTCAGGGTTAGATAATTTTTTTTATTCTGTATCTTAAAAACCATGCCTCTGTTTTAAGCAACTAAATAACATAATTTTTTTAACAGAATTAAATCCAAAGCATAAATGAAACATGTAGACTAATAAATTATAAAAATCTATTTATTACGAGCACTGCATTCTCACCAGAATATTTATGAAATTGTTTTCTGTGAACTTGTCTTAACTATAGTATCTGGTATGGGCATCTTTCAAATTTCCTTAAAAGTTTTAGTGCTCCCATTCCTAATCTCAGATTGAAAGCAGTATTTCATCTAGAAAGGATATTATACAACATCTTCTTGTCAAAACCAGGTGATTTATTTGTCCAATGTCATAATGGAAGCCAAAGGAAAAGCCAAAGGAAAACTAACTCTATTACCTTCCTCTACTACTTACCTTACAAAATTCTAACTCTATTACCTACCTTTCCCAGTTAAGGCATATATTTGTGAAAACATTAAAAAGTTTACTTGGATACTATCTCAGGGGCAAATAACTGTTGATGCAAGATTTTGCCTCCTTGCAAGCAATAGAGGTTGTAATTTGAACCAATGAAATTGTTTTATTATTTTTAACTGCTTTAAATACTTTTATGAAATTATTTTACAGGTTCAGTTGGCAATGTTTCTATACCCAAACACAGAAAGAGAGGTGCTTTAGAAAATGGCCAATGTTTCACATAAGATATTTACCTTTCTATGTGCAGAAAAAAAATATGGATAATGCAGAAACACAGTATTATATTATTATAGTTCTCATAGAGTCATTGACTCTTTAAGGTTGGAAAAGACCTCCAAGATCAAGTCCAGATTTTGACTGAACACCACCATGTCAACTAAACCAAAGCACTAAGTGCCATGTCCAGTCATTTCTTGAGCACATCCAGGGATGGTGACCCCATCACCTTCCTGGACAGCCCATTCCAGTGCTTCACCTTCTCAGTGAGAAAATCTTGCTTACTCATAACTAGACACATGAAATACATAAACAGTGCCAGCATAATCATGTCTATGAAAAAGAAACATGTGCAAGGTTCAAATAGGTACTGTGCTTAATTTTTTTTCTTTTACAAATTGCATAGATTAGTTGCCTGTAGAGAGGGATATTTAACCAATTTCATTTCAAGAAGCAACTGATGGGAAAAAAAAAAAAGCTGTTTCTTTGTGGAATGAACACTCTAAGAATCAGAGCAAGAAACATACCTCTCTTCTCCTGGGGTACAAAAGATTTTTGTCAGAACAGAGTATGCTAGTGGCATTGCTAAAACCAGATGTATAAAATATAAATTCTGTGTGAAAGGACTGACCTCAATTCTGTTTCTTCAAAGTATATCATGGGAAATATGGGAGAGGAATAAGCTCATCTACAAACTGGTAAATGTGAAAGAATGAGATGTGCAAGAGAGTAATAAGTTAGATGAAGCATTTCTGAGCTTTGAAATCTCAAAAGGATACACTAATATACTCCAAATAATTTTCTAAATAAATACAGAAATACCAATATTTTCAGCCTTATTCTTCTAAAAAGATGCATTTTTATTGAAAAAAAAAAAAAAGATCGCCATAATATTTATTTGAGACTAACTTTCTTTGAAACTATGTGTGAGGTCAATAAAATATTTAAATTCCAATATGCTAAACTCTAATTCAAGAAAAAAAAAAATTTCAAGTGATTTTGTGACACAGATTTGAAATACCTCACTGCAAGGCTTTGATATTCTGTGTGGAAAAAGCATAGCATCATATAATTAGTATCTTTTACACTTTGAGAGATATTAACAAGTCATTGATATTCTTACTCAATGTCTTTGTGATGGATGAAACCTTTCTTTATGGGCAGCCACCATATTCCTTATGTCAGTAGCAATGCTTTTTTCCTACCAATAGCAGAAATATACCCAACAGAACCTGATGGAATTTTATGAGTTCAACACATGGGAACAACCTGGTTCTGTACCTTTAAGATCTCCTTCTTGAAGAACATCCAGGATCTGTGGACATTTGCCAGTCATGAAGTCATTTTGCCCTTCATGACTGTCCCCAAGGGACTCTGTCAACCGGCCCCTAAGCAGGCCAAGGTCTGTCCTCGGGAAGTCCAAGGTTCTGTGACTGCCAGGAGGTCTCCAACCACCACATCCCTCACCAGTCCTCTATTCACAAACACCAGGTCCCTTCCCCAGCTGGCTCCTCCACCAGCTGTGTCAGGCAGCTGTCAGCCACACACTCCAGGAACCTTCCTGGCCATGTCCTCAGCTGTGTTGTATTTCCAGCAGACATCTGGTCAGCTGAAGTCCCCCCGAAGGGCCAGTGACTGTGAGACTTCTCCCAGCTGCTAATGAGATATTTCAGCTGTCTCTTTGCCCTGCTTGGGTGGTCAAACTCAGACTCCCACCAGGATACCTGCCTTGTTGCCCATCTGTAAGACCTGCCCCAACTGATGATTCTGCTCTTGTTCAAGGAAAGCAGTTTTAAAAATCAAGATTTAAAGTGGATTGTTTCATTCAAGGGAAGTTTGAGCTGATACAGAGGCTTTGATATATTATCTGATATAAAAAAATCCCAACAACTGAGCAAGCATATGCAATTTTCATTGTCTCTAAAGGAGAAAAAAGGCTTTTTTAGCTCTGCTTGAGCCACTGCTTACAAAGCCATAGTGAATCTCTTTTTTGTTTTGTTTTGCTTTGTGGCACATCACCTAGAGTATATTAACTTTTTCTCACTTTCTCACTTTTTTAATCTTCTTACCCAATGTGTGCATATTCTTATTTTTAAACCACAATTATAGCACAAGCAAAGACATCTCAGCCAAGTTCACCATAGTCTGATATCTATAGAGTTTGTTTATTAATTAAGGCATTCCTTTAATTTGTGTACTTTTAGTGGAGAGCTTGCATAACACCATTTCACAAGAGACCCCTGAACTCCTTTGCAGAAATTTCAATGCAAACCCTTTTTGCACAGTGCCAAAAGGGTTCTAAAACATTACAATTAATACAAAGGATAATGTGGAACACACTACTTCCAGATCCAAGGAAATGACGTTACTTCTCTGTCCTCCATTGTAACATGTTAATTCACAAAATTTTCTATGCTTTCTGCACAATCATAAAGATTAGTGATAACAACAACTATGATATTTGACAGAAATAAGGAAGCATAGTTCATAAAAATAGAAGATTTTATTCTGCACACAGGAATTACTCCTGTTGTCAGCAAGATGAAAATTTACTACCCCAGGAAGTCATAAAGACTCTGATGCATTCTTACACAACACAGTGTGAACTGCATCTGAATTAGGCTGTCCTTTCCAACAGCTTCACCCTCACCCTGCACTACACTGCAGAAGCTTACATCTCTGGCATACTACCTGGGGCTTTTGTACACTGCACAGACAAGCTAAGTAGCACTCCAGCACTATTTATGATTACTTCAAGGCTGGAAGCATTTTCTACCTGTTTTAATTGAGGGGGGTCATACATTGTTTCAGACAATACGTTAAAAAGTGTGCTTGGCATGCCTGGTTTTTCTCTAATGCCCAAATAGCCAACGGAGCAGTTAAATGTTTTGTCATGTCTTTTAGGAAGAATCTAGAAAAGCTGTGAAAATGATGCTTGCTTTTCTCCCAGCCCATGAATACTCTGTTTGTGAAGGTGAAGAATAGGTGCAATACATCATCAGTTAGAAGAAAAAGGACAACCTTGTGCATCACCAAGTCCAGGAATAATACAAATGATTGAAATTTCTGCAAAACATTAATGCAATGGCTGAAACACTTAGCAACAAGGAAAAAGAAGAAAATTTTGCATTTGCAGCTACATTCTGCTAAGGGCTTGCAATCTTGCTGTAGAATTCAGTCTTTACAGTGGTGAGTTCTAGTTTTGACTGGGATAGAGTTTATTTTTATCACAGTATGTACAAAGATTTGGGTAGTAAAGAAAAAAGGGTCAATAACACAGGGATGTTTCCATCACTGTTGAACAACTCTTGCACAATTCCTCATCCCACCTTGCCAGAGAGGAGGCTGGGAGTGCACAAAGAGCTGTGAGGTGACAGAGCCAGGACAGCCAGTCCTCACTGACCAAAGGGATATTCCCCACTGCACGGCATCATGCTCAGCATATGGAGCTGAAAAGGAGCAAAGGGGGAAAAGGAGGAAGAAGGGACATTTGGAGGGATGGTGCTTGTATTCCCAAGCACCATTAAAGGTGATGGAACCTGCTGTGTTGGAGATCACTGAACACCTGCCTGCCCATGAGAAGGGGTGAATGAATTCCTTGCTTTGTTTTGCTTGCATGTGCAGCTTTTACTTTGTGTATTAAACTGCCTTTATCTCAACCCATGAGGTTTCTCACTTTTACCCAGTTCTCTCCCCTATCCCACCTGAGGATATTGTGTGAAGAGCTGTGTGGGGCCTAGTTGCTGGCTGGACTTAAACCATGACATGGGGTGAGAATAAAAATTATCTAAGGCCCTGATATCACAAGGTAATGACAGCTGCATGAAGTTAATATAACATCCTAATAGTGAAGATTTGTAGCCACTTTGGACCAGCTTTCAGAAGTATCTTTATTAGCTATGGATGTCATGTCAGCTGATATAGGTATTTACTGACAGTTTCTAGGTTTTAGTACTTTGGTCTCTGTCTGAAAAGTCTACCCATGTGGACCAGCACTTAGAAAAAAAAAGAAATCATTCCCATTCCTTGTGCAGCATACATTCTGTATCACCTTTCTGAAGTTAATGCATATAGGGAGGTTCAAGTGACAGACTCATACAATATCCAGAGTTGGAAGGGACCCATAAAGATCATCCAGGTCCGAGCTCTGGCCCTGCACAGGACAGCTTCAAGAATCACACCAGGTGCCTGAGAGTGCTCTACAAATGTTTCTTGAACTCCATTAGTGCTGTGACCACTTCCCTGGGGAGCCTGTTCCAGTGCCCAAACAAAAAAAATTACATTTAAAAGTACCCTCACAGATATACAAAAAGTGATTCTTTGAACTTGAAGTACAAACATCTATTTCCTTTATTTTGGTGTCAGATGGATACTATATATTGAACACTCTCAGAATTCCTTTCTGTTCTGACAGACTGAACAACAGAGATTATTGATTGATCATTTTAAATCACTTAAAGAGAGAAATTTCCTTACAGGATGCAAGAGATCAAGTCAGAGTATTCTGGTGCAATGCTTCATCAAAGTGAATTATAGATTAAACAAATAGAAACTCAGGGGGGTTTTTTCTGGCCTTTTACTAAGGAAATGTGTGTTCATTCAATGAAAGCTTGTATTTTACCCATTGATTGCTCACCATTTCTTGTAAACATTGTTTATTTTGTTGGGTTTTATAATCAATACAGGACAAGGCAACCATAACTTCACTAAAATTAGCAAGAAAAAAAGAAAGAAACTTCTTTTACAAATAAAGAAAGGCTTTCTAAATCAGTAGTGGCATACAAAATAAGTGATAATAGAGTAGTATTTGGCATTAAGTTCTTGTTTAGTCAAGTTCCATGAAAATACCCTACCTTCCATCAACCACAGAGCTTCCTAAAGCTGTCAGGTTGGCTGCCTTTTGAATTAATTTCAGGACATGTGCCTTCTATTAGAATCTGAATGATCAGATTGGCCAACTTGTACAAAGATGTGTGGGAGTTTGAGGTGCAGGTTCTGCCTCATTAGAGATCTTTCTACTTGATGCACATGAAGAAAAAACCAAAAATAAATCCTTTCTAGAGACACTAAGACTTTTCCACTTTCACACAGATACTGCTCATTCACACAGGAATACCTTTGCTGTCTTTCTCTGTTCTCTAGGCACCAGTTTCTGGAATATTCTGAATGTTTTTCTGATTATACCTTCAACTATAAAACATTTGTTTGTTTGTTTGTTTGCTTGTTTTTTAATCTATAGTGTGGGGTATATTCACAGTTTATCACAAAAGCAACATCCTTTTTCTGAGTGCATATTATTTTTACAGTGTTCACCCTAATTGTTTTTAATAGCGACCTCTATGAAGTTTCTCATGTTATCAGATTGATTCTGAAGTGTCCTTAATTTACTGCACTAAGGTAAATAATGACTATCATTTCTTATCACCTTACATTTAGCTTTTATCTTAGCTTCCCAACAGCAAACTCAGGTTTTGAAATTTAGTACCCAGTGAAGGCAGTACAACCTGAATCATGCATGCTTTAAAAACAGCTGATGAGTTCCTAGCTAAAAACTATTATAGATGATGCATTAAACTTGTAGTCTCTAAACAATACCACTCAATATCTTTCCTGAACAAAGAAAGTTATGAAATAGTGAAAAAGATTTGTTAAAAATTAGGTCTTGTATTCGAGCACTAGATTATGTCAGGTTTTCTTTAGGGTTGCATATCCAAAAATCCCCCATGTAGTACTGCCAGGGGGTACACAGATGGGGTGTTGCCACTATACAACTTGAACAAAGAGGCCTCATTAGCCATGACAATTTATATACACTACATCTAACCTATTCTGACCATTTACCAAACATTTAATGTAGTAAAAGGTACATCAATTTTTTATCATTTCATTGTATTTCTTCTCATTTTCATAAAGGTACAAAGAATGCCCATTTCATAAATTCTTTTGCAAAGTATAAAAAATTATTTTCATCACAGAATGTCATATTTTCTTCCTATAATTATTATCTTAAACAGTCAGGTTGTTTAAATACCTAGTTGCAGAAAACTAGTAAAATAATGCACAAATTGTCATACTATCAAAAACGTCCTCAGTAGCTCAAGGAAATACCTCATCTGTAAAAGCCAGTATTCTAAACAAACACATAGGTAGCAAACCTGCAAACCTGTAGAAAATTATATTAACATATTATTCTACTTGCACAGCTTTACACCTCTGCACATCATATCACTATGGAGTACTGAAAAAATTCACAACAGCACTGAATTCCATTACAGAGCCTTCATTACTGGATTATTGGCCCATTAAACCTATCAACACATCATTCTGAATAATCACCATAAGGATGAGCCTCTGCCCTAAAACATAATGACGTGTATACGCCCTGCAGCAATAATAAAATAAATTAATGTACACTCATATAACAAAGTACTAAGTGGGGTTGACAGCAATCAGTAAAAAGACTGGCATGCTTGTTTATTATTCTCTAAATTAACAAGAACAGTAGGTGAAGAATTTGTTTAAAATACACTATATCTTAGGGAAGATTTAAAGAAGCAAAAAACTGTCCTATCATCTCTAATATCCAGCCATGGAGGTACAATCGAGCTGTGCCTTTATGTTTGTAGTTCTGCACATTTTTATATGTGTCTTCCAAAATACCTTCAATTTTAAGCTGAAAAGGCTAACTTGTGGGAATGAGAGAGTGCTAATTTTCAGTGCTCAATCAGTTCTTGCAATTTCTTCCAAAACTGCCAACAGGGATGCCAATTAATTTGAGCTAAGATAGATTTTGTGATGCACCTTGAGATCATTATTGTATTTCATACAGGTCACTGACCCACTGTTGGCTAGTAATACATTACTGATCAAGAAACTTCAAACTGTTATGATTCATCTACCAAAGTCTCTTTTCCTTTTTCAGAAAGGGAATTGATAATTTTTCCTTCTTTTCAGATGATAATTGAATTCTACTCTTGAAGGATACACTTCAGCTGAAAAGCAAGTTACTGAATTCAGTTCAGAGGCAATTGGGTAAAATACAATGACCTGTGGGAAGTGATCCAACTTTGTAATCAGATTGACTCTTGAACCCTCAGGTCCATCAGTCTGTGAAGTTTAGCGGAAGCATTCACACTTTTTGAATCCGCACCATTCTACGCTATGATAAACTTCTTAAAGAAGAGCTCTTCCCTCAGTTCTGAAACAGAGGTATCAAAAAAAACCTATTTATTACTCCTGCTGTATTGATAGAAGTGCAATCACCCATTATTCATGAACACAACACATTTTTACTGTAATTTTTTTTCCTTTTAGTCCCTTTAAAAGGAGGGAGAATGGACAGATGAGGAGGGCTCTTAACTTCTAGATGTTTTTTTCTCAAAGAAATAGCTTGTACCCATCAGGGCTGGTAAGTTCATCTGGTATATTTCAGACATCCATGCATGTTTATTCTTTCCATTTTCCTGGTTGTAATATATTTTAAGACACTGTAGAAGGAGAATTATTTTCCAGTTTGATGGACATTGCTACATTGACTATGTGGAGGTTGAAGTGTCTTCAGGGCTATGAAATCCATAGACTGGATCCCTGACTAAGCCTCTCCAGTTAGTGAAGACTTTCTGATTTCTTCTTAATGAAAAGAATAAAAGCACTAAATAATGCATCTTTTATTTTGTGATAAATTTGCATCTGGCTACAGTCTACTAGTCCTTTATAGTTTTTGAGGAAGTGAGGTATTAAACAAGAAGGGTTTGCACAAAGCAGGTTAAGGGTAAGATGCTGTAGCTGAGACCACACTCCCAAATTGTACATCTGTGAGTAGAATGAGCACAATGAATAAAACTCCAAAACTCTTAAATAAAGACAATACTTACAGTTTCCATGGTTGGAGATGGAAACTTGTAGTCAAGCAAGTCTAGTTCTTTCTAGCTGTAAAATGTTTGCCAATGAACTTTCTGACAGTATATTTTATTTCATCTGGTCAGATGTGATATGGCTGCTGACTGCAGCATATGAGTTAAAGATGTAACAGATGGAGAGGATACACTAAAACTTCAAATTTTTGCATATATAAGGCAGTAATACTCCATCTGGGACTTGCTCTGCCTTTGTGCTTCATCGAACACCTCATCAGACTACAGCAGGCATCCCAGCTTTCCTGCTTTACAGAAAGACTGTCCCAAACTTCTAATATCAGGATAAAACTTTTCAAAAAGCCTTTTCCTTGAATGTGTTTAATTGCCATGGGAATAGTTTAATAGTCTTACCTTGACATTTTCAAGCCATACTGAAGAAAGCGGTGATATGCCAACTCAAGCAAATTATAGGTGTATGTATAATTAGGAACATAAATGTTTAATTATAAACCCTCAACTTACTGATGAGAAAAACTGATTCTTTTAACTTATAGAGACATTATTCTGGGAAACTTAGTTATTAAAATGGCTAATCCCTGCAAGAATCACTGTCTATAACTCCCTTTTGGCTGAAAATTATAAGTGGTAGGTAATGAAAACCACAAATATTCCTCAAAAGTTTTTAAACTTTGCTGTTGCTGCTGTTGACATTTTGGTATTATTTCTATGATTTTTAATTTTTTTTTTAATTACTGTGAATAATTTGTCAGTTGTAATACTCAGGCCACTTAAGAGGCACAACTGCTACATTTTTTGCAAATGGAACTGCTTACAGTTACCACTTCAGTGTGTATGTCCAGTGACAGCAAATGGCTGTTATCCAGTGAAAAATGCTGCATTATTAAAATCAACTCTTAAATACAGCACCCTTGTGGAACCAAAATACTACAGAAAGGATATGGAACAGTAAGTATTTTCTCTCCATTAATTTGATTAATTGCATTGTTTATTTGTTACCAAAATGTACTCTAAAATATGAATGAATACTAATACTTGTCCGTGTGTAGTAACTATAGCACAAGATATGCTGGACATATTTGTGCAAAGAGCATGAAACTAAATACAAGATACATTTAATTAAAAAGAGATTATTCAGACTCAACAACATAGAAAATCAAATTATATCTAGTTGAATTGTGAGACAATATTAGGTCACTTAAATCCTAAGCTGAATTCCAAATACAAAGTATTCTGCCTCATCAATCACAGTGAGTGAGGAGGGTTGCACACTAGGCAGCAAGACTTGCTCATCTCAGCAAACAACTGACTCTAACAAACACTATTACTTTCAGTATGTGCAGTTGCAGGGATAGGATGGGAAAGCAACAAATGTAGGCACCCTCTACCTATCAAAGGTATTTGTAGAAGAGCAGCATCCCAAATTCTCTGAAGCAAGCTTTGGCTTAAGCTGTTTCACTGCACATCATCTGACTTCCATCCTGTGGAGTCTGCAGTACCTAAGGGGAAAAGAGGGAATCCTGCACACACTGACAGCACTGCAACTCACCCAGAAAGAATTTTAGCTTTGTGTGTAAGAATTTGTCTGGCCTACAACTAACTTTCTCCCTTTGAACAAATGGAGGCATCCAATGGAATAATTGCATGTAGGGGATATTTGGGAATAATGGAGCGAGAGAGCTCTCGCGCATTGTCCGGGCATGGTGCCTCCAGCTATTGACATTTTGGAAACTTTCTCTGGCTTCTTCCCAGGATGATTCTGCTCCAAGTGAGTAATACAGTTCAAAGTGAGATAGAGAAATTTGGAGTTGAACACATCCATGTACTTATTAAGGAATGATATCTTCTCTTTCTAATGTTAATTAGCAAGTGAATAACCACTGAAGTTCTTGTACAACACCCCAAACCAGATAGAGATTTTAAGCCACTTCTCCTATGTGTTTTCTTTTATACAATCTTTCCAACCAGACCAAACAGCTTTTATAGATCTCTTTTGATTAGAATGAAAACTGTAAAGAGAAATTCTTTTAAAAAAAGGAGAAAAAAATTAGAATGTGAAGAGTGAAAGGAAGAGACTGGGAAACAGATCTTACTCCCTTTGCCAGCCATGTCCTTAAGTAGCAAGTAACTCTAAGTAACCTTTTCATTTAGAGTTGTTTTCATCCAGGAACCTTTACTTGGGCTGTAATAAACCCTGCAAGTATAACTTTGGATTTACTCTCAATCTATGATGGTCTGCATAGGTACCTCGGCCTGCTTCAACCTGCTCTCTGGATTATTATCTTCTAAATATTTCCAGCTGTTCCCACGAAGGAGTAATTTCCTTCCAGATTCTTTTAGAAAGTTGTGTTTGACAAAGTGTGCAGCAATCAGGACATGACAAATGGAAGCCTTCTTGCTCTTCAGATTCATCCTGAAAAATAATCACAATGTGTAAAATGAGAGCAAACACATAAAACAGCTGCTGCAGAATAAAAGATTATCAGTTTTAAAGAAAAACATGGCAATGCTGTAAATACTCATACTGTAGACATTAGACTTTATTATTAGACTGCCAGCTTTCAGTCAACAAAGTTTTTACTTTGTGCAAGAATTCTACAAGGATCCCTAAGCAATGATCTCTGATATTTTATATCTTTTTCTTGCCTTTATGCAACTGTGCTAATGTACTAAGTCTTACTAATATTTCACATCAGCTTTTCCCTGTGCACTAGAACATTTGTACCTTGTGCCTTAACTAAGTTCTTTCCCTCTTTCCCATCACCCCCACCTCCTAACTAGCTCACAGTGCTTTTGATGCATGTTAGCTGGACCTCAAAACAACATTTTTCTTTCTTCTTTCCTGATTTGGAGTTACCTAATTCAATCCCAAGCCCTCTCTTCTGCACACCATGGTGAACACATAGGATGTACAAACTTTACTAATGTTTTTCTGCCTTTCATATCTCTGTTTGGTGTTTGAAAGAGAAATTTCACTGGTCTTCTCAAGGAAAGCTAATTTCCCTCTTCTCTTCTGAGGACTATCATCTACTGGCTGGATTTTATATCTTGCCAGAAAAATCTATAATTTGGGTCTGTTAAAGTTAGAGCAGGCACCATTACAACCAGCCTTTTTTTCTGCAGTGCAGATCATGTGGCTCTATTGTCTCAAAACAGACCCATTTGTTGCTGTGCCACTTAAAACTTTTTCAGGTTTTCAGTTTGTTACTCTTTTGATTAAAATTGCTGATCACCTGTAGTCTTGTGGGTCCCTTGCAATTCAGGATATCCCATGATCTATCACTTTACTTCCTGGTCAAATGCAAAATATCTACTACTCTTTATTAAGATCAGTACTTCTTTAGGTCTTTCTCCTCCTTGTAATACACCTCAAAATTTCTGTGTGCTTTCAGTTGCTCTTTCATTTATCTGCCATTTGACTTTGAGAGGTTCATTGGTGTTTATTGTGTGGAATTTGTCATATTTTCTTTCCAACTTGTCATGACTCTAAGTCTCATTAATTAAGAAACATTTAAACGGACAAACTGGTTCAGGAAACATTTAAACAGACAAACCACACTATTAGGCTGATGACTCTCATTTGCACTTGAATCCTTTAAATTTTTTTTGAGGAAAGAAACTTTAATCACTCCTCATCTCTTGCATCAATTTCCTCATTCTTTATTACAGGTCCCATATATTTTCTTTTGAATACTTGGGTCTCAGAAAACTTCATACCCAATCTAATTCCCCTTCATTGTCCACAATGTCCTCCATTGTTCATGCACAATTCTTCAGCCAGATTTTTTGAGCAAATCTGGAAATTTGTAGAATCCTAAATTTACCAGTCTAAATTCAGACCTCATTGCTGCTTGCTTAATATTGTTTTATTTTCATTTTGGAACATTGCATGTTTCCCTCTTTGCCACTAACTCTTTGTCCTACACTGGGCTGACAGGCTTGACAAACTAAGGAAAGCTGCAGATTGCAAGGGAATGCAAAGAGTAGTGATAAGTGAATTAAGACAAGCTGCTGTGAGAGATATGTGATTATTAGGATTACAGTTAACAAGCAGAGAAAAATCCAGGGAACATAATGAAATGAGAAGAATTATGGAAACCAACTTGCTAGTGTATAATGAGGGAAATGGTTATAACCCTCATCCATCCTCTATTACTATTTACACTAATGTAATTGATAGATTGCTACCATCAAGGTAGGACATTCCACATACTAAAAATTTCAAGATAATATGTACTAATATTATTATATACAATACTAGCCAATACTTGCCAAACCATTACAAGAAACCCCAATATAAATCAGGAAAATTCTCTAGAAATCCATATCAACTGCTACTCACTTTTTATCCTCTTGCTAATGGTTCCATAATGTGTGTGGTACTATGTGGACCTGTTATCTTTGTTGTTACATAAAGGTTGCTTTGCTTAATTTCAATGATAACAAGTGGAAAATAAAATAAGAATGTGTGTGTTTGGAGTAATAAAATAAATAAACAGCTAACACCATTTTTAATGCTTAAATTTCATCCATCTCTATAAATAAGTTTGGCATGATCAGTGCAGAATCACATTTGAATATTTGGGTATTTTTAACTTCTTAGTGTTCTGATGATAGTTACATTCTGATGGTGTTCTGCTTGTAAGTAAAAGTGACTAGTTCAGAATCATTCAGGCTGTGATGTACAGCGCTGTAAAACAGCTAAAAATAGTGATCAAAACAAAATAATTCTGTTTTCTGTAAGAGGGATCTACTATTTGCTTCTAAGTCAGAAGGCTACAAGGAGTGGCACAATATTACCCTAAGGGAAAAGTAAAAACCTGATGACAATGTCCTAGCTTCATTTCAAATACATCAAGCACTGATATTGCACAGCTGTTGAATCCAAGTGTTAGACTGTAACATCTGAAAAAAAAAAAAAAAGGTTTTTTTTTAACTCTGTGGACTAATCTGTTGCTCATTTACCAGGACTTCAGCTAGATCATATTCAGTTCCATTCCTAGAAATAGATGGATGCCTGCTGCATAGCTCTGCACTAAGCCTCTGGGTTATCTCATGTTTCGCTCTTGCAGTTTGTTTAGACACATTTCTCCAATTGTTCAATTCATCACTAGTGAAATGGAGAAATTTGAATCTCCAGAGTTTGATTCTAATTTCTCTAGTTTTACTCAGCCCTCCATACAGAATCAACTCCACCATCTTTTCTGGCTTCAGAAAATTTCTTATTTTTAAATTGTTTAAATCAGGATTTATTCTTTGTTTGGAGAGTTTTCTGTAACTGGATCCTCTCTATCCTTCATGTATGAGCATGTAGAACAATTCCCCGTGCCTGGCTGTTCTCCTATCTATTTCTGACCATAATGTCTTGTAGTTAGTTGTATGGCTTCTTTCACATAAATGGTACTGGTAGTGGGGAACTAGCTGTACCCAGAATTTCTATCTTCCATTTATCAAGATCTTCTCAAGAATTTTACTCTCCCCTGGAGGCTGAAATGCTTTCTACTCAAACCAAGCTTTCACTAAGTCCCTCAGGGGCTGGTCAAGGCTCTTTGACATCAGTTGAGGAGGACAAATAGACCCCTTTATTTCCTTCATTTGCTGCTATGCTGAAAGCTATCCTTTGCAAATGACCAGTTTCTGTTATGTATTTCATTGGAAGAAACTCAGTTAAGTTAAGTTTCAGGAACATAATTCATGAATTTCAATGTATTCAAATCAGAATTAGAGGTAAAAACTGAATAAAACTAGATAAAATTTCATAACTGCTTTGGATACTTAAATAAACATCCCTGGCAATGCAAGAGAAATATATTGGGGAAATGATGCACTATATTAATGTTTAAAATAATGTAAAATGTATATTGAAAACCACCATTCCTTTCCTGCAAGATATTGTAAACTTTAACTGGCAGCTACATGCTAGAAAGGCAGAACATCTGCTTCATTTGTGAGAAAGATAGTCTCATGCTTTACAGAAGGCTGTTAAAATGGAAATAGATACTATTTCATCTCAGTTTCTCAGTTTCAGGAACTTCTACTAATTCCATAATGAAAACTCAGGAAAAAAAAGTATTTTACCATAAAAAATAAAAGCTGACATTGAATTTCCTGTTACCTGAGAAGTCATTCAGAGTTTTTAGCTGAAAAGAAAAACCTTTACGTTTTCAACAAAAGAATCCCAGCAAGAAATGAGGAATCCTAAATAGCCATAAAAGCTGAATAAGAGGTTTTCCTGGTCAGCCAGGAAAAAAAACTCGTTCAGTATTTCCTTCCTGTCACAATTCCCTGTAATTCACTGCAGTCAATTCTTTTTCATCCTTTGTATTCCCTTTCAGGCCTGTTATTGTACAAAGGGAAATGGTATATTGAAGGAAGAGCATTTAAGTTGATCAAAGTTACTCAAAACCAAGTAATATACAAATTAGAGAGAAAGAAACTTTTAAAACAAAGAAGAATATAAGCAATAATAATAGAGAGGAAAACTAGTACTAAAAAAATTGGCACATTTTACTAGTCAGTGGAGGGCGACATCAGAAAGTCCCTTTATTGTACAGGTAAAGGTAAAACTAAGAAAAATATCTAAATATTGACTCTGATGACATTATTAAAAAAAAACAACCAAAAACAAAAACCAAAACCAAAACCAAAACCAAAAAACACAAACAAACAAAAAAAAACACTAAAAAGAAATAGTGAAAAAAGACCTGGAGACATCTACCTAATAGATGAACATGAAACCTGAAGTGGTAGCCTGAGGATCATCAGAGCCTATCAAGCTTGATTTTTTGTCCCTTATTCTTCATCTTAGCTAATTACATCAGCTGAAGCTTGTGGTATACCAGATGTTAAAGAAGCCACACCAAAAAAATGTATTTTCATTTAGACATAGATTTTCAAATATCCAATAAGGTGTAAACTGTCAGCAGTTTCTCCTGTGATTCAAATATTGACAACACAGCTCCCTTCCCCCATGGTTTCAACACACTGTGTCTTCTCTTGCTGTGGACATATTAATAAGGCCTCCAATCTTAACATTGCCAAGAATGTTCAGTTTCCAAGGGGAAAAAAATTACACATAGTTGAATCCTTTAGAATTCTATGAATGTAGTTTTGTGAATTCCTGTGAGTATAGTTTAGGTAGACTTTAATTGTCTTGTCAAAGACTTGAGAAGTCTGAGAAATGAATTAAACATGAGTGGAAAGGCCAAGTACTGTTATGGATAAAAATCTACCTAGAGGACAAGAGAGAATAAATGTTTTATTGTGAGAAATGATTAATAGTTGTTTTTCATACAAGAGCTGTCCCTGGAAAGCAAGTGAGGACTCAGACAACAAATGGGAAGACTACTTAGGCTAATCAAGACCAGAAAGAGCTGTGAGGAGCTCCAGAAAGCTATAACCAAATGGGACAGTGGGCAACGTGACAAGCAGACAACTATGTGATATTATCAAAAGGGAAAGTGCATAAGAAAGAGAAATGCAAATCTTTCTTCTCAAAAATGCCAATCTTAAATGAAGGGTTGTGAGTATCAAATTGGTAACAAATCTACAAGTCAATAGTGAATTCTCATCGGGGCTTTTGGTGACTGCTTTTAAAAAGATGCTTCAAAATGAAAGAAGCTCAAGAAGGGTGAAAATACTGAAGCTGTAAGGGGAAAAGAGGCTGAAAAGTTTAGGATTATTTGCTTTAGAAAAGAAATGAATAAGAGAGAATATGAGGAAAACCTACAATATAATCAATGATAGGCAAGATGATGTGAACATACTTACCTGCTTGTTTCACAACATGAGAACATGGAGACATTCAATTTAGTTCAAAGGCAGAAACCTGAAAGATTCTTTATATCTTTTCGCATACAGTTAAGTTAAACTATGATACTTCTACTTTCAAGAGTTTAATTGGGCTAAATTTAGTGAGATTCAAAGAGGAATTGAGTATTTATATGATGACCAAGTCAGAGTTATCCAAATTAGTGATAAATAAAAATTTGGATGTTAAATTCTGCCTTTCATGGTTTTTATGCTTAAATCAATCTCTAAAATTTAGAAAGGAGGTGAAGGGGGATAGGTTGTGCCACAACTATGCCAACTGCAGAATGCTTGAATCAGTCCCTCAAGCTTCTTAGTTCTTCTCTTTTTAAACATAAATTACTGTATGAAATATCCACTCAGTTAACACAGTATGGTATTTATTTTTCTTCCATGTTACTGTATAGTTTAATTGAATATGCAAATTCTAATGTACAATTACTTTCGTTTTTTACAACATTGCATTATGACTCAAATCAGCATGCAACTCAAAATGAATTCAAAAACAAATAAGAAATGAAGGTAGTTACAAATGCAATCTGAAGTGCATGAACAACCACTTTATTTAGCTAGCAAAAATCTAACGGATGCCTGAGCAGGTTTCCCAAAGGAATAAACAAGCAATTAAAAAGTCAAAATCACAAAAATGTCAGTGGTAATTTTGGCTCTCTTCCCCAGCAGGAGCACTCATCAAATAAACATGAGTCTTCTTTTTACATTTTTGTGTTTTGCCTTTTCCTTGAGTGCTCATTTCTCCTTTGCCTTTGTGGATTTTTTTGTTTTTGTTTTGTTTGGTATTGCTTTTTTCTCCATTATTATAACATGGATATGAGGAATGTAAATTGCAAACTAGTGTTTCCAGATGTTGAAACTACAGTTGTGTGAAAAATGTCCCCAGAGTATAAAAATGTACTTATTGTGAATATATAAAAATGTACTTATTGTGAATCAAAGATTTTTTTTTTTAAATTAAGATAATATAACATTAACATTTGGATAGCAATTTCAGCTTGTATTCTGAAAAAAGTTAAGGAGCTGTACTATTAATTTCACAAAGTATCAAGTTCTCAGTGGTGGTTCTTTTCATTTTTCCCACTTATTCTAACTAGTCCACTAATTTTTTTCTTCCAGAGTTGATCCATTAAATAAAAGGCACCACAACACGTGTTTTTGGTTACACATATTATGGCATTAAATATTGTCTTTGATTTTACATGAAAAGAATGTTTATGTGAAAATGAACCATCGAGGAGCAAGGTGATTCTTAGTTACATTGCAGAAAATGTTATTTACTTGGTTTGGGTTACAGGAAAAAAGCTGAAAAGAATAATGGCTCACCTGCCTCATTGCGTAAGCTGATTATGGATTTCGGAGAACCTCCTTCAATAATTATTCATTACTATGTTCCTTTCATCTTTCTCTCAAACACTTGGTGCCAACTATTGGCAAAAAGAGAATAATGAAATGTATGAATTGTTAGATTTTATTAGCTGTAGCAGGGATTATTATGTTCCCTGTCATTAAATATTTGAAAATACTAATTTTAGCAGAAAATCACTGTATTTTTCAATGTATAACCACATCAAATTTTTTTCTGAAATGAGAAAACTTTTTAGTCATTAATTATAACATCTAACACATTTTTAAATTACCCATAAAATCCTGTAAATCTTATAGCAAGACACCTGGTCCCATTCAGGGTTCAGTTGAATATTTGGCAGGAAATATATATCAGTGATCTTCTTTTAAAAGCCACCCTATCACTCTCTCAGCAATGTCTCTCTCAGCAATCAGTCTGAGTGATGACTCCTCTCTTTCCCTTTTAGTTTCATTAACTCCTGGCAGTAGCCAAACTTATTCATAAATGAAAATGAGAAGAGAAGACCTTGATGAGGTTCATTATCTCTGAAAGTGATAATTATGTTATGATCAGAGGACAAGATGTTGATGCAGCAAATTTTGATAGGTGGAGCCTCAAGCATAAAATTATATACCCAGTAACAAATGTCCATGGTGATAGCTTGGAACAAAGCAGAGAGTGAATACTAGGTTTCTGTAAAGAAAAAAAATTGTGGTGAAAGAGTCCCGGTGGAAGCATAATGAGCAAAAAAACAGCACATAAAACAAGTTGGAAAGACTATTGTTTTCTCTTTGTGGTGTCACTGGAAATTAAAAGAAAGCTTATGTGCAGTCAGAACTAAATATCCATTCAAAAAATGGTAAAAGCTAAAAATGAGATCAGTTGCAATGAGCTCAGAGTATTTTATGATCCCTGAAAATTATATAGATTTCAGTCTCAGAAAGAATAGAGTACAGAAAAAAAGTTTTACTTTAGATAATTCTGCTTTGGGTTGTGACACTGTATGGGCATTATACCAAGGCTGGTTAAATAGCTAAAACCAGCAGTACTCCTGAGTCAGAAAGCTGTGATTCACCTGCCTTATCTTCTTCATAATCCTGTAGAAATGTTGTCATTGTTGTTAAGCACAGGAGCTGGAGTTATTTAAATCCCACTGAAGATATTTGAGCCTACTTTCTCCTTGAAAGGCTTCTTATTCCTTGCCCCACCTTGTTGTCTAGGCTTCCTCAATAATTAATGCAGAAAGAGAACATTTTTGGAGGATAATTAACATCACCTGTATAACAGTCCATCCTTGGAGAGGATTAATCAGTCTGTGGAGGCATAATCTAACTACGATAAAAATCAGCCTAGATATCTGGTTTAGACAGCACATAACTTTCGAATACTTGAAATTAATTTGTGTCATTTTCACCCTTGAACTTGAGCACATAGTATGGATGAGAGGTTTTGCCCATATGACCAAAGTCAAACAAATTTTAGGGATTTGGCTGAGCCTTGAGAAGTGAAACAAGCCATGTTCTTTTGCAGGATAGCACCACAAACTTCACTGAGAACACAGAGATTATACAACCTAATATTATGTGGCATAGGGAGCACTAAATAAAAATCTAAGTTGGATAAATCAGGGGGAAGTTATCAGTATCTCTTATCTCTTCTTTCATTACTGGAACTATTTTACAGTCTGTGGGTTTATTACTTGCCAAGCAAAATATTCCCAGTGGACTTTCAAAGGGCTTGATCACTTAGACTCATTTCAGATGTAAATCTGTCAGAAAACTCAAGGGTTGAGTCTGGCTCTGGACTAGACACAGGCTGACCTTCTGAGGGCAATTCTGACCTGCAGTTTTTAAAGAAATTTGGACAAGAAGGGCTAAGACTAAATGCATTAAAGAAATATATTGAGTGACCCTGAAGCAGTTAGTTTACAGGCTATGTAAACAAGATAGAAAGTGTTTTGTGAGAAGTACATTTTTTTTCAATGTCATTCTTCTCCCTTTGGAGTTTATTTCTGTCCTTATTGCATGTATACAGACATTGCATGGAAACCTGCAAGCTGGTTAAGTTGGAATTTTCATTGAATATTTGATGCAGAAAATATAAATGCACTACTTGTCTTTTGCTTTCTTTAGTTTATTCTATTGTCTACTATAGAAAGAAGTATTAGAAGAATAAAAATACATTTTATTTCACTTGTGAGTGCTTTGTCAAAATGTCTGTCTTTTATAGGAGAGGTCTTTTACTTACTTTAGTTGTTTTGAAATCTAATAATTGGGATCCTAAAATATTTACTGTAATTATTCTCTATGTAAAAATGTGAACAGTTAAGGGATTTCTTTGCCTTCTATTGTATCCACCTTCTCTTGATGCTCCTTTTAAAGGGTTTCTATCTAGGATATATTTTTCAAGTGTCTCTTTGTAGATTAGGTGTTGAATGTATATTTCTGAAAATCCCTTTGGGTTTAGAAAGGTGAGACACACATTCTGTGTATATTTAGGAAGGTTTGGTGACACATAGAAGTTGAGGCAGTGGAAACCAGTGTATTTAGTGAATCAATATTTTTTAAAAAATTCAGTAAGCCCAAGACTGAATGTTTCGTGGAATAACTATCTTTTTAAAATCTCCAGGTTTCACAGAGAAATATTTTTTTTTTTTTTTTCCCCTGGTATTTGCTGTTAGCCACACAAATTACATGACAGGATACCTGCTTTGCTCACTATATTTCTAACTCCAAAGTTTGGTATTGCCAGCGCAGTGTTAAGGTGTCATTCTTTAAAGTGGTAACCTGCACTGTTTTATGATCGAGTGCCTGATTGTCTCTACTGTGCAAAATGTTTGCCTGCAGTAGAAATTTGAAACCAAATTATGGTCACTATAATGAAAACAGGGAGACTTCATGGATTTATTTTGTGTCAGCTCAGAACAGAGGCTGTTTTCACCTGTGAAATGTCTGTAGATAGTGAGTTAGTAAGAATACAATAGTTGCTGTTGTTAACTACCCTGTGTTTCTATACTTTCGTGAGATGCAAATCACATGCATATCAAAGTGACCTCTTGAATGAAGGCACAACACATGCTGTGCACTTGCTTGTGACCTATCACATGGGAACATGAATTCTGCCCAGGGATGCTATCTTTTAATGAAGAAAAAGATCCAAAAAGAGAACAGAACAATAAATAGCTATGATAATATCAGTGAGTAGCAAGCTCACTCACTAATGTATTGGTTGCAAATACCAGTGTACTTTTGAGCTTACTCACACAATGGTTGTTCATATCTAGTAGACGCTTCTTCACAATCCTAATCAAACAATGAATAATGGTTTGAGTCCTAACAGTTTAACAACACAGCCAGAAAACAGGTTTACCTGGGGCAAACTGAGAGAAAAGGCATGTGACATTATATGAGTAGGCCATACTAGAGAAAAAAAATTCAGGTGAGTAGTTCAGTCTGTTCTTTCCCTACACAATAGATTCTGTGTTATGGCTGAAAGGAGGAGAATGCTCCATGTTCTGTATCAAAGTAAACAGCAGGAATATTTGATGTGTAATTCCAAATTGTCACTGACTTCCCCTAAATGGTAAATATCTTTCTAATGTCCATCTTTTGTAAGGGGCTAAATGAACATAGGATATGAATATTTTGCTTATACTTTAAGCAAAAGACAACAGTCAGTTATTTGATCTGAATGGCAATTTCCACTGTACAAAGCTGTACAGCCTAAGTGTCAACCCAGCAAAGTAATAGAAGAACTGATGTGGTGGTACTTGACTAATTGAAAATTAAAGTCAGGTAAGGTAGTTTATGATAATGAAATGGATTTTTTTGGAAAATCGTAAAAAAATTAATTAAAATATGAAAAAATATGAAAAATATGAAAATGTCAATACTGATAATCTTATATTTGATTTTGCCAGTAAGATTATAAGACAATTGATTAAAAGTAATTATCAGTAAGGCATTTGTCTTCTTTCTGCATGGCATTTTGATTAAGAAAGTAGAATGATACAAAGTCAACATTGACTGAATTGAAGATAACTAACCAACAACCAAAACATAACAGTAATTGTCACTGAGGGGGTGGACTCCAGTTGGGTCTCACTCATTCTTGGTCTCATTCTGTTTAATATTATAAGTGTCGGCAAAAACTCCTATGAAATCAGTACTGACATTGGCAGATGACATAAGGAATAAGATTGATAAGAAATGGGTATGCTAGGTCACAGAATATCAGCAAACATTGTGTGCTTTAGCACAACCAAATGAAACATCATACAGATAGAAAAAAAGTATGTAGCTCAAAATCAAAGGAGATTGTCTACAGAAATCTACCATCTGTGGTATCCAAAAAGTTAAATTAGGTTATAATAGAAGGCTTTTATAATTGTTGAATGTGTAAAAACAGAGGTAAAAAATCCAAATAATTGGAGATAGAATTTAGTATTTCTTCATTACATGGGCAGACTTAGAGAAAGGAGTTCAATTCCACTAGGCTTTAGAGGCAAACATACTTCAGGTAGCAGAAGAGGCTTCAGAAGCTTTAGAACCTTGAGAGCTCTGATGTAATTTCTTTTCTTCTGAGTTATGATGGTGGTGCTGGGTTGGAAGTTGGACTGGATGATCTTAAAGGTCTCTTCCAACTCTGATGATTCTAAGATTGTAATTTTCCTGCCAATGTCTGTAGTTAAGCGAGATTATTAAGGGGAGGAATTTGCCTCTTGTGTTTTCTGTCCTCCAGGCAAACCATACTAGATGCTAGGTTCATCTATATTTCTTTTACTGCTAGTATTTTTAATATATTCAACAATTTTCACATTTACAACCTGAAAATACAGATTTTTGATGTATATTACAGCCTATTATGCGAAAGAAATATGTATGTTCCTCTAGCAAGCTAGCAGTAAATGCATAGGATTTATGCAGCATTTTTCTTGTGTGCTTGTTCAATGTCCTCTACTCGAATGATGGTGCCCTTTGTCTTCCTCCCTACTGACATTTTCTCCACTAATCCAGACAAAGTCACTTTACCTTTGAGACTGAAGGGTTAACCTACTTTTCTGTGCAGCCTTTATGTTTGCTCTAGGAGTTATCAATGGGATTTGGAATGAAGTGTGGAAATGAAGTTAAAGCACCAAGGGTATATTGCAAGATAAGGTAATGCTAAGAAGAAATACAGAATTTATAGAACTGATAGGTTTATATTTGTTTATATTTAGATTGAGGGGTCAGAACAAGACAGTTAATCTGTGATAATATTTTAACATAAAATATATATTTATGTGTCTGTGACTAGGAAATCCCAAACCTTCTGGCTTAAAAAAAGAAAAAGAAACAGCATAGGAAAAAAAATTACAATTTACTGAAGTGTTGTAATAAGGCAAAGAATAGAAAACAGACAAAAGGAAGGTAAACTGAGTCTTTTTATGGAAAGATATCTTACAATCAACAATTTTATTTTGTTGATGTTCCACAATTTGGCATCATTAGCTACCTCTGTACAGGATAAATTAACAGGGCAAAATATAAGAAGAAATCATAAGTAATCAAGAATAAGAATCACTTTTTTAATGTCAGACATTAGAGGTCTGATCCTGTGTTACCCTGCATCTTGCCAAGTCTTTCTCAAATGAGCAAAATCATATACAAGGTAGATATAAAATGCCATTTTACTGTATGAAGCAATTTGTGTGCTGTGTAGGATCTTTGCACTCTTCTGAGCCTGAGCAAAGCATAGGGCAGAAGAGAATGGCTGGAGAGACATGGAAGGGGAGATAGGGGTACCTGCTGAAAAAGCTCCCTCATTCAGTCTGCAGTCCACAAATGCTCAGCACAATTGCTACTCTGTATAGCTTTGGTTTTGCTGATTTGGCCATGTAGATAAAAATTATAAAAGGCTACATATGAAAATTCTGCCACAGTTAGGTAATGTGGTGTTACAGCCAAGAGTTACCTCGCCTCCTCAAATTTTTGACAGCTTCAGAGCCGTGGAGGAATGAGAAATATTAATAGTCACAAGGAGCACCTGGTTGATGGGCAGTGTATGAAATATGCAGATATTAAATAGATTCCAGCAATGATAAAAAAAGTAAAATCACTTTGCTAGATCATCTTCTACTACTTTAAGTTACCACGTATTTCTGCACTAAAATTAATAGATATATTAACAAAACAGGGAAAGGAACCCAGTAACTTGAACTTAGGCAAAAAGGTGAAAATTCCACAATATTCCAAATGACTTAAGTGAGTTTGCTTCTGCAATACTTCTGATAAGTATTGTGTCATATAATGTTTATAATAGATAAACAGATAAGCTGATCATTCTAAAATCAATGGTGTTACATTTTGTCAGTCATATAATTTTGTCGGTCTAAACTTTTCTACAAGTTTTATTCTAATTTTTCAGATAAAAGACACATCCTGTTACATTATCCAGTATGGCCCTCTGAAACAGACTTTTGTTTTCTAATAATTTCCTCTGAATTTTAGCATTAGTCACTCTACCCTATGATGTGGCTTCTATCAATCTCCATTGATCAAGTTTTAATAATTTTTCCTCTTCTACCTGTGTTTCCTTCTGGCCTGGAGTATATTAAACAACTTTCCAGTTATGGAAACTTCAAGTGCAGATAGTTTTTAATAATTTTGATTTGTTGCAGGAAGCAAAAAGCCTGGAATCTCAGCAGGATTAAAAACATTCAGCTTTCCATAGTTCTATGAAATTAAATGGCAGTGTGCCAGTCTATATACTGTGAGCTTCAACACATAAATATGGAAACAAACTACTTTTCTTCTTGCAAAAAGTATTTAAAGCTTTCCTACATATTACTACTTTTTTATTTTCACTTTTTTCCTGGGGAAAGTAAACACATCCACATGCTACTCTAAGGATTTGCAGTTGTAACAATGGGGAAAAAAGCAGTACATTCCTCTTGATAGGCAACAGAATGAAAAAAAAAGCCACCTATAATTCAGAAATACAGTTTATCAAATAAAATAAGATGATAATAAAGTAATAATGATGTGATTCATGAACCAGAAACTCAGATTGTTCAAGAAATGTAGTAATAGAGTTAAGAATGTAATTCATTAGTAATATGAAATAGAAGAGTTTCACAGCAGGAGCTGAAAAAGTCTCAAAGTAATTTCTTCATTAGAGCTTAATAGAAATTGAACATGAATTTGTGCATAATTAAGGTTGAATTAGCAGCAAAAGTGAGACATGGCATCCATAACACCCTCACAAATGATGAGAGTACTTTGCTTAAGAACAGCAAAGTCTTGACAAGTGAATCCCACTTTCAGGTTATTCATTTACACTTTACTGCAGTATATAATGAGGTTAGTGTGGTATTCAGGGTGCTTAACAAAAGGTAAGTTCCCACTGGTCAAAGTCTTAATTAAAAAAGTGTCCTGAATAAGCTACTATTCCCCTTTTTATTGTTATGACTGTAATCACTGAAGACATATAAATTGTTTGACACCTTGTAGAGCTGAAGATTACTTTAATTTTAATTTAAGTGTTAATCAGAACGATTTTTTTTTTTTATATGTAGCAAAATGGCAATATTTGCTTTTTCAAGGACGTAGGGTTATAACGGAGTGTATAACTAAAAGATCAGGAGTTGGGGACTGAAGACAACATCTGCTTCTCTGCTCTGGGAAGCTTGAAGTGTGCTGCTTTTTGACTGCTCAGGCAGATGTCTTGAGTGCAGGTACTTTTTTGGGGTTTTGCTTTTCATGTAACTTTCTGCAAGTTTATCTTTGGTTTCTGGTTTCAACTTCATAAGGCAATTCAAGTACAGTAATTCTGAAGCACCATTTCCCACACTGTGCATCTGTCAGGAGGACACTAATATGAAGTCATGGCAGATGTTTGTCTCAGAAGTGGCCATAGGGTACTTGCTCACTCCCCTCCTCAGTGAACTTCATGGAACTTCCCAAAGAGATATCAACCAAATTTTAATACCATGTTGTAGCACCCAGCTGTATCCCATCTCTTTTATCTGTACTATATTCATTCTTTGCATTAAAAATGCATGGTGCATTAAAAAGAAATATCTGAGTCACAAAATATGCATTCCAGGCATAAGCATTTTAATAGATGATGAATTAATTAATTAGGTTGCTGATTAGTTTCAATAAAGCAAAGCGTTTATCTTGAAAGGAATTGAATTTCCAAAGCTGAAGGTGCACAAATGACTTGCTTGAGTATTCACAGTGTTTGAAATATGAAGAAATAACAAGTATGGAATATGAAATGTGAGGATTGAACAGTTTACATACTTTGCAGATGCAAAGCAAAAAGCAAGACAGATATTCCCATTTTCTTACAGAAAACAGGGGAGTTGGAGAAATATATAAAAGTACCCTTTTTGTGGGATCAATCTATATTAGCCCATAATTCAGACACTGCTCTGATTAGCTCTGGTTTGAGAGAAAGTTAACACTCATAAGTCTGAATACAAAGCTTAAAACTAAATATTGCTGTATCTAAAGACAGTCCCTGGAATGGACACTACAATCCAAGTGAAATCCAACTTCTGTTTGGTGTGAGGTGCCCTCTCTCAAAATCAATAGCCATGAATGGTACTTCATAGACTGATTTCAGAGGTGGGAGGGAGGTCTGGCTTTTTTTGCTGAGAAGCATTTATGTATAGTGTACATCTCACCCAGAGCAACCACAGAAATTAATCCCTGTTGTAATTTTAAATATCCTTTTCACTCTTTTTAACTGAAAAAAATGAAAATGTTATAGGCTATGTATTCATTAATCTAAGTGAATTTAATCATAGAAGTAGAAACTAGAAATACTTTATTATTATATTAATTCTATTAATACTTATAATTAATACCTATAAACTTATTATTTACAATTACTTCCCATGGAAACCAAAGGGTAAATGTATTACTTTAAACTATGACTTATTGCCACTGCTAGCTCTTTCTACTGATGTTCATAGAGGCTTGTGTGAAATAAATAAAAAAAAAAAAATTTGTTTCAGAGACATTCTTAAAATGTGTCTGATATATCTACAAAATGTATGTGTTACATATATATCCTAAATATATATATATTTATATGTATATGTATATGTATAAATTATACAGCAAAATGTGCTGTAGTAATTATAGTAAATAAAAGCAAACACCCCTTTATTTTTGCTTTTACTGTGAGGCTCTAAAATTATTGCATTTTTTGCCATAGTGCTGCATACAAGATTTCTGTTGAATATTCATATGACTGTAATACTGGCAACCCTCCAGCTTTCTCCTCAGAGCTTTAGATGCTTCTTATGGGTGCTGTTTCATATTTGAGATTTTCATTTTTTACTAAAACAGCAATATATATCTAGGATTATAATTATGGTAATATACCAATTTTCTATTTTAAAATAAAGGCAAAATAACTGCTTTCAGAAAAATTATTATAGTAAGTTTTAGTACATCTCTTCATCAACACTTGAAATCTTTTTCTTCTCAAGCTACAATATAGGAATTATGCTTTTGAGACTTTTTTCATTACTATTATGCCAAGGTACTATTAAAACAGAAATTTAAGAATAATTTCATCTAATCATCACCACCCATTTTTCCAGCAAAACAATACATGAGAGGAAAAAGAACATAATAATTTAAATGATCATTTAAGCTTAGTTAATATAAATGTTTAAGCAAAGACAAACACATTGGAGGGTGGAGGATTTTTAAAACCACACCACAGCCCTAATACAGTCCCTTTTAAAAAGGAGATTAATATATTGTATCAATATCTTTTAGCTGAAAAATATCATGTTTACAAAGGTAAATCCTATCTCTTAGGCTGCTGTTTTTTTCCTGTATTTATTCTTGGAAATGCTAGAAAAAGTTCCCTTCCCTTCATTTTGTTAATAAAGGTCTAAAAAATAAAGCTTGAGGTAAATTTGCTCTTCCTACAGAGAACAAGCAAATATATGAATATATCACCAATAGTATCCATACAACAGTGGTTTGCTCCTTGTAAAACTGGCCATCTTTTGTCCTTTTTGTTTTTATTTACTCTTTGCCTTCACTGCTAGTGATTTACCATTTAATGGGATAAAAAGGTGAAAGAAGGAGGAGGGCCAGAATGAAAAGGATGATAGAATTTGTGCATCTGCTTTGTGAACCACCTCTCCAAACACTCTCACTGTCTCTTCTGATTGAATCCCTTTCCTGTCTTTTTTAAGACATTCATTTATGTAAGTCATTGTAAGGTAAAGTGCTACCTCTGAGAAACAGAATAGGCCTGAAAAACTGTGGAAGTGCATTGATCAGGACATGAAAAAATCAGATTACATAAAGGCTTAATCAGTCCCTGACATCACGTCTAAACACAGCAGTAAATGAGTACTAATAGGAGAACAACCACCAACAAGAGAGTGTTAAAGGGTTCTTACACCAGTGGTACTTCAGCTTACAGACATAAGAAATTTGGCCATTACCTGTCAGTCAGTCTCACGTGCAGTTTATGACAGTGTGTTTTATGGCTTCAGAGGGACAGTTAGCAGGGAGAATTTTGTAAAGACACCATGAAGATTGCAGAAATTGTGTTCAAATATCAACTGCTTAATAGAAATGTTGGATATGTCACTTCTCAGAAGGAACAAAGTTCTGTGAGATAAAGGTACATAAAACCCTTAAATTTTTATTTTAAACACAATAGACTTACACCCTGCACAGTGCTTCTGAAAAGATGTGGAAGACAAAGGAGCCTTGATGTGTGCTTCAGCTAAGAGCTGGGGTTTAGGGTGTATGTTTTCTAGCATACTTGCAAAACAAATATTTGCTGTGATGTCCTGGCTAGCACTGCCCGCTTTTCCCTTCTGCACATCCTGGGTTACTCATCTGCAAGCAACATAAGTTGGTAAATCAGTTTGAAAAAAGCTGCTCTCCTGCCCATTTTATACCTCACCTAGAATTAAAAAATGGATCCAGGATTCCTCTCTTCTAGGTTGGTATTTTTCATGAGCTGTAAATTAATTTACAATATCTCTAGCTATATAAGCAAACATGTCTGAAAAGATTTTTTTTTACTCTTGGAATAAATCTATATTCTGTTGACACTGCAACCTGAGGTAATATTGTATGCATCAGCATTTTTAATGTATGCTAGTTTGTTCATAAAACCATTGCTGCCTGAGCTTACTTACTGTCACATTTTAATTCCCTAGTGACTGTAACAAAAGAAAATCTGATACAGGCCTTTTTCAAAATTATATTTTGGAAACAACCAATACCATTTACAATCCAATAGAAATGCAACTGTTTAATATACCACTACATTCTGCTCTGTTCCAGTCTGTCTGCCTGAATATAATAGCCCAAGCATTTATGGCTCTACTTATGCTAAGCACATACACCTAAATCAGATTCCTGACTTTTTTTCTTCACTTCTATGGCTTGAAATGAGATCCAGATGTTATTAAACTCTTAAATTTTGTTGTCTATTCTATAAAAATATAATGTTTTCATATCATGTCAAAGACCCAAGACTCATTCAAAATTCTGGTCTTTTCTATCAGTCCAATAAGATGACATATTTGTTTTCAGAATCATCTGCCTTCTAGGTGCCACCCTTAACATTGATTTGAACACAGCTATAATTTTTGAAATGCAGATGAATGAAAAAGAGTAATCTGACCTTGTTCTCTCCAGCTCCTTACTTGCCTTGTTATTACTGGCTCAGTTTGTGGACATTTTCCATATATTCTCTGAGTTGCTTACACTGCTAAGGTGTTTAAAATGCTTCCTACTAACATTTTGAATTCTATTCATGAACTAATAGCACTTTTTTGTCCTTGGTTGAAATACATACACAATCTCCCTCTTTGAGAAATATTTGGCAAAATTTTTCTCCCCATTAGGAACCAGGTTACTAAATGGAAAAGGAACTTCAAAGCATAGATCTTGATCTGACAAGAACCAAGAAAACACTGGGGACCAGATTGTATGAGCTAATGTCAGACTGCCTGAGATGTAGATGTTAAATTTTAACCAGACACCAGGCATAGTATTCAGGATAATCACAGAATTGAGAGAAGGATGCTAAACTTCTAGAAAATTATAGAGAGATGGAAATATAGCTCCTTTCTTGGAGCTCTAACCAAAGGCAGCAGTGAGGAATAGTTGTGAAACGGGGATTCAGTCAGAAATCCCTGATGCTCTGAGTGGTGGGGTAGGACACTAGCAACACAATGGCTACAACCTTTCAGGAGGGTAGGTCTTCAATCCTTTTGTGTCTGAGTCATTCCTCACCTCTGCAGCCAGGAATGTGTTTACAGAACACCTGGTGGGAAGGATGAGACCATACTGGATTCTTCTTCTTGCTTTTAGGATTCTTAAGGTTTTTGTCCTATAGCACTTCAATGGAAACTGTATTAATATGATAGTAGCTGTGGTCAGTCAAGTCTGTGCATGCCTTTTGCCTTTCAAAATCAAGTGTTATTACAGAAAGAAAAAGCATTAATTGAACAGCAAAGAGTAAATAATGAAAAAACAATCATTTCACTGTAAGATAGAAATAGTACTGTAGATAATGGTTAGATAATGAATAAACTAAAGACCTTGTTTCACATGAACAATTAATTTTATCCCAAGAGGGGAATATGACTGATTCAACACAATTTGTTCCATCTTAACAATGTGCTTAAATACCTATTTAAATTTTAAGTACATATTAAATGTTGTATCTTTTAGGAATGCTTCCATTTCAGGCTGTAGTTAATTTTTTTCTTTTCTACATCCTTTCAAAATGGACATAGCATAAAAACTACAGAGGTCAGTAAAAATCTAGAAAAATGGGATTGTGGGGTGAGGGCATGGAAATCATTCAAACAACCTGCTGGGCATTCAGAATAGCCCCCTTGCTGATCCCATATTACTTCTTCATGAAGTGACCCATTTTAAAAGCAATTAGGTTATCTTCCTGTTACTCTGACAAGGAATTTTCTAATTTATAAAGAAGTTTGTTCATAACCACTTCATACCCACTTCTTCTTGTGTCAATACTTGTCATTTACCACACATTTACCCACACCCTTCGACTGGTTTTGCTTTGATAAGTTTATGGACAGTTATCTTCCATAGTCTGCATTTTTTTTTACTGAAACAAGTCCAGTTTTACCCTCCCCTATTAAAAATATGCTCCATTTATTAGCCGACACAGAAGCAAATATTTCTCATTATTGACTCTCTGTGACACCCACCAGAAATATTCACAAACCATAGAGGAAGTTCATGGAAATATCCAAGCTGTTCCTCACATTCACAGTCTCTGAGAGCTAGCAGATCACAGCAATTTTCAGAATTGGTGGTATCTCAGAAATAAAGTGGTACCATGACAAGAACACACACAATTGGCTTTATTTAATAGTCAAGGGCAGCTTTCATGGATCTTTATAGCTGCAATCAGAAATAACATTCTTGTTTCCAAAACTAATTGTCATCCTGCCCCCATCCCCCCTGAATACATATTTCAAAGGAACTACTTCTGGTTTCTAGCCAACAGAATGGATTTTACAATTCATTACTGAAAAAAGAATGACATTGAATTTAACCTCCTAAATGTAATCCTTTTATGTCTTGCTGGCTTGTCATACAGCCACCTTGGTTTTAATGGCAGCTGTTTTCTCAGATTTACAGCTCAATTTTCACAAATGCATGAAATACTTATCATAGGTCTCAAATGACACGTGTTCAGGAATGTTACAATAATCAATAAAGGCATTTTTATAGTGTCACTAAACATTTAATCAAGCTTTCAAGACTCTTGTACTGTTATGATTTTCTCCTTCTGGCATTAACTGTATTAGATAGTCTGTAGAATCTGATTATTTGTCCTTTGTGGAACATTCACTTTTACTAATTGCCAAATAAAAGATATATCTTGCACAGAGTGTTTATAGAGACAGATGCAGCATTAGCAAGACATTGGGAACAGCTGTCTGCTACAGATTTAAGGGAAGTATAAGTTTCAGAAGACCTTAGCATGTTTAAGGCTAAAATTGATGAGAGTCTCCATGCCTGACTTCCACAGTATTTTCTAAAGAATACTGGAAATTCAGTCCTGTGTGCTGCTTTTTCCTATCCTTCCCACATAAACTTGCTATACTTTGTTTTAAGATGTTTTCCATTCTCACATGGAATAGTGGGTATTATTTCAGAATACTTAAGAATCTCTCACAAGTTTTGCAACATCTAAATCAAATCAAGCTTTTATCATTGCTCTTAACTGTCTACCTAGTTTTGACTATTTCTCTTGAGCCATGATTTGTATCTGGTTTGACATGATATAGGTTTGGCCCCATACAATGACCAGTTTATGAACAATATTTCTTGTCTGCCAAAGAACTGAACATCCAATTTTTCTTCCTTTTTATTGTTAAAATCCAGATGCACTCCCTTCTCTTAGTTTGAATAGCATGTGATAAATATTATATGCCTAGTAAGGTGTCATTTGATTCTATTTAGCTATTACTGTTGTTTGTGTTTCTATGTTTTTATAAGTTTTATCTGTCTCTCTAGTCTTGACTTTTCAATTTTATTAGTTGTTTTAAACTGTTTTTAAGTCATAATTAATGGTTTATAATAAATGTTTAAAATCATATAGTAGATAAAGTTAAGTCAAAAAAGTGTGTAATGTAATTGTACACACAGACAACTATGTACACATAGTTTTGATTCAATATATCAAACAATTATGGAAAATGGTTTGTCCTTATTGTACAATATGTTTTTCTATAATGAGAAGCATTGTGATTCCCACAACAATGGACTTATATTTGTGTACCAAACTTAAGCTTGCTTTTAAATCTCTGGAAATGACCAGTAAAATTCAGTCATTCTTGTAACAAGTCTGCTTTTGGGATTTTAACCTTTCTCAAAAATTTACACAAAATGTGTCATAAGATCTAAAATCCCAACATTCTATATGTAGAGACTGTAGTAAATAATAATCAGTTAAGACTGAAAATGCTGCACTGAGCTAGTTGTTCAGAAAAAAATGTTCTAGTCCCATGGCTGCAGTACTTTTCCCCTGAGGCATATACACATTGTAAGAAGGAGGACAATGATACACAATGTATATCATTTGATACAGGTTGGGTATGAAACACAGCATCAATTTTTTCTTTCTGAAAATAAATTAATTGTAGCAATAACAGATAATGTCCTAAATTCTTATGGTAATACATTTTATTTATGCCAATGCCAATTACATGGCAAAGTCCAATGTGTTATATGAAAAAACACCACTGCATGTAATCCCTACATAAGGAAAAGGGACAGCAAAAATAAATTGGTAATGATTTGAATTCCATTGAGAGTAAACAAAATCTAAGAATGCAAGGAAATAGAAAACACTTTTAGTGTAATATTTTTCTCCTTCCTAACATTAAATCCTCTAATGCTGTAGTTATAGTGACCAGAATTGGACATGAGTTGTTAGTGTGGAACCCTTAGCTCTTGGGAAGTTTAATGCTGCTGTTCCTTCATGAATAAGAAACTGGAGTGAAGGTGGAAAAAAGATCATGGAAACAAACAAGTTTTTCCTTCTCAGCTTTAATATCCTTGCACAGCTGGCATACCAGCAGCATGTTGCCACACCCTTGAGATAAGCCAAATTTTCTACGTCTAGTAGGAAGTTTTAAAAGAAATGTTTCAGTCGAAGTTCTTGTTCAGATTTAAGTACCAAACAGAAGTGAGAACTTTCACACTCCTAAATTAGACACAGAAATGTCACCAAGTGCCTTTCTGTGTTTCCTGTCTTGAAAGACTTAGAGCTCTGGGACCCCCAAAATTCTCTCTGAATGCCATGAGCAACCCTTTATCTAGGGATGCCAGGGAAAAACTGTAATGACTTTTTAGAAGAATAGTTCCATCAAATTAATAGTTGGCTGAGGCTCAAACTTCTATGGCTTGAGTACAAGCTTTTTGTGGAACTTAAATAAAATGTCTCTTCAAAAAAGGTTGCTGACATACATGTCTATATCCTATCCAAACTACTGTAAAAATCTGATCCAATAAAAAATAAATTGCTAGTCATCCTTCATTTGTAATAAGGTTATGGTAATATTCCTAATACCTACTATATTTAGTCATAGATAGCTGTATTTGAAATCCTTATATGTACAGGATTAGACAAAAATAATTTTGCTGAGTTGTTGAATTTTGTAATATTGCCTAGAGAAAGGAGGCATTTTTACTTATCACATTAAAGCAAAAATCTTGTATGCCTGAAGAACATATGACAGGCTAGAAGTGCAGGATTTGTATAAGGAACTTGTGCAAGAGAGAGGGTTAAAATAGAACCAGATGTTTGTGTTACTGAACTTTCTCAGAAGCCCTTAAGGGAGCATTAGGGAGCATTCTGGAAAAAAACCTGAGGTCTTAGTGTTTTCATGTTCCAGAATCATGATCCATTTTAATGCCTTATTAAAGCCTTATATATACCTGATATCAGGAGCTCTTTCCTGTTTTTACAGTTTGCAACCTCAAAAATGCTGCTACTGTATAAATGACAGTGTGAGCCATAACTGTATGAGTCTAAAACTGAAACAGAACTTAGTCTCTGTGGAAACATGAAAAACTACAGTATCTTCTCCATATCAATTAACCCAAATGAAAATAATTTGCATAAAATTATTGCACAAAAAGAATAAAGCTAATTAGGGGCATCTCTTCCTAATTTTTAGACTGACAGGACTAACAAAACTTACTAGGAATTCTAAAAGTTCTGTACTTATGTGTCAGAAATATTACCCCAGAACTATAGCCTCAGTGACTGGTGAAATAAATATTGTAAGTCCTACAGAGCCTTTTACATTTTTTTAATCAGAAGAATTTGAAAGTTTTTTATTATGGAGACAAGTTGGAATTTAATGAAATTATACACTAGTAATAGTTTTGAAAGAAAGGCTAAGTGTAATTGAAGAAAATATAAAATCCATGGTCAGTTTTTAATGTAATAAAAGCAATTGGTTTCTCAGACTTGAAAGAAATAGCATGTTTTCTGCTCAGTAATGCTTATTCTGGCAGTTGCTCCTGGCTATGCAGCTCATATAATTTTGAAAGGTACAAAGACACAAAAAACTTCTTACATGAAACAGAACTCATGGATATTAAGGTGACAGAGGGTGAAGTGAAGAGTGTAGGCTTTGAAGAAAGCAAGGCAATTTTCAAAGCAACTAACTTTATATTCTTTTTCTAGAGTTACTCTGTCAAAGATACTTAGCTCAGCTGTCATTTCCTCCTTACTAAAGCCATATGTTTCACAACTTAAATTGTCAGATCCATCTGTGTTATTGGTGGTGAATAGCAGTGGTTAACTGCACACTCTGCATACAGATCATTCTGTTGCACCCAGGCTCAATTTTCATTTTAAAAAATCAGCAGCCAAATCTTCCAGCTAGAAGTCATAGACATTTTCAGGTTTTTGACTAGGAACAGAGATGAACAAGATCTCTTTCTTCTTGCCTACATAATTTGTTCAAAGACATAATGGGGGGGGGG
>VZRH01004630.1:1949927-1995257 GCA_013397555.1 Urocynchramus pylzowi | reverse complement strand
AGGGGGGGGGGGGGGGGGGGGAAGAAATGTGATTTTTAAATGTAATTTCTTTAATATTTTCAAGTTGAAAACAAGTATTTTTCAATATTTACAGTGGCTTTAGAAGACCACACAGCTAGCATACTAGATATTACTCTATTCCATCATGCACAATAACCTTTTGCCTATTGTAAAAATTAACTTTTAAATACCAATAAGTATTAAAATTTCAGTAACATCCACTGCCCCACATCATCACCTGAGACATATTCAGCAAGGTATTTCAGCTAATAAAATATTTTTTTCGATAAGATTTATTATGTGGATTACATTTTGTAGAAGCTGAGTCTTCTGACTTATGAAGTAGAGGGAAAGAAAGTGAAATCATTGCAGTGACAGCATGGTTTCAAGTGAGGTATTATTTTCCAGGAAAAATGTTTTATCTCACTTTCAAACAGCTCTAACAGCACCATTAGTCTCAGAGTTGCATGCTCCTTTTAAAAATGCCACCCTTGCATAACTAGAAGCTTCATCAATATAAGAATGTTTCTGTTTCTGATATATATAGTATATATAAAAATATATATATGTATATATATATATGTTTTTGATATATATAAAATATTTATAAATATATTTATCCAATATATTGCAAGAGTTAGGGAGTCTTGTTCCAGCATACCAGTAAGCATATTGTGGATTTCTTCTGAACAAAATAAACCCCACCTGTGTCTCATAGCATCTTTCTGAAATGACAGTATTTGTAGAGCTGGAAGAGATGATATTTGAAAGCTCTCTTCTTTCCTTTAGAGCATGACTGATTGCATCTTCAGAGAGCATGTGTAACCAACCAGACCTTTCCTAACTAATATGTAGGAGGGGGAGAGGTCAGAGAGGTAAAATCTTTCTCCAGTTCCATGGTAAGGGTGACTTACAGGCCCATGGCTGCCTTCCAAACTTCTGAGCTAAAACACAGTCTGTCAGTGATCTGTGTAATGAGCAGCAGGAGCAAAAGCCTTTGAATCAGAACCTTTCTTGATTTCTTGGATACTTTTCTTTCCCACAGCCTCCTAAGTCCAACTTGGGGCCAGTACAGGAAATAGTTCTGTTTTTATGCAAACACACAATTCTGTTAAGAGTGAAGACTTTTTAGAGTTCTGACCCAGCCCAAGAGCATGAGCCTTACTCTAGGCCACTATTTCTCAACTTCAGCCTGAACTAAGTAAAATACCTATCTTCTTCATACAAAGAAAATTATATAAAAGAATTGCTTTTAATCTCATAAAATTGGTCCCAGAAAAAAAACCCAAAAAACTTTGATCAGCATAAGAGATTAAGGATAAAGGTAGATTGAGACACTTAGGCCTCAAAAAGTATATGCTGGTGAACAAATGCAAATATTTCAGCTTTATAGCAGCTTGTTAGTCATGCACAAAGCTATTTTGAATGGAGAAATTTCCACAGCAGCTGACATAAGGATGAATTTTAGAACTGGAAGAACTGAGAGCTTTATGGTAAACTTGAATAATAATGCTGGTGAACATCAGCAGAGGTTTCAAGCCTACAGCCATAAAAGTCAGTAGTGAGCTGTCAGGTATTGGGTTGAGTGCTGGTATTGAAGGACCTTGGCAGACTTCAGAAATGGGATAGGAAGGAATAAAATATTGCATATCAAATATAGTGTGAAAATCCTGAAAAAAATGAGAGCACATTAATGCAAACAAAAGTAGCAGTTGCATGGACTTCAGAAAGACAGTCTGGAATATAGTATCATTGATAGCTCTGAAATGTCCCATTTGAGATGACTGCATAAGCTCTTTCTCACCCTCCTAGTATGGACAACAACTGCCTGTTTGTGAAAACAAAACAGGAGATCTCACCTCAAACAACATAATGTACAGAAAAGGAAAATATTGGTTCATTTTGTTCTTTTATAGATAGGCAGTGTTCCACACCTCTATATACACGTAATATATGCAAACCATTCAAATATTCACTTCCTCTGCTATTTAAGTGGACTGCAAACCATCCACCATTCTGCTAGACAATTAGAATACTTTTTCTCCTGAAATCATAATCAGATAAATCCTGAAGTTATCTCTGCCTTCTTCTAGCTGCATATGCATTAACTTTTTCCTGGTGATATTTTTAATTACGATTGAGGTGCTATAAAGAAGCTGATAACTTTCTAAATATATTGCTGAAGAATTGAAACAAAGCTAATTATTCTCCTCCAAAGCAGGGTTTGATAAAGAGCTTGATCTTTTATTTTTCTTTCTTAGATGTGCTTAACTTTTTCTCTGTCAAGTATTTTGAGCTATCTCTTTCCCATGATAAATGGGAATTCTTTCAAAAAGCAACTAGGGTCAGACTGCATACTGTCTGCATGGGTATGAAGGTTTGAAAAGGATTCTTCCTTTCAAGTGTCCATTCCCACTGCTCTGTTGCTTGCATTGCTGAGGTTGTTAATGATAGAGACTGTTTCTACATGAGAGCTGAGAAAATCCTGACCCTCAAAGAACCCTCTTCTGAGAGATCAAAACCAGTTGTGCTTGTGATGGTTTTTTTTCTTCTGAAGTATCTGTTTCACTGAGTTGCTTATACAGTATTCCTAGCTGTATCAAATTTTAGTGAAAAAAACTCAGATTAGTTTTCTTGACATTAGAATATGCTATTTTAAAACAGTATTCTGTTGTTTTTCTTAGGTTCTCTGTTTACTAGAAAGATTCCTAAATCATAACTAGGTAAACCTAGTGAATTCTAAGTATTGCCAACAATCATTAGGGGCAAATCAAGGAACTCTCCACCACTCTCCATTTATATACACTAAATGAAATGTTACTTTTTATCTCTCAATCTTACTACAGTCCTACTTGCTCTACTTTGATGTCAAGGTTCAATTTTTCTTTTCCAACAAAGATGACAAGTTAATCATATCAAGAAAAATTAATGGACACATTTTCAGAAGTGCATATTAATTTGGTCTGATCAGTTCCCAGCAATTAATACTTTCAGTCTTGATTTTCCAAGGAACTGGGAACACATTTCAACTCTGGGTGATAACTGAGGCAGCAAAGCCACAGAATACCAGTAGACCAGTCAGTCTGTGCATGAAGACATTTAGTATAGGCAAGTAGTCTGGTACAGTGAAGTTTTAATCCTTCTCAAAGGCTGAACCTAGAATTCCAAATTGCCTTTCTCTACTCAGTAGTGCTGCTTTGAGGCCATACTGAACTCCAGGGAATGACTTGTGTATTTGGGTGTCAAAGCTAGCTAAGATTTCAGACTTTCACTTAGAGAATATGTCTATTATTAGAAATATGGAGAAATATTGAGAGTATATTTCTATTCTTTAAGCCAGGCAGTAGGATGACTTTCTAACAATTAGGAAAGATAGTGTGCTTACTGTAATACCCCTGCTCCAGATCTGTCAGGAATGATCTATCTCCACCACCTGAAATGTCACTCCAGAGGATCTTATGTCTTTAAAGTCATGTTCCTAAACCAAAGTTTTCACCATTTCAATGACTCCTTTTCTCATTTTATTTTCTTTGCTGTTACCTCCTCATATCCTTTCTGCCTGAATTAAGAAACATATTTGTAGCTCATCAAGGAACAAAAATAGGTATGCTGGAAATATTTTACAGCAACTTTTGAATTTACTAGACATTAATCCTAGGCAGAACAGCTTGTTTCTGCTTACCACAGAAATAAGGAAAAGTTTTAAAACATTGCTGACTGTGGACAACATTAAATGCTTTTTCAAAGTAGAAAAGAAAAAACTGATGTGAAAAAGTTGAAATGAAGCTCTAGAGAATCTGTCCAAAATTAATTGAGGCCTTTTTACTGACTGATATATATGGTGCAATGGGCAAACCCAGATGTCACAGTAGAGATTTCTCACTGACCTGGTTCTAAAGTGTTTCCAGACGTTCTGAACACATCTGAGGGCATTTCTGCCTCTGCATTGCACAGAGTGCAGCCAGCCCCAACCAACAATATTTCCTTCCAGTGTGTGATGAGCGTGCTCAGTGGGATGGATAAGCTGTCTGAGTGCTGATGTAGGGTAACAGATTTGGATTCTGATGACTTCATGAGCCTGTTTCTAAAAGAGGGTTTTCTGAAAAGAATAATGTATGTAATGTATTTTTTAGAGTTGTGGACTTTACACACAGTACCTTATATTTGAAAATAAGGTGTATCAAATGTATAGTTTGAGTTTTTTGGTTGGTTCATTTTGTATAAGAGTGTATAGTGGGGAACTTATGGGTAATTTCCTTGTAAAAATAAGTTTTACTGTTTGCTCTGTCAAATCCAAATTTCAATAAAATAAAACTGGAAACTCTCATGAGAGAATTTCTCAGTGGTGCCCACTCTGAGAGTGTGGTGGGTTTACCTCATTTGCCAGGTGCCCACCAAATCTGCTCTGTCACTCCCTTTGTCAGCTGGACAGGGGAGAGAAAATGTAATGAAAGGCTTGTGGGTTGAGATAAGGACAGAGAGAGATCACTCAGCAATTACCATCATGGGCAAAGCAGACTCAGCTTAAGGAAATTAATTGAATTTATTACAAATCAAATCAGAGTAGGATAATGAGAAATAAAACCAAATCTTAAAAACACCTTCCCCCCATCTCTCTTTTCCTCCTGGGCTTTACTCCTGAGTTCTCTGACTCTTCTCCCTACAGCAGCTCAGGGGAACAGGGAGCTGCAGTCTGCTCATCACACGTTGTCTCTGCTGCTCTCCCCTCAGTGCACACACAGCTCACACTCTTACCCTGCTCCACTGTGGGGTCCCTCCCATTGACAGCTCTCCATAAACTTCTCCAATGTGAGTTCTTTCTGTCATTTCTGTCTTACTCTCTTAGTTGAGTTTAGCTCTTGTCAAACCAGCATTTCAATATTTCATATTTTTATATTTTAAGTAATTTAGCTTTGCGAATTGTCATGCTAAGTCTATCATCTGGACCTCCTTTTATAATTTAAAAATCTCTTGTCCTGCCAATAAACATCATAAATAATTATACGGGGAGGATGTTTTAGAATTAATGTCTTTTGGGATGAACATCTTTATTTTCTTTACATCAAATAAACACAAAGTATATAGTTACATTTGCTGGGAAAACTGATGTGGAAATTGTGCCTAACTGGAAAAAATAATGGATGTTTTTGGCAATAAAGCAAAAGATATCCCATTAGAAGCTGATAACTGCCAGTGTGGGTGCTAGACAATTGAGTAATGTTTTAGTGTAGTAGTATATGTCTAGTGTGACACATATACTACTATAATACACAATATTAAATAATATTAAATGTGTGAAAACTAGACAAAGTTTTCACACATTTAATATTATTTAATATTGTGTATTATAATTTCTGATGTTATCAACCTCCATGTAGAACTAATGGAATTTGAAATTTGCAGTACTATAATTTTAGCATTTTATGATACTGAGGTGATAAATCTCATCCCTGCTTCACACATCATTGCTATGATATAAACTAAATATAGGGAAGTTTGGAGAGGGAAGGCTGTCTTTGAAGGAGGGGTAGCTATTTGCATTGTTGCCTCAGGACAACACTGCCCCTGTAGGGAGATGTCACCTCTGGATAGCAGTTACAGATAAGTTGTGTGGAAAACTCTCACTCTATTTTTACATTGACCACCTTTCTTAGTTTCAATCTTTAAGCCTTCCTTGGAAGGATTAGCACCTGAAACTTTTCTTGGTCTCTTCAGCATGCTCTGTGGCATGGTTATGAACAACTTTCTTTAAAATTGGGCTTTACAGTCTTGCTGTTTCACCCTCTAAGCCAGTTCTGATTTCCCACTTTAAAATGTCACAGTCTGGGGGTCTGTTTAAGAGTATTAGAGGTTTTTTTCATACTCATGAGGAATTTCTAGTGTTCTAAAATTTTGAATGTTAATCCCAGTGTTTTACAAAGCAACTGAAGAAAGATAGTTTATTGTAGAACCCTTCAGCCATCTCAGCCTCACAAGATACTTTTGTTTGAAAGGATGGTGACCCTCAATTGATATAGATGATACACTGATTACTTTTATGGACAGATTCCATATCATCCCAGCTTTTTTGTGTTTAATGTAAAAATTATCATGCTCTGGTGACCTAGAAGTCCAGATAGCCATTCTTAGTCAACCACCAGACTCCAGGCACACTCTGCTCAAGGGCACAACAAAACAGAAAGTATGAGTCTTCCTGATGAGAATTCATGTGCAGAAGGATGCTGGAGAAAATTGTGAACACAAGTTACCTGAATGACTAGTAATAATCTAGATTAATCTGATTTTGGATTAAAGACAGAGTTAAGTAAAGAATAAACATATCTGTAGTCTTAAACTGCTTCTATTACATAGATCAAACATTTGTCTAATTTATTGTGTAGATGAACATGATTATTTCATATCATCTCTGCTTGGTGTAATAGAAATCTAATTTTTAAAATAATATATTTAGAAATTGTGTCTCTGAACATCCTTAAAAGCTGTTTATCCAATATTCATGAATATGAAATTCTGTCAGCATTGAGTTGTGTTTAATAAAATTTGTTTAATTTTATTTGAAGAAACTGAATGGTGCTTTATTTTTTCCACAATGTTAGGATACACTTAGAGCTTTCATAGTGGGAGTGTCAATAGCTCAACCTCTTCCAGAAAAGGGCACTTTGATGGCATTTCAGCTCTGATCTTCTCATTTCAAATTTGAAATCCAAATCAGGAAATAAGGAGAGGTTCCTTATGAGGCAATTCAGATATTAGTCAAAGCTTCTTGTCACTGATTATGAATATTGCTGATCATTCACATGCCAGGTACTGCATTACTGGGCTTCAGGAAATGGAAGTAACTTGAACTGAAGGGCACTAAGCACATTTTTAGTAAATTGAGGATAATCATATGTTACTACTTATTAAGTAATTAATTAATTAATAATAGCAATATACTACAAGAGAATATATTTCCAATAATTACGAGAGAACATATTTCCAATAATGTTGCCATCCTTATTCCCCCCGCTGAGTTAGGTGGCTTTTTTAATGGACCTATAACAACTGGACTAGTTTAGTAAAGTTTTACAATGGGCAAGGATCCAGTTTTAGGTGTCTAGCACAATAGCTGAAAACTGTTATCCAAGGTATTTTGAAGGGTCTTGTGTTGTTAACATTTAATTCAGATAATTTTTTAATGTAAGCCATTGCAGAACGTGTTTTTCTTCATGTAGCTATCACTTATTTTAGAACTCCTGATCAATCACTTTCTCAGGATTATTGTTGTTTGCTTTCTTTGTTTAAGTAGGGGGTTTTGGGGCATATGAATTACTATAGTTACAGTCTGCGTGGTGAAGAACAATAGATCGTCCTTGACAGCAAAAATGTTTATTAATTTCTGATGTTCTGCCACTTTTATGGATCAGATAAATACAAAGAAATTCTGAAAAAATACCTGAAAGATTATAAGGTATTGGAAGGGTTAAAATATCCTTCAAGGTATGAAACATTTTAGCAGATGTGAAAATAAAGCCTAGATCTTTTTTCTTAACTCTGTTTTAAGAAGGACTTTTCATTTAAAAAATAATTGCTTCCAGTATAGATTTATTTTTGCAAGAGATTTAGAAAACAGAGGTAAACTTGTGTGACCTTTCCCCAGAGTTTTGAAAATAGTAGTTTATCAATGAAATTATTCAATATTACTGAATGTGATTTTTTCTAACCAAGACAATGTATTAACAAAGCCTTGCTTGTATGGCATATCACAAAAAATAAAGGAAACACTTATTGATCCATTTTTATGAATTCAACAGAAGTTATATTAAAACAGGCTTGCTTTATTGATGCATCTGTCTCACTAACAGCTTTTACCTGTTTTAAAAAAATCTCATGCTACACAATTCTACAAGAGACCTTACCATTTGAAACCTCATTAAAGCACCAATCCTAGACTATGAATGAAGGAGGAAGGGAATTTAAAGTATATATTTATAATATTTATAGTGTATAGTTACAGGGTCTCTTTTTACATTTGATTTCTTTATTCTACATTTTGTTACTCTAAGCAGACTTATTAATGACTGTCTTTCTTTGATTTACATTTATATTAGATGAATTTATCAAAAAAGTACAAATTCTGTGGGATTTCTTCTTTTCTGTGATCTTCCAGATCTCTTGTGAGACTGTTCTTTCAAAGACAGGTGTCAGTTCTTGAAAGTTTCCCTCAACCTAAGAGACTGCAGGCTTTAACATGTAGGCAAATTGTTTTGTCAAGAGTTCTTATCACTGAGTTTGACAATAAAAACAGCAAACCCAAATTGATTGCTCACTTATATGTATATATTTTTAAAATTATTTTTATATGTCTGTCTATTAGTCTCATCATAACATAAAATTAACTCGCAAATAGAAGAATTGTGAGAAATTACCTGATGTTTGACACCAATAATGTAAGCACCTGTTGTGAACAGAATATGGCAGAATCCTAGCAACCACTGCAGGCAGGGGCAGCTGACAGGGAGGAGCTGAGCTGCCTTTATTTCTGGCTGGATGCATTATTATCTCTGAGTTCACAACTGAGAAATAGCCTCTGCTACCCAGCCTGGCATGGCAGACTAGAGAAAGCTAGGTCTCAGTAATGATCTGTTCTGCTCAGAAAAGGCTCAGAAAAGATGGGGTCAGTCTGCATGGCATGAACACAAAGCTTTCAGGGGACCTTTTCTTTCTCCTTTCCTCTTAATTATGACTTAATGTTATAGCAGTCTGTCACATTCCAATATACTGACTTCAGCTGGGCTGCTGTGTGGGAACACATCCAGGATGAGTCTAGGCTACCCTGAGAGGAAAGATTATGGAGTCCTTCATCAGTTCAATAGCTCAGGATTAGCCACCTGAACCATCTTTGCAAAGAGTGGACAGAGTCTGAGATGGGAGAAGGATGATTATAGAACAGCAGATTGCTTTAAAACCTTAATAAATCTAGAAGTGTGTGTTCTAGCTCAGCAATTAATTTTTATTTGCTACTATAATGAAACTTTAGCAATAATGATAAAATCTCAATTGTTTATATAATAGTGTCTGTGAGTTTACAAGAAGTATTTTCAGCATGCTAGATAATTAACATGAAACTCAGCCTACATCAAGTAAATCCACAGTCCAAGCTGCAATCCAAATCAGTGTTCTAGGAAGTAAATTTGGGCTACATATATAAACTGTTTTCATTGTTGTGGCACAAACATAAATGTTGGCAGATTTTTTTCCTGCAATGACATGAAGTTAATTCTTTTATAATTGCTATTAAATTAAATAACACACAGAAAAACCACCCAAATAACTTCTGCTTGAGAAAACATGTTATTTGACGAAATATGAAACTTTCATTTCTGTTTTCTGTCCTTGTGTTTTAATTAAACCAACATAGATTGTGGAAGGGAATTATCTTCAGAGAAGAAATTGAAACATTTTTATTTGAAATGGTAGAATCAAGCATTTTGAAGTATTCATTATCTCCTGGTAATTTTTTTTTTTTTTCAGCCAAAGAATGCTCTCCATTTTTATAAATGGTTTGGTATATTTTTCTAAAAAGTTTTTTTTTTTTTTTTGCAAGCTTTAGTCACTTATGTTAGTAAGCTGTATATTGCACACATATTAAATGAAGAAGAATGTCTCTATCTTCCTACTGAATGAGAGGAAATGCAGCTTACATACACTCACTTTCAGATGTGAAACTCAAGTGGCTGTGTGTCCTTCAACTCTACCTCGCAATCTCACTGCACATAACAGTCATAAGTAAGAGGTTGAAAGGTGATTCAAATGCAGGATAAAATTTCAGAATCCCAAAGTGATTTCAGCTTCCCAGAGTATCACCTAGAAACACAATGCTTTTGAGGGGTAACATCCCAGAACGTTCAGTGTTTGAGTTCAGCAATATTGTAGACAGCAGTGAAGGCAAGGATGGTTGGGTGTTGCAGGAAATAATGATCAAAAGGTGAAAGCAAAAATGTGGAACCTTGCTGTGGAACCTTATAAAAACAGGGGTGAAGGAGACCCAGCAGCCATGAGAAGCATGAGCTCTGGGGCATTTCCATATCGTGACGAGTTCCAGAGAGAGGTTTGCAGAAAACCATAAGAGTTTCTTTGCCACTGTGTTAGCAGACCTTGTGGCCATAAACTCCATGAGAAGAAATGCACACCAGAAGCTGGATTTTAGGTACAAACGTTGAATCACAATTATTTGGAGATGTACATGTGAGAGATACATTACGTACACAAGGTAAACCAATGTATATCAAGCAAAGCACCCCCTGTCTTTTTGGACAACATTTTTATGCCATTATTTGTAGATTTTAATCTTTTTAACTGAGACATAGTGACAGCTAAACTCAAAGTGTTCTTTTCCATCTGATGGGAAGGAATGCAGTGTGAATGGAATACTGCAGACACTGTTTTGAGCATCAGTTTTTTCTTACTTTATTGAGTCAGAATATGCAAGCGTTCTGTTGTCTTCTGGCAGAGCTGAGGACACCAGATACCAGTCACCAGATACTAGTACATGATAAAACATACTGAAAGATAAACTTGCCTTTTGTGATGAAAATGATTGATCTGAAGTTTTTTAAGGATTTCTAAAATACAAAATCTAGCCTACAATATATTTCAAAGTTGAGGTTTGTATTCTCTTTTATTATACTTCCACCTTATTTATAAAAAACTTCCCATACATTTAGTAAGAAAACTTGTCCTAGTGGAGAATTCTATGTAGAAAACTATACCTGGGTTTCATTATTTTTAGCTTTTGTATCATATACTAATTAATATTTGAGATTTTTCATTAAAATTCATAGATCTACTCAATATAAATAAAATTATTTCAATGAAACTGTGCATTACTTTAAAATGTGTGTACGGTGTTCAACTTAAATAAAATGAAGTCTGGCAATTTAAAGCATTACCATTTTAATTAAAGTGACTGCTAACACATTGAAAACTTGAACCTTGAAAGTTTTGATGCTGTTTGCAAGTTGCCAGCCTACAAACAGGTAAAGTAAAAATGATAAGAGTAAGAAATGGGAAAAAAATTAAGAATATAAATCTACTCATACTATTATATAGCAATATCACATTTTTCAAATAGAAAGGTATTCCTAGCTCCTAAATCATAATAAGTTCTGGTACTTTAAAAATAATTTAGGTAGTGAGTTTTTTGTTTGTTCTGGGTTTTGTTGGGGTTTTGTTTTTCTTATTCCCTTTCTAATACAATGCTGGCATGCAATGACAGCTCCTGTATAAAACCAACCTTTATGTTTACTGGAAACCTGAGAGCATGTTGAAGTCTTACTCATTCCTCATCTTTATTATTCTCATTTCAGAGTGTCCTGAGCTGAAGCAGTCAAGGTCATGGTCCTGCATTTGATCTCACAGAGTACCCTGTGCTTGTTCCATCAGATGGTGGGTTTGGGGTTTTGCTTTGTTTCATAGGGTAGCTGCTGTGAAGAAGGAGCTGAGGTTGACAGTTCCCTTCACCAGCAATCTATAAGCTTTGTGACTTCTGCATACTAAAGGTTTGCCCTACACGTTATGAAAGCATGATTTCTGGATGGTTATTAGTTTTGACTAGGCCCTAGCAGATGATTTATGGGTAAAACAATTCCTTTCTCTTTCACCCTTCAGCAGAATTACACAAAACAGTTAGCAATACAGTGCAAACACCTGGGAGCTTTTCCATAGCCCCTATTCTTCCTTCTGTACAGTGTTTTGTTTCTACTTCAGAGCTGACAAAATGTATGGTTTTACAATTCAGGATTGTCGCATGTGCTGCACAGCATAAGGATCCAGTCTTTCATAGGCTTAATGGTTTGATAGCAAACAGTTTTTGAAAGCTTCCCAATTATTTAGGAAAATGATTTCTATTGACTTTTGTCAATAGACACAAAATCCGTGGAAATTAAAATTAATAAGACATGGACAAAAATTAATTTATAATATTACTGCATAACAATAAAATAACCAGCAGTCATGGGAAGAATGAAATCCAACTAGAGCCACACAGCTTTTTTTACACCTTCAGTGTAGAACAACTTTACATATCTTTAAGACACAGGAAAGAATGCAAGGGAGGAACTGTGTAACTAAGTCGTCTCATTCTCTCTGGTGGGGGGCTCCTGTAAAAAATTCATAGCTCTTATGACTGACTTATTGTAGTTTTTGCAATTCATTATTATTGCAGATTTATCTCACCATAGTCAGATGTCAGTTTTCTTGTATGGGTTGCCATGTTTATAAACATAAAACTTTTTGTTTTAAAAAAAACCAAGATGTCTTTTGCCTTTAGAATATAAAGACTGCAAGGGGTGAAAGGACAATGCTGTGGGAAAGAGTTACTTTTGATCTAATGAATACAAAGGAGACATTTCTACCTCGGGAGGTGAATGTGTGGTCATTATCAGTCACATAAAATATTTTAGTTGCCCTCTGCAGTTGTGACTTCTGGGCTCTCATAAATCAGATGAGATGCTGATGGTCAAACAGACTTATTATATTCCCTGAGTCAAAAGTACTGTTTTTCCACAGTCATTTTGACCTTGCACTTATCATCTAGTCCTGTCTTAAAATAAATCTTAACAGTTATTTTTCACTGCTGGCTGATATCCAACAAAGGAAAACGAGTATTTGAGTTTTATGCAGTGAAAAATGAGAGCTTCCTAGTTTAAAACTAACTTGGTCTCCTGTGAAATTCCACCAGTTACCAGTCAGCAGGCCTTAGAAACTTAAATGTCTTTGTGTGGGGATGAGCTCTTGTATATGTACAAAAGTGCCAACACTGAGAGCCTTGAGGAGAGCCAGATATTTAAGGCTTCCCTGCTAGGAATAACCTCTCCTCACACTCTTCAAAGAGCTCTTACATCTGAAAGGTACCTGAGCCCTACTAAGGTTGTTTCTGTAATAACTCCTTGCTGAGTTTTTTCCTGTTGCTTTCTTCCAATGAGATGCTGGGCTCTTGGGGAGCTTGGAGATCAGATGATTTTTATCCACATAATCCTAGGACAAAAAAAAGAAGCTCATTACAAATGGCACAGAAATGAAAGTAAAATAAAAATTGGTCCCAGTGCCACAAAAATCTTCAGTCCAAATTAAAAAAAAAAATCCACAAGGAAATTTTTTACCATATCAGGAAAACTGAATGTGGTAAAATAATCTGATTGTGACTTGAACAAGACTGTCTTCAGCTCTGATCTCTCTCAAGCTTCTAAAACTAAAGGTTGAAATAGTTCATTCTCAGACAACAAGAAATGTCTAAAGTATTTTTTTTATTATTACTATTGTTTTGTTTAACTGTGAGGAGTAGCAGTATTGGCCAGTCTTTCTCCCTTGGGGATGATTTGTGCTTGTATTATTGTGAAGAGTGCAAAATACCTAATCAAAGCTGAGATAATTTGGGAAAGCAAGATTTGGTTTTGTTTAAATTCCATTAAAAAGCTGTATAGTTTGCCTAATTTTCATTATAGATATTCATCAAATTATACAGTTGGTTAGGAAATCCAACAAACATGGTATTGCAAATAAATTTCTGGCATTCACTTCAATGAAGAACTTCATCATTTACTGTGAAGGAAGACAACTATTTAAAATGCACTGTGAATAAAGCCAGCTTCCAGGAGATATAACAGAAGTTGTGTCTGCAAAACAGAATAAAACACATGAAAAAAGCAAGTTGTCTCTGTTACCAAGACACCCACCCAGAATCCACCTTTTCCTCCAGGGCCATGGCCAGTACTGTTGCCCAACATGACCTCTCCTCTGTAAGTGCCATTTGGTTTCTCCTTATTCACCTCACACAGGCAACCTAAAAAGGACAGGCAGGATTGTGAGGACATCCTGAGGACTGATGACATGTACTCACTGCATGAAACTGATGACATTTTGTCAGGTGTGCAGGTTTCTGAAGGATAAGTGTGGGTGTGTTACCTTGTAGTGCCATAGACATAACATGGCCTCAAAAAAAACCAAGAACTGCTGCACATCAGACATCTACTGTCTCAGCTATGGGCTGCCTGCTTGCCATTCAATTGCCATTTAATCTATTACTTCTCTAAGAGCATTAGACATATCTTCATCTCTTTTAATAAAAAATAATTTAGAATCCAAGTGATCTTTCCTACTGTATGGTTTTAACTAAACTGTGCCAATCTCATCAGTATTAGAGCTGGTCTAGATTTTTGATTGACTCCTTCTAAGTTCACTGCAGCTCAAAAAGCTCACTGCAGCTCAAACCCTCAACAGACTCTTTCTAGCTTCCCTGGGAGTAAGGGCTGTACTTATAACTCACCTCCCTTCTACCACCTCTCCAAAAAGTTTAGATTTGTGATGCTTTTTGGGCTCATGTACAGCCTTAGAATAATATAACTCTGGAATTATCCAAACACATATGCTTATTGCACATGCTACATGTCCTAAATAATCTCATAAGTAGCCAGCATATCACAGGATAAAATAAATAGGATATATTTAAGTGCATGGAGGGAGGGGTCAGTTGTAGGAGGGCCTTCCAAGACACAACTAGAGATCATTATGTATTTGCTTAAATTAAGACAGAAGAACATAAGTGATTTCTCTCTGCTGTGCTCTACTCCTGTTCCAAATATTGCATTCATTAAAAAAAAATAAAAAACATTCTCTGTCTTAACAAAGCTTTTATTAAAAGGTAGGTTCTCTGCAAAACAAATTTGAGTTATGCTAAAAACCAGCTACATCAGAAAACAGCAGTGGTTTTTACTAAAGCATCACTAGAAATACAGCTTTCTGAGGAATGTTAGAATTGCTGACAGGTTGTGGAGGTGGCAAGAATACCAGATGTAATGGCTGGAAAGAAAAGTGACCTTCCTAATTTCACTAAATAATAATTCCTTTGTGACCTCTAGCAAGTTATTTAGGATACATATTGGAAAAGCTCCTAAAGAATTCATATGCCAAAATACCTCCCATTTTCAGGGGGAATTAGTGTGTTAAATGTACCTGAGTCACTCACAGATGTGGGACATTTTCTCTGAAATTGCTCAGGGAAGTGAATCCCCAGAGAATTAGAATGGCAAAATTTTTAAAGAACTTATTTGTAGAATAGTGTTGAATGATACTAGCCTGCTTCACCAGGGTACAGGAAGACCTTGAATTTTACAGTGGTTAACAGCTTAGAAAAATATATGGATACACAAGCACAAATGCATGTTTTCTGTGTGACCTAGATGCATACTCTGCCTGGATTCTCTTGGTCAGGATTAGAAAACTCACCCTGTGCAGCTGGAAATGCAGGAAGGTAATAGATCCCACCAATTCTGAAAATTGTGGCCAGGCCATTTAGGTTACTTGAGAGAGTGCTGACTTCTCGGAAAATTAGGACTATAAATGCAATTTAGGTGGCCCAGAGGAATCACTGAGGAAAGTGAACAGCCTTTGCCTTGTTTTGTTTACCTCAGAGAGCTCATTGTCTGGAAAAAAAAGCTGATTCAATAATTCAGTTGATTATCCCGCTGATAACGAGGACAGAAAATTGCTGAAGATTTCTCAGGTAGGACTACTCCTTGTGATTAGCTTTTAATACTCCTAACTCAAAAGCAGCTTTCTCAAGTCTCAGAGAAATCAGTATTTAATCACCTGGGACTGCTAAGGAGAATGCAGCCCACGCTGGTTGACAGGAAAGGGTAACACAGAAACATTCCAAGGCCAGTGATAAAGTAGAAGTTATTTCATCTTGTTTTTTGCCCTCTGAAGGAGCACAGATAAGTTCACTGCTACAAGAAATAGGAAATGCCCTCAGGCACTGGAGATCTCAAGAGTGCACGTGTGTCTCTCTGCCTCTCTCTCACACCACCAAAGAGAGTTGCTCTTTAAAAATCCTGTTTCAGACAAATTACTGAACTCATCCTATTGAGCCAGGAGAGAAATGAATCTGCACTAAATTCCAGGATTAATTGTTGAGGAGCACTTTCACACAAACTGGTGCAGCAGTGAGGTATCAGAGGACTGCACTGTGGGTTCCTGAAGGTTACACCTAGTTTTTTGATTCACAATTAGGACAAAAAGCCCAGACAGGATGTGCCATTTTACTTTCCATCTTCTTCCTCTCCTCTCCAAACCCCCACATGTACATGCTCAAATATTTCCATAACAGGCAAGTATTTTTTGGTCTAAGCCAACAGTCCAGAAGAGTATGTGGAATGTTGTTACCAGATAAATCTTCTTTATTCTTTTGATGGAGATTCAGCAAATAGCAGTAAACAGAGGCTGGCTAGAAAATTGGAGGTAAGCTGAGGCCATGCTCTCAGTGTTTACATTTTTATTTTGACAATCTGTTCCCTTGAACATTTGGCCTCCTTTTGGGCTTCCTTCATCTTCCCCAGCCTGGATGGTGCTCTTGGCCATGTGAACTAAGGGCACTCCCTTCATGTGGACCTGAGGGAGCTTACCAAGGCATGACCTCAGAGGAAAGAGAAATACCTTTACTGAGGGCATCTGCAGAGTTTGGGTGTGAGCAACACAGCCAGCTGTTCAGCACTATCTGTCAGGGCTTTAGGGCTTATCATAAAGCTGATTTTGGGAGACAGTGAAAATTAGTATTGGCACCTGATGTGTCTGCAATTTTCAAGCATCTTCAGCATTAAACAGAGGCTGGTATTTAGGACTTTGACTATGTATAAATCCTTTGGATCTAATTTTGTGTATGTAATTTATGTTTTGAAGGGAACACAGGTACTATTGGTTTTGAATTCACAAATTAAAGTGGATCACAAGAGATATATATCCATGTAAATTGAAACTAATGAAGAGGCTCCTACAAAGCTTAGCAAAGCCAAGCTATGTACCTTAATAGATCTCTGCAAAAAAAGAATGTTGTAAAATTGAATTACAGTATTAATGCAATGTGCTACTGCATTAACATACTATAGCATGAAATTAACTTAATTGTTTTAGAAAAACAATTATTGTTTAGTGTAATTTCCTATGTGTTAATACTGTAGAAACAAGGAGCCATAATCAATTTACAATTATCATCCCAGCAGGAGAGATTTTGATACCTGTAATTTACTTTGTCCTACTTTCTTTTCAGCCTTGGACTGAAACTGTCAAAGCCAGATTATCCTGTTTCTGCACAAATACTCATTTTTCTTCCACTTCCCCTCTCAAATACATAAAGTAGTTGCAACCTGAAGTCACTGAGTACCATGCTTACCATCAAGCCATGTGAAAGCATAGCAGCTATGTGGTCTAATGCTGGGCCAGAACCTACCAACATGAAGGAATGGCCTGAAGTTGTGTCAGGGGTGGGTTAGGTTGGATGTTATAAAAGAAATTTCTTCACCCAGAGGGTGTTGGGCACTGGAACAGGCTCCCCAGGGAAGTGGTCACAGCACCAAGCCTGACAGAGCTCAAGAAGTGCTCAGANAATGCTGGGCCAGAACCTACCAACATGAAGGAATGGCCTGAAGTTGTGTCAGGGGTGGGTTAGGTTGGATGTTATAAAAGAAATTTCTTCACCCAGAGGGTGTTGGGCACTGGAACAGGCTCCCCAGGGAAGTGGTCACAGCACCAAGCCTGACAGAGCTCAAGAAGTGCTCAGACAATGCTCTCAGGCACATGGTGTGACTCCAGGGGATGTCCTGTGCAGGGCTAGAGCTGGACTTGGGGGTCCATTCCAACTCAGCATATCTGTGATTCTGTGATATCTGGGGTGAAGGTGTTGCAAGGAGAAGAGGAAAGCCCCATATTGCTGAGAGAGTTGTCAGTGCTCTGCTGAGCTGTGAAGGGAGGAGGCTGCTGGCAGCTCTCTGTGTTGAGGTGCTCTGCTGGCAGCTCTCTGTGTTGAGGTGCTCTGAGCAGAGCAGGTGCAGCTGTGGAGACCTGCTGGCAATGCTGACAGACAGTGCCAGAGGCTTTCTGCCCTGACAGAGGGAGAACACAAAGAGGTCAAACAGCACACTGTAACCATCAGAGCCTTGCAGTGGGTGGATTGAATCTACTTCACAAAAAGAGAGAGGATTCTCTGTGGTCGTTGTAGGGTCTTTTCAACACAGAAGGCTCAGAGGAACAATGAAATGTTCTTCTCTGCAAAACCCTGTGCAAAATCTTAATCTGGACAAGTCTGAGCAACTTTAGTACCTGTAGATTCTCCCAGATATATACTTGTGGTATGTCTGCCATACTGTAAGAATCCTTTTTGGTTTAAAATGATTTTTTTTGTTTTAAAACAACCAAATATTTGTATTAAAAGGTGAAATAAAATCTTTAAAAGAAGATTTAGGTAGTGAAAATCAATAGGCATAAGTGTTTTGGAGTATCTGAATGGCTGATTAATGCAGATCTTGACCCATTTAGCTCATTTAACCAGTAGTAACTCCATGCCACATCAATTTTATAGCAAACAAGAAAAAGGGAAGAAAAAAAACTAGAACTAGACCATTGTAAATTACATCAAGACAGTTAAGAGTCAAACAACATTACTAAAAAACCAAAATTTTATTGTCTTGTAAGCCAGTTGGCTCTAAACCTGTTGGTTATTACTCTAAGCAAAGTATAGCCATCCATCCCTTCATAATACTAAACATACATTTGAAGAAAATAGGTTTAAATGAAATTTCAAATTATTTATTTATTTTTAAACACTCTTCAGTTTATATAAATTAGTGCATTTTATCTTATACTTGCAATGGACAAATCATGTGCATTTACTGCACCTCAGCAGTAAATCTGAATAAAATGCTTACAAGGGGTATTTCAAGAAGTGATGGTACCTCAGTCATTTACAGTCCTGTAAATATCCTCTTAGGCATCCCAGTAACAGCTGGCTTTCATATGTTCTACAGATGCCTGGTATACATTCATTTCAGAAAGGTGTTTAAATGAAATAGTTTTCACCATAATGCTTGAAGGAAAGAAAACAGCCTTCTTTAGTTGTCATTGTGCTCAGATTCAATTTATGATGACTGGAAACAGAATCAAATGGGGTGATGATGATCAACAACAGTTTCTAATGTTTGTAATTTTGCACTAATGCATACTTTTTCAGGTAAAAGAAGTTAAGTTTATGACTAATAGCATTTCTTCCTTTCCCTCAAATTTGACCAAATCCATAAAAACCAAATTTTGTAATGACTTTTTAAACTAAGTAAAAATATTTGCTTTGCCTGCTGAGGGTTAATATTCTGTCTTATTAACCTTTCTACACATCTTTTTGTAGTTTTAATATACAGGGAAAAAGAAATCAGATAGATAAGGCACAGCAGTGGATAAGAGATTATCAGTGCTCAGGAGAATGGATAGTAGGCAGAAGGTACTCATACAGATGAGAGCTGTAGCCCGTTGGCTGAAACTGATAGTGAGAGATTAATCCAGCTGAGGAAATTAGTTTCTGGTCAGTAGAAAGCAATTGAAATGCTACATATTATTGCCAGCAGTCTCAGTGGCAAAACTGAAAAACAAGAGCTCTTAGTGCAGGACCTGAGAAATAACATTCTCCAGGGTAGCAGAAGCATGTTAGAATAGCTGCCATGGCAGGAACACAGGTATGAAAAGATTTGCTTTGCTCAGAACTCACAGAAATAAAGACATAAGGTGATTTATTTTAAGGATATGAAAGAATTCAGGAAATAAGAAAGATATGAGAGGCATAAAGAACAATCTTTTGGAGTCAAAGTCATGTTGAGACACATGATAAAAGATGAATTACAAGCATGGCACTGGGAAGTTTTGAGTCAGATATATAAGCAGAGAGAGCTTCATGGTGCCTCTAGAGAGAAAAAATAACTCCAGTAGTAATATATCTATGAGAATCTCCAGTTACCAGATATAGACTGAGAAATAAAGGAAGCAAATATTCACAGAATCATTTAATCCTGGATATGGCAGTTGAGAGATTAACTCAAAAAAATTAACATGTAGAAAAGGAAATATTTTAAAATTCATTTCAGTAAGTACTTAAACTACACATGGTGTTAAAAATAACCAGAACTGCAAGATTGTAAATGAAACAATAAATATGTAGAAATAATAAAGTACCTAATTTTGAAATGACAGACTTGGGAGGGAAAAAAACACAACAAAGAACAATAACCAAAACCAGGAACAAGTTGGGGAGGAAGAAGCAAACTGCTGAGGGACAGAAGTGTGACAGAAGCCAAGAATTAATTTCAGTTGAAGGTACTATAAATACTCAGGTTCTACATCTCATAAAAAGACAGAGAACTCCTTGGAGAAAAAAACCCTACACTTACAGCATGAACACCCCCAGAGAAGTGTTAAAACAAGCTTGGTCTTTGGGATAGAACATGCAGTCAACTAAATGATATGTGAGAGAAGAGCTAGTGCATGGCTCCTAAGCTAATATTTAGTTTTACTGTTTTTCACAGACAGTGGTGGCCATTCAGACATACACATGAACATGGAGATGGAGTTTATTACTGCAAAGCATATGCCAGTTGAGAAGGCTGGATCATCCAAGCCTGAAAAACTTAGTACAAGATTATGGGGATGTCTTTTTTCTCTTCTCTTTCTCTTCTCTTCTCTTCTTTCTCTTCTCTTCTCTTCTCTTCTCTTCTCTTCTCTTCTCTTCTCTTCTCTTCTCTTCTCTTCTCTTCTCTTCTCTTCTCATTTGAAGACAGTCACAGTCATAGAGAAAAGCAAAGAGAAGCTATATTAACAGAGGGAAAAATGTCCTGGGGATTTCCCATCATGTATCCCCTCACAAAGAATTATGAAAAACTTTAAAAATTATTGAAGAAGAATATAATGTAACCTGGATACAAATTAAAAACTGAAGACAATGCAGAATATTTCTAACAAATTAATAGTATGCCACTCTAATTTAATAACTGCCTTTTATTTTTCCATAAGTAAATTAATTTGACTTAACAGAAATAACTGATGGTGAAGAGAGAATAGAGAAATTGTAAAATGGATGAAAAACTCACAAAACATGATAAGAGTTTATTGTCTAAGATTTAGTTGAGTTTCTATAAGATAAATTTGGGACTCAATGTTTTGAAATTTTTTATTAACACTCTTAGTAAAAAAAATGAAAATGTGAGGATGAAATCAAGCAGTATTACAAAAAAACAAAATGCATTCAGCATGAAGAAGGAAATGATCAATCAAAAAAAAATGAGAGACAGTTCTCTCTGAAGTGCATACAAGGCTGGTGAACACTTGTCTAACAAAGAGTGCCAAAAATTCACAGAAATTCTCTACTGTCTCTTGACACCAAGTCATAGTGCCTATCTCAATTCAACAAGATGCTTTAGTCCCTTCCACATAATTAATGGCTACTTTGCCAACTTTTTGCTGGCTTCATTGCAAACCAATTCACTCCATACTCAGTCCAAAGGAAATGGTCCAGCTATGCACTTGGCATTGGTATCTGGAGATTAAAAGCTTGTTACATACTTCTGAGAAAATACCTTGCTTTATAGGTGAAGACTCATTCACAAGTTCTGTATCTGACCTTATTAACAACTTCTTGTAATTTTCTACAACCACAACATTAGATTAAAACTTATGCATATACCAAGTTTAAAATAGGAAAGAGTAACATTCATTCTTATCAAGGCAGTTCCTCTCACTGATACCCAGGAGATGAGGGAATGTATTCATATTCAAAGCTACTCATGTCAGTCCTCACATAACCCCGAGGAACCTTTTCTTCAGGGAGCACAAAGTGTATGTGGCTGTTGCATTCTCACTGCCAAACTCCCTGCTGCTTCCACTTAAGTAGAAAAGTTTTAGCAGTTACTCTGTGCTATGAAATTTACATTGCTTTTGCTACATAACCTTTTCCTGGCTGACAACTGTCTGATGGCTGTGCTTGAGATAGTGGGACAGGCTGACCCAATCAAATCATATGTAGAGCCAGAGTTCAAGGAGGTTTGGGGTTTGTTATCAGAAGGAAGGTTCAGCCAAACTTAGTTCTGCTCCTGTCAGTCAGATCTGCTCCTTTCCCAAATTAAAATGAAGTTCCTGGCAGATACTGAAAACATGAGAGAGTTATACTGGTAGAAAAGATACTCTTAATGGCAAGATTTAATTCATTAACTATAATGACCAGGATTATGCTGGCTTAATTTTCTCTCAATTTTATATTTATTTTTGCATTTATGTAAAAACAATCAATCAATCAATCTGGATAGTTTATGCATTAATAGGTTAGTATAATGGGAGAATTAGAAAAACAGCCATAAATTTTATTTCAAGACATTAATTTATCCCAATGTAATTGAAACTGTACAAGAAAGTGACGTGGTGAAAGGGCCATTTCTATTCTTAGATGTCCTGATGTCCTGAACATGGGAGTACAGCTCTCATCTAATTAAACAAACTTGACTCAGTGAATGAAAAAATATATGGAAATAGATCTTCATGCAAACTACCTTGTCCTTTAAGTCTCCTGAAACACCAGGCATTATTCCCAAAGGTGAGGCAGGTTAATGAAGATGGAAAACTCCTGCTCTTCAGGAGACCTCTGAAACTGCATGCTCTAAAATGTGTGTTTATGTAATGCTATATATTTGTAAAATAATTGTCAGAAGCATAGGATTATTGGTAAATTCAAGTGAATCAGGGATGGTGCATCATGCTGTATGTTTCCACTGGAACTTGTAAAATAATGGTTCTTTAGCTTGGTTTCTCACCTTCATTTCCAACCCAGGCCCTACTTATATCAGAGGTCAGGGAAAATATGTTCATGAAAGAGTTAATAATAGTATTTTGCTTTTCATCACTACCTTCCCATGGTAATTGAAGGGTTGCAGAGAATAAATTTCAAACTAAAAATGCAAGACTGTTCCCAAGATGTTGAGCTAGTACAGTGAAAAAACCCAGCAGCTGAATATTATCACTATTTGACCAAGATAACTATAAACAGCAATTCAGTGTTTTAAAATGATCAACAAATAAAGCAAGATTAAAAGCATGACTGTATTGTCCATATCTCATCATATGTTTGTTTTTTATGTTCCACACGAAATTAGTAATAATTGCACCCTTGTGAAAAGTATTCCACAGAAATGAAAGAATTTCCTGATCCGCTACGTGCAGAGAGGGTAACACAGAAACTGTTGCAGAATTACTAAGGCAAGGTGGTAATAGCCAGAATTTCTACCTTATCAACCCTGCCTGAAGGGCAGAAGTACTTGGGATGAAGCTGAAAAGTTTCTGGCTCTTTCTGGCTGGATTTTTTGTTTGAAATATTTTGTTTTATAAATCAATAACAGTAAGCCCTGAGGACAGGGACCGAAACTCTGGCACTGGTGAGAACATTATTCATCTTCCTTGGCTGGATGTTCAGCCCACTGGCATACAATCTTACACTGAAAGTGATAGCCATGCCTAACAGGAATGGATGATAACTTATCTAAAGGCTATATCTATTGGGTCTGTATTATTATATTGCAGGTAAAAGGAGTTTTTCAATTGACTGAAATAAAATGGAGATTTGGCACTGAGTGAGATTACTTATGAGTAGGATAAAGTGACTTTAGGTTTTAAAGCTACGTCAGAGATATAGTAAATGCATCTTTTATTATTAGATGCTGAAACTCATCCATGTGTATCAAGTCAGCAGAAAGCTTTTATACTACTCTCTGTAGTCTAGAGATTTCACCACTGGAAAATGTTATAATAATTTTTAAAGGTAGATAGGTTACTATAACCTTAATATCTTTCCTTCAAAGAAGAAATCAGCTCTTCCCCCAAAAGAAGTCTTATCAACTCTAAAAAAAGAAGCTAGTGAGGATATCTTTCACCTATCAGTCAGTATGTGAAAGAAAATGTGAAATATCCTTCTGAAATGCACTTCTATGTATATCTAGTTCAGTCAATATTCATTTAGTTGTGTTTCCCTCCATTGCTCTTAATCTATTGCAGAGAAAAAGGGTTAGGAGAGAGAAAATGTGGCCACAGCTCTCTCCAAAGAGAGCAGCAGGCACAACTTTCCCAGGCATGGTCCTGGGGAAGGCTGTGAGATGATCAGAGAAAAGAATGATAAACAATTCTTATCTTCACTTGCTACACTGTTGTTGTGCACATGTGGAATGTGTCAAGGAGATTTGTTTACCAAAGGGTGGTTTCTTAATTGGCCACTGGTGATGGTGTTTTGATTCAATTGACCAATTAGGTCCAAGCTGTATCAGACTGTCTGTAAGGGCAATGAGTTTCTTAATAAGTAAAGTAAAGTAAAGTAAAATTAATTGATCAGCCTTCTGGAATCATGGGGTCAACACTAATTATTACCATGAGGGGACCTGTGCTATGATCAGAAAAGACTTTCAGAAGGTCAGATACTTCCCACAACATACAGTAGAAGGAGGTCTATAGGTGCTGGTTATTCTCTTGTCCCCACTCCTAAAAATGTCTACCTTACTTTTCAAGTTCTTCAAAACATAAAATTTTCTTTCCTAGTGTGTTCAGAAAACACTTGACATCATTATATATACCATTATAAAAACATCCATCATATACAGTTATTCCAAGAATGTTGATTATTTCCTCTGACCAACCTGAAAAATTCTTCTAACTCCTTACACTTGTATCTGTCATCTTGCATCTATTCATTTGTGTCTGACAAAGCTAAGTGTGCTCTGCTCTTTTCATCTTTCCTTTAGCACCGTCTTGTAGTCTTTTATGTTCCTCCCTGTGCTCTCTTAGATGTGTCAACATTAGTGCTCACAGAAAAAGGGAAGACTTCAGGATGATCTAATAGATAGTTCTACATCAGGAATTGGTTTGACAAAGTAACACAGTAGCCTGCACAGCCTGGCATACTGTGCCCAGTGAGGCAAATGGCAGAAATCATCTTAGGAGACAGCCAGGCAATTTTATGTTGAGAGAAAATTGAAGGAGACAGTGACATATCAGAGAGTAAAGGGAAAGATAAGCTTAAGAGGGACAGACTCTTTGGGATAAGTTGGCTTTCCTTGTGTAAATAATTCTTAAGCTTCTGCAAGACATCAAACTTCAGCAGCTGATGTTTTATGTTACACTGAGGCAAAAAGTTTGCTAATGAAATCAAATATTATTTCATTTAAAAGGAGCACAGAGCTGTTTCAGGAGTTCAGGGCAGGTTAAATGCGACACATCTGAGATTTAATATTTGAAAAACTAGCTTTTCTAGCTAGAGATTCTGCAGATTTAATGTGCTTGATAAATCACTGTCATCGCTACAATGGGACTGACATAACAGGTATAGCAATAGAAGCCCAAAGGAAACACATCATGGTGAAGATGAATGATATGAAACAATACCTTTAATGGAAAGCAACTTGGACAGAAATGCCTTGAGCTGTTATGTTTTTCTATCACACTTTTTAAAATGTTGTATTGATCAGTAGTAATTTTAAAACTGGTATGTAGGTGCATGTATATACTGTAAGATTTTAGAAATATAAGTGTATCTGATATATTTAGCATACATTATTGAAGGTGACCTTGTTTTGTTTGCCTGAAACAATGTAAAATATGTGAAAATAAAGTGCTAAAAGCTGGTTGAGTTTTACGCCCTGTATAGATTTGGATATTTCTGCAACACCCATCAAATTTTAAACACACTAATGTAGAGTACAAGCAAAAACTTGGAAGAATATTATGGTATGGATTATGGAATGAGTTTTTTGAAGCACTTTTGCATTTGAGCAAATGACTGTATTTGTACTTGGGCAAAGTTTAGTTACCAGAAAACTATCAGAGGCAGAATTTAAGGGAGGTATTTGCACCACTTTGAAAATTAAACTCTAAAACTAAAATCTTATAACCTTTGCCTAGACATTATCATTGATGTTTCTAGCAAAAAATAAGAAGCCACCTCAAATCTGCAAGTTATGAGTAACAATTTTCTCAGCACAGCTGGCATTGTACAGCACTGTAGCATGTCATACACAGAAAAACAATGATGCAGTCACTGACAAAGAAGCAAAGGGTATGTGATCAAAAGTCCATCTTAGGAAGCATGGGGTGGGTGAGGGAAAGAACTGGAAGAGCAAAACTGAGAAAAACTCACTTGATAAGTGCCTTGAGGTTAAAACAGTTTAATAAATGAAGGGAAGGCCAAAAAGAACCCTAGTGATACAAAAGCAATCACTCAGCTCCTCTCAAAAGCAGACCAGTGCCCAGTCAGTCTCTGGACAGCATCCACCTTGGAAAGTCTGCCCCACCACTTTTAATTATGCATGTGATGTTACATGGCATGGAACAACCCTCTGGTCAGCTCAGGACAGCTGTTCTGATTCTGTCCACTCCCAGCCTCTTTGCTGTGGGGGGCAGAGTGAAAAACAGAGAAAGCCTTGACACCATGCAAGTCCTGTTCAGCAACAGCTCCAACATCAGTGTGTGAACACCAGCATTTTAGTCACAAATCAAAACCACAGAAACACAGTGATTGCTATAAAGAAAGTTCACTCCATCCCCACCAGACCAAGCCCAGTGAGTCAAAGCATTATGGACTGAAACTTAATTTTAGTCTTCGTCCCTGCCTGTCAGAGAATTATTTGTTATGGGGTATGATCCTGCTGCCTTTTGAGTAAGTGCAAGTAGACCCTAGATCACAGTAAAAGTAGAACTAGATATTTATTGTATCTTGAAAAATCTAGGTACAATATTCAAGCCATACCTGATTAAATGCCTTTGAAGCTGAATAAAGTATGAAAGTTAATTAAACTGAAAGGGTGGGACTATGGAACACAGCTGGTGTGGTCTTTACACTACTCTGAAGTCCAGATTCAAGTCCAGGGATTTGAAAGTTCTTTGTCAAGATAATGCTTCATTTTGGCAATTCTATTCAGAGCTGGAATGATTTTTTTATCTTCCAGTATACCTAAACCTCTGCAATATTGATCAATATTGAAACAATAATATATGAGACTGTCACATAGCCATTCACTAGAGTATTTGTATAAATGAAAGTATAAACTATACCACTCCCAAAGTGGTAGTTCACACCAGCACTTACTGTACTTCCTTGGACTGAAAACAATTCAGGTGAAAACAAATAAACAAACCAAACCCCTACCACTATTTCATTTTACCTGCATTTTCCTTTCACCAACGTTTTGTCTATCATATATAACAAGATGGAAGCTGTTTGCCTATACTTGAAATATGCTATTTTTAACCTGTGCATGTAGACTTCATTCATGGCCAGCATTTATTGCTGGTTTTATTTATCCAAGCAGTAATGCCTGAGTCATCCCTATCCAGACCTTTCCTTCCAGAAATTCCATTTTCTGAAGACTCTGAAGATCTTTTTCAGGAGTGAACAATCATATGTTGTTTTAATTTTATTAAATACAAAATCTTTGATTTTTGCCTTCTAACCTGTGTCAGCTGCACCACTTGAATTAAATTTACACCCTCAAATGGATAAAAGATAAAAAAAAAAACCTCACTGCAGTTTGAAAAACTTTGTAAAGTTTGCATCACAGCAAGAAAATGAAAGTTGTGGTGTTTTCCTTTCTTTAAATGATTCAGAGAGGAGCAAAAAATGCAGGTAAACATTCTTACTGGCCACTGCAGGTAATTTCTTTTGCAAGATTATGTCCTTCTGTGGCATTCTACTCAACTACCTTCGCCACCAATTTTCCAAGAGGTAATTAAAAGCAATATATCCTTTCACAGCCCATGCACCCCTTCTAAACTCAAGTCAACACAAACCAAAAGTAATAGTTAATATATATTCCATTCAAAACATCAAACATCATAGATGCTGGTGGCAGAAAGAAAGTAAGTTTGGACTTAATACTCAGTAAGAAGTAGCAGCTTAAAAAAATGATAATATAATTTTGGTTTGTGGAGAAAAATCTCTCTGAATATGTTAGATTTGTCATTGCTGAAACCATGCACAGCAGAAATCCTGCATAGGCTCTGTAGTCGTGGTAAGCAGCACCAAACTGGTAAACAACTTTACCTAATGGAAATGCAAACCAAAACTAACTAATTGATCCAAGGGGATTCCCATGCCTTTAAATATCAGGTCAAGTTTGTACACAGCAAACACCTTCCCCAAACTCAAAATAAGACTGGATCCTCAGCCTGCCTCAGTGCTAGGTACGTAGGTAGTCAGCTTGGGTTTTTGTCACAACAGATGCATTGGATTAGTCATTTTCAATATTTATCACCCAAGTAAACCAGAATTAACTGAAGAATATAGTTGGTTGCATTTACACTTAGATATTGACATAATCACTGTCTCTCAAAATTCACAAGGCTGATGTACACAGGCAAATAGAAGTAACTGTTTTTGCACAGTCATCTACCATATTTTTCCATGATTAAAATTCATAACAGAATTTGAACATCACACTATTGGCAGGATGCTTTTATATTTTATGTATGCAGCTATAATAATTGGCAATGTCAGTTGGCACTTGTCAGAAAAGCCATGCTCTTAGTAACAGCATTTCTGTCTTTGGGAAAGCTTTCTGATTTTTATTTTCTTAGTTGAAGGGATATTTTTAGAATAGAAGATTAAAAGGAGCATAAAAACCACCAGTATAGTACAGCTTATACAATTCATAGGTACTATCATATTTTCCTTCTCCAGGAATTGCCAATTAGCAGAAACAGTCATCTCCTGTGAAAGTTACTGATCATCTTCATTATGTTCTTCAAACAGGTAATGATCTTTTTTTATAAGATTAGGACCTATATTTACTCACATAGGCTGTTAGCCTAGGTAGAAACAGCCATGCAAAAGAAATGCTGATGGCATTCTTTATAGCAAGATAATGAAGGAAGTCACACATTCCTTGAAAAATATTAGGGCACACTAGCTCTTTTAGTTTAAATGAGAATTGCATAATGGCTGTCACTGTAAATACCGCTGTGATCTGGATAAACATTAAATAAATCATACAGTGCTATGCATGGCTCCAGATTTGCTGCAGCTTTTATCACAAAAAGCACTCTCATTTGTGCCTGCATGCTCTACTCATGACCAAGATCAGCTTTGCAAAATAGAATGTAAATAAAGGTAGGGCTAGAAAGATGAGATTTACTAGAAAATTAAGTGAAAAACCTGGTAATATATATGGGAGAATTATATTTCTGATGATGTGCTCTTCCATTTACTGTCTGCAGGTTCATCCTGGAGACAGGCATTCTTTGTGGTGTGCTGCCAGGAGCAGTACCAACCCAGCTCCAGGTGGAGCAGACTGGCTCCAGAGCAGCACCACTCCCACCTGCTAAGTCCTGATGATCTCCGGTGTCTCACGCCTGTCACAGCTGTGACATGAAAATAACACACTCACACACGATGTTCCAGCATCTGAACAGGAACAGGAAAAGAGCACTTTATTTTTCAGACCTCAACATTTATAGAATTCTAAAAGTGACAGTGGATGGGAGGATGGCATTGCCACCTTTCCAACCACACTGGTCAGACTAACAGTCCATCAAACTTCTCCTCTTACATAGAAGAATGTAAACAATCATTATTTACATGAAAGTGTGTGAGAAACTCCATTACAAGAATGTAAACATCAGAAGGCTTAAAAAATCTCAAAAGACCAGGGTGACATACACCCATCTTGGATCTCAGTCTAGGCTCACCCCAAATCTGCATCCCTGTACTCACAAAGATGTGAATCCAAGGGAAACAGAAAGACAGGAGCACTTATCTCTAGGTGTAGGATGTTACTTCTGGGGGGGGGCAGTATTCTTTATGATTACTTAATGACAGAGTGGAAGTCACACAACACAGTGGAAGTCACAGACTTTTGCAAAGGCAGGATAGAGCCTTCATGAAAGGTGGTTTCTCCTTGGCTCTTGTCAGCCCTCCATCTCAGAAAGAACAAGGATGCCTTAGCTGTCAAAGTGGCAGGTTCTTTCTGCTACAAAAGAAGATGTTTTAAGCCTGGGTCCTTCTGAACTGGGACTTAAAACATTTTGAAAGCTTGAATTACATCTCAGAAGATATTTCTTCATTCAAGCAGATGACAAAAGGAAGCAGGAAAAAAGCACTTGGAAGAAATTTTTTTGGATGTCTGAACAGATGAAAGAGCTACATCCCAAGCAGACAACAGGATACATTAGATGCTTTTCCCTTCTTGGGCCACATGCTGGCACAATAGACAGAACACATAATCTTGAGAAGTTATGAAATTTCTAATAAAACATCTCCCTCTGAACTTCTTGTTCTCTCCACATTTTCAGAAGGTAAATTACCCTTTGATTTTTTTTCAGTCTGGCTCACTATTTGATTTCTCACTTCTCTCAGAGCTAGCTAGAGATTATCCAGGAACATTTCCAGGATGCCCACAATCTCCTGTTGACTCTCCATTTCATTGTTCCTTCCTAATGACATTTACCTATACAGAAACTGATATAGTATTGACTTTAAAGGCATTTCCCCCACTATTTCTTCCTAGGATGAAAAGCTGAACTTTTAAGGAAGCTTGTTGACTAGACTGTCCTTGAAGGTAGAAAGTCCTTCTTACTGCACATTTCTACCTTTTTTTACTTGTCTCTAGCTGTCTCTCTCCACCTTGACCCCAATATTAAATCAAAATGACTAAATGTGTAATGCAATTCATCAGATCACTGACATGTTTGTGTTTGCCATACAAACATGACATTCGGTCATGACAGTGGTCTTGGACTGGGATGATTTTAGAAAAGATGTTTGGAAACTTTGACCTATAGACTATAAAACTGCAAAACATTGGCACTGGTTTGGTTTGCTTTCCATTGTAAAGCCCTTGTGGTATCTTAGATGCTGTTAAAATGATAGCACATCACCTCCTGGCTCTCTTCTGCTCTTAGGCCAGAGCATTTACTTTTCACATAAATAATATAAATAAAAATAAAATATAGATATAGATATATTTAATCATTGCTCTAACTTTGGAATTTTGTATACTGCAGTGTTTATAGAAAAGCATAAAATATTCTATTTGACATCTTCTGTGTCTGCCCATACCCAGACACCAGCTATTCCTATTTACTCTAAAAAATCTAAAGAATTTAAAAAATATAAAAAATTCTTACCTCTATTTCCCTTAAAAAAATGAATGTGAGCTGTATTTGAATGTGTGTGAGAGAACAAAGATTGACTGTCCCCTCAAGGCATTTGGTAAGATAAGAAATAACCTTAAGGCAATATTGTGACTTTTGCAACTATTGCTGTTTTGGAGATGTAGGGTAAGGAAGTCCATTCCTTCAGTTTTAGCTCTCAGAGGCAATCTGCCCACAGAGGACAGAGCTTATGTTTCACATTTCTTGTCTTTCATGGATAATGCTGGAAGTAGGAATTATTTGACACATTAAAGGAAATCTCACAGAAATCTCAATAGCCTCATCATTTGAAACTTTTTTTTTTAACAGGCAAGAAATATTTATTAATTTAATCACTTAAATATTGAGACATGAGGCTGTTTTCAAACTTGTTACAGAAAGGAGGATGCAATGTGCTCAAATTCCACCACACCAACTGGGTTATGGGGAAAATGAGGTGGACTCAGGAGTACCATGAGCTCTGCAGATGTTCAACTGCCATCAGAAACAGAGAAAGCCTGACCAAGTAGCTAACCTTTGGGAAAAGTATAAAATTACTGTCTTACTAGGGAAGTATTTCAAGGTTAGATCCCACAGCACTCTCAAAGAAGGCCCTGCTGTAAGGCAATTATGAGCCTGGAACATGACCAAATCCTACACTGCATAGAGTGTACATGGAAATTAAATTAGCTGGGATAAAAATTTGAGTTAATCTTATTATATTTGTCTCAAAGATGAAGAGTCAAATAGTTTGAAATATAAAAATACATTGGGACTGAAATAAAAATTTGTAACTATAAAGCATAAAAGTTCTTTCTTATTCTGCTAGCAAATGCATTCCAATAGGTTAGCATTTTTAGCTGAATCAAAATCATGAGGGAATTCACTGACAAGAATTATTCTCAGGGTTGAAAACATGGAGTAAGATTGCACCTAGAACACAACATTAACCATTACAGGCTCCCTGGGCAAACGATGTATTTTTGAGACCATGAGACATATTGAAAGTGATGTGGCAGTGAATTCCTTCTCTGCATCACTGTGGGAATTCCTTCTCTGTAGTGGGAAGCTGCCCCAGTGTTTTCAGAGAATGTGTAATAAAAGAGCATAACTCTCTCTACAGGGCTTATTAGTCACTTGCCACTAGTTTCCTGCCTGACAAACACAACACTGTGCAGTTGGGGTGTAGCCTGCTAATTACTTTTCTCTTTTACTCATTCTTCCAAGCCTTAAAATAAACCCAAATGAGATTAAGTAGGTCAATAAATTCCCAAATATTCACTGAAGCAGGAAATGTAATCTCATGGAATCCTGATTGCTCTAGAGACTTCTAAAATAGAGTGGATGCTGTGCACACCTGTTGAGATTTTAAGACACAAAGACAAGAGGAATTTTCTTGCATCTCACTCATCAGGATTTGTTGCTCGTTTTTTTATTGCTGGTGTATAAATGTGACAATAGCATGAATTATTTCTGCAGACACAGATAACCACTAGAATTTATATTCCAATAGATTAATATAATGTTGCAGACAGGGCACAAAGTTCTAGGATTAGTTATATCACAGTTTAATGTATTTGACATACAGCAAACAGCCTTTCAGGAACACCCAAAAAATTATACATCTTAAAAATACTGGCTACATGTTTTGTCATGATGAGAAGACCAACTGTGCTGCACTCTAAATTACTGGGAGTACTTGATTAGTCAATGATGATTTCAAATACTGAGTTAAAGGATCTTCTGGACAAGAACAGTGGTCCAAATTTGACTTAAGCTGTTGTCTGCTGGCTAAGTTTAGCTATGAAAAGAGGAAACTTAATAAGCTTATCTTACACTAAAATAGAATTTCAGCATAAAGACTGAGAAGGGATATTGTTCAGTTAGTGTCTCATGAGAGGCATAATCAAGAAGTATGAGTCTCTGTACTCTTTCCAAAGGCACCTAAATTTGCATCATAGTCGTGTGCATATTTGTCCATACCTATACATGATGCAGGCATTTGTGTGACAGGTTGTCAGTCTGGAATAAATTGACTCACATAATCCCAATATTGCAACCCAGGACCACTAGGGATTAAAGAACAGAAGTCTGTGCCTGTGGAACTTCTGAATACCTGCAGCAATGAGAAACGGGCTACAGCAGTCTCCAGTTCTGCAAGGAGTCTGTCTGTCTCCCTGTCTAATGGATTCCCAGGATTTAAACTGCAGCTCCTGCTTCAGCGGCCCTCAACAAGTTACAAGAGCAAGTACACCCACTTTCTGATTTTGTTTTACTGTTTTTATATCATCCATCCTTTAGTCATCTTTTTCAACTGGAATTATTTTTGCAACTATCTCAAGCGTCCATGTCCTTCACCCTTCCCTTCCCTTCCCTTCCCTTCCCTTCCCTTCCCTTCCCTTCCCTTCCCTTCCCTTCCCTTCCCTTCCCTTCCCTTCCCTTCCCTTCCCTTCCCTTCCCTTCCCTTCCCTTCCCTTCCCTTCCCTTCCCTTCCCTTCCCTTCCCTTCCCTTCCCTTCCCTTCCCTTCCCTTCCCTTCCCTTCCCATTGATTTTCTCAATTTTGCATAGCATTGAAACACATGTAAGTCTCCAAAGGAATCACACACAAAAATATAATGCAATGCATTTTATTGAACTTAGGATACAACATAATAATATCTTAGTTCGTGCTATCAAAAAGAAAGTCAAAACCATAATTGGATAAAAATTCTCACACTGTCAGAATTTTGACATTTGGGGCACTATTTTTTATCTGTTTGGTAATGCAAAGTGCTGCTTTCTCTTCACAGTGGCAAATTTAAAATTATCTCATTTGCTACTGCCTGTTTGAACTTTTCATTTCTCACCTTTCATGTCAATCAGGGAATGTAGAAAGGGAAATAACTTCTTGGTGATTGGACACACATAGCTTTAATCATCTGTCAGTTCCAGTAAATCAGAAGAAAGAACAGTCAAAGACTTAGTTCAAAAACTATAACCAAAGTGTCTAAAGCTAGCCAGGTTTTTCTGATTGCTAGATTAAAAAAAAAAAAGAAAAAAAGGAAAAAAAAAGATTAAAAGTGAAAGTAAAGTACACTGGGTATCCAAAAATGTTAAATATGTAAGGGATCGTTATAATGATCCTAGATGTAAAATATTATCTCTAACCAAATGGTTAATTAGACTTTGGAGAACATAATGTGTGCAGAAATCTGATTAAATGGAGAATATAGCAAATTATTTCCTGTATCTAGGGTTTTTGAATGCAGATACCATCAGTCCCATAAACTGGATTCTCACACTGGATACCCTCTCTGAGGCCACCCGAGGCCACATATTTCCATCTTCCTACCACCAGTCTAGCACAAGAATTAAGAAAAACAGCTTGACAGAGATTAAACAGAACTAGTGTTTGAGGTAGGTGATGCTTTCTGTGTACTTACTACTGTTAACTCCATAAATACTCCATAAATACATCTCTCTTTAAAACATGGTCAGGAAACCAGATGAGGAAGTGGTCACCTGCCACACCTTGCTGCTGACATTTCCTGGCTGTGCTTGGATTTTGTCTTCTTGCTGGCTCTATCCTGGCTGCAGAGCTCAGCCAGTGCTGGTGACAACAGGGTGAGTCAGGGGAGAAGGTTTTCTCTGTTGCCAAGCTATTGACAGCAGTAGCTTATTTTATTTTTTCAGTTCCTTCCCTTCTCAAGGCCTTTTTTCTTCTCTTGTTTATGCAATATTTACTTCCTTTTCAGATTCTATAAATATTTGCTCATATTATTGTTTACATCGATTTTTGTGCCAAGTGTTTGCAAAGTTAGATTTGTTGCCTCTTTTTAGTGTGTAAAATATCAGTGTTAAAGGAATTAAAATATTTTTCCTAAGGGACCTATGATTTTTTAAAAGTTTTTCATTCATGCCAGGAAATGAATTTCAAGTCAAAAGGCAATTAAATGAATCCTGACAATGTAATTAAACATTTTTCTTTGATGGGCAAATCCCAAAGAATTTGATGAGAAAAAAATAAAGGTATTTATGAATTGTAGCTCCATTTTCTTTACAGAATAAAAAAGAATGTAAATTAAGAGGCAGATGAAGTCAGGAGCAAAACATCTCACAACATCATCAGAAAAGAAATTTATCTTCATTCTTCAAGTACATTCATAGCTTTTCCCCCATTGCTTTACTGTTCCTCCATGGATCAGTGGAAACATTAGAACTGATTTCTCCTCTTGAGGCATTGACAGAAGTGAGATGTAAATGTGATAATATCAGTGACTGACAAAACACAAAAATCATGGAATTACAGTAAAGATAGGGCCAAGTGCTCTTTTGTGTGGACATTCCCAAGGTCCCTTACAAGTGATGCATGTAGACATTACTCTGTGAAACAAGCACAGAGACCTTCAGGATCTAGCAGAGTTTAATAAGACAATGCAATGATTTCATGGGATGTAGACAAAGCAAAGCCCATGCAGTTTGTTCAGTCAGAATATTTACACACTTAGAAAATAAACATCTGCAAAGTTTTTATTTACTTTAAGAAGTTCAAAGGGTGAAATGACTGGCATAATGTAGTTGAGGCTCATTTTTATTATTTCAGAGCAATCAGGAGGGGAAATTCCAGATCCCTGGGACTTTATTGTAAGCACCCAGTCATAAGTATTTTCAAATATATCAAAATGGGCTCACACACCTCGTGCACTGATTTTTGTAGCACTCTGAGGAAAAAGGAAGAGCACTGCAGCTATTTCCCCAGAAGCTGGATGCACTTACACACTGCATGTCACCAATCCTGAGTGAGTGCAACCACAAGAGTAACAGGTAAAAATAAATGTGAAACAAAACATTTTGCAGGGAGGGGGGTGGTGAAAATCCATCATCAATGATGTTTCATTATATTTTTTGGGAAACAACACTTATAAAGGCAAAGTAGAGAAGTTGTTGCTGTACAAACAGTGATCAGAGGGGAGAAATGTCTGAAGGCAAAGACTCCTGGTTAACAGAGTTCTACCACATCAATCTACCAAAAAATTATGCAGATTATTACTTTACGAATATATTGATAAGACAACAAACACAGACAAAATTCCACATGCTATCAGTGTGTGAAGAGATTTTTAGAATCAGATTCTGTGAAGCTTTAAACTCTTCAAGTTTCTTTATGAAATGATCAGCAATTTTGCTTGAAGTTAATACACAGAATGTAAGAAGGAAGATTATTCCCAACAGTAATATACGTTTTATAAATGTGTAGCTTAACTAAGCAGAAAAAGTTATCAACAAGCATTTAAGGAAACATTAAAAACACATAAATAATCAAAATCTATTTACAGTTTACACCTAATTTCCTTGAAATATGTACACAAATTGTAATTCTGTCTAGCAGTTAAATTTTGCAACTGTGATTTTTTCCATAAAGTATTTATGTGTAATTGCAAATGGTGGATAATTTTATCAATAATTAAGCTTATTAGACACAATTCAGTAACACTGCCGCTGAATTCAGTAGATTTGATACAATTCTAAGATATTGATTAGACTACAGCAGTTAATGACATTTAATATGGAGGGGGTTCCATTTATTTGGTTTATTTTATCTTGTGTATTTTATTTAACTTCATTTCACTTTATTGTCTTTTCTATTATCCTATTCTATTCTTATATTCTTCCATTCTATTATGTTCTATTCTATTATATTTTATGCTTTATTTTATTGATTTTACTGATCAATAGTTCCAAGTAGGCTCAGATTTTGGAATCCAAACCCTTCCACTTTCCTTGGCCATATTACATCTTACCAGCTAAATGAGCAAACCACAACTGTGACTTGCACATTTCTCTAGGATAGGTGCTGCTACTTTTCATCCATTTTCTTGATGTTCACAGAAAGAGCTAAAATCTTTCATTCCTTTACACAACTTCAGGGCCTACCTTTCCTCAAGTTACAGGACCAACAAAGTTTGTAGGAGTCAATACAGGAAATGCTGCAAGGTTTTCAGTATTATTTATTTACTTGTTTCATTAAGATGAAATGTTTGGAGTTTAGTAAACTGCTCCATAGAGAATTTACTATGCTTTCTGAAAGCAAGCTCCCCCATTCTGAGTAGACACACTTGGAGCTGTCTCCAGCAGCAGGAAACACTGCAAGTAAGAAGGGGAGAGCTGGGGGAAGACATGGTCATTCCTCCAGAAGCCTTCCAGACAGAGGAGATGTGACAGTGGTGTGCAAAAAAGGGTGTACTCCAGGTACCCTCAGTGGTGATGTGTTCCCTCTTTCCCATATCCCACCATGTGTCGTCTGGGCCTGGTGGGGTGGCTGCTCTTTGAGCCCTGAGATGGGTCCAGATAATGGTGTGTACACCTGGTGCAGGCCAGGAAGTACTGATGGGGAGAGGGAGTGGATACCTAGTGGGGTGGCTATCCAGATTTGTGCTAAATCCCTGCAGGGACTCATCAAGGGCTTTGACAGGAGTTAGGGGATATCCACCTGGGTGGTTCTGTCAAGAGCAATACAACTGCAGGATGTCACTGACAGCTTCAGACCTCTCAGAAACTGAACTTGCATTATTTTTATTTATTTATTTATAATATTATTTTTATTCTCACAAGTTTTTCATTTCATTGCAATTAGGAAAAGGATGCAGGGGTTTAACATCTGGAGCTGCAAGGACAGTAGGTTTCTTTAAAGTTGTTAGCATTTTCTCTTAATCATTTTCCCTGTTAGCGTAAAGGGAAAAGAAGGAAATGGATTCAGCCACTGCTCAATGGTGTAACTACATCTCTCATCCTGGCAGCTTGCAGCAGTACAACATACTTCATGAACAGTTACTTTGATGGACTGTACCCCTGTGACATTGGACAAGAGTAGTAATGGCAGGCAGTAAGTCCATCAAAAGGATTCACACTGAAAAAGCTGCAGACCTTGTCAGAGGGTAACCTATGTGTGACGGCATGACCATTAATTTCCTCTTTTGTAATTTTTTTCCTTTTCGTTAGCAGATTAGTCTTAATTAAACACTAGCTGTTAGATCAAAGGCAGCTAGATCAAAGAAGGAAAAAGCCCCATACATTTATGCTAAAACACTTGGCATGATACTTTCTGAAAAAGCATGTGAAAAGTGTTATCTGGCCATACACTTGTAGCCAGATCCTGAGAAATACAAGCTTTGTCTTTATAACTAGAGTCCTGCAGATTATTGATTTGGTTTTTTTTCAAGTCATACAAACACCCCTTCCAGGACTGTCTCAGATAAAGGTATCCATTTATTGACAATCAACCTGGAAGTAGTGCCCAGCTTCAACAATAAATATAAAATAATCTCAGTCACACTACAAATAAGCATTACTAGTTTAGGAAGCAAGTGAATTCGAAGATGATTAAGTGGAAATCTGCTCAAAGTTTTAAGAAGGATTTGACAAGAGAAGTAATTTTCCTTTGAGCTTGTATTCAGCTTTGAATCTCACTAGAACAGAGTTTTCATTTCACAGGCAGTCACTCACTGCACACCCGAGCTTTAAAATTTAATGAATGCATCCTTTGCAGGATTCTGGCAATAGCTCAGATATATTAGTAAGTGCAATGATGTCAATCAAAAAGGGAAAAAAGAAGTGCAAGCAGTATCTTTTATTATTATGTTCATATTGATAGTTTCAAAGCTTCTGTGTTTTGAATTCTGGAGCTGTTCTACTTTGAACAAAATATAACCATAAAAAATAGGAAGCATATTAATTAATATAATATAATTAGTATAATTAGGAAGATAATAGATCTATCTAATTCTACAATAGTATATTAATGAATATACATATTTTGGGGAAAGTACTTTCAAATTAAAATAGCCAATGCTAATTTTAATTTAGCTACCCTAAAAGGTAGCCACACTCACACATGTAATAAGTTCAGCTTCTGTTAGGGTCCCATGTAGTACCTATACTTGCACCACTAGGATTTACAAACATGCTAGGAGCAAGGCCAGAGGTAACCTCATTAATAAAGCTGAAGGAAATGGGCTCAGCTCTTGGGAATAAAAGAGCAGAAGGAAGCACCTGCGGCTTTGCAGAGAGCAAGGAAGCCTAAGAGTGGTGGGTGGAATGGGTTCTGTGACCAATAGTGTTGTGTGACAGAAGCTGTCCTCACTGTTGAGAGGCTCTTCTGGAGGGCAGAGGCTGTCCCAGGCACAGCTGAGGGATTTCAGCCCAGTGGTGGGATGGTACTGGTATGTTGCTTTCTGAAAATTGTCAGCATATGAACATGTGCATAAATGTTTGTTATAACTTTATCAAAGCACTCTTTCATGTCCTGTTGACTTAGACCTTTTTGTGTTATGCTGGGTACCAACAAGACAAAATACAGGTCTCCTTGTCAGAATTGCTGTATAGGACATATGAAGCTATTTCAAGTGCTGTCTCTGAGATTCCTGATTTTCTTGATCAGAGATAGCTGAAATTGAGTTGTTTATATTCTCTCCTTGAAGTTAGGATGACAAAGGCCATGCAGTTTTTAAAGGCAGAGTTTTATGTAGGCACTCTATGTGGAGCTGCCATGAAAATGGACCAACACATGGGTCATTTAACACAGAGTTATCTTTCCCTCTGTATCCTTGCTCAATGGGTGATTTTCTTAGTACCGATAAAACTATCTGTGTTCTCCTTGTACAGCATGAGCTCTAACATATCTGGGTTTTAGGTATGTGTCTTCTCTCTTCTGCTTCTTAAGAGTGCCTTGTGTCAGCCTGTGCTGTAGATACCCAGCTCCCTTTGCCTCTCCTCAGCCTGCTGCCTGACACTGTGCCAGCAGAGGAGGTGCAGCACCCTTGGAAAGTGAGCCATGTCCTTCCCTCCTGGCCTTGTGTCTGGCTGGGAGCCAAGCAGCCTGTACCTTCCATCACAACACCCCTGACGTGCAGCTACATGCAGCTGGAGGGGAAAATCAGTGTATAGCCTCAGTGGGGTTTTCCTGCTCTTGTTTTGATCTGCTGTATTTGTTTACATTCCATTTACCTTTACCATCTTCTGGAGGTCACATCTGTTTATAAATACTGGAAATTCATAACTTGTGTTATAATTGGAAATTTTCCGTGTTTTTATATTTCATGTTGTCTGATCTCTTTTCCTATTATATTCCTGTGTTGAAACTAATAACTGCAATGGAAAGTGTAGGAGACATAACTTGTAAATACAAAGTTGCTTTATATTATGAGACTTATAAGCTTGATTTAATTTCTTTATCAGAAGCACTAAGTGCTCTTGTTATTGCCACGACATTTTTTATCAGGACTTTGAAGACGATACTGATAATTAGCACAAATATGTGCCTGCTGGTAGCAAGCATGAAGAACTCAGCCCAGCAGTTTCCTAAACTGAGCAAATTGGAAACCAATCAATTATTCCTAAGTAGGAAGACAACTACTTTACATAAGAAAAGATTAATGTAAAATGTAATTGTTGCTTTTATAAGCCAGGATTATTCATTATTTTGTATCTCATAAAGCTGTAATCCTAATTACATAGAAGGCTGCATGACAGATCCACAAGCCAAATTACTCCTACAGTTGTTCTGATAAACTCAAATCACACACAGCATCCTCTCTGTACAGAATTTGTGCTGAATGAGCTCTTCCCAGAAATTTCCTATTATCAGTACTATATAAAAACTTAATTTTGTGTTCTGCCTTGTAAAAATAGTGTAGTTGGGTTCTTTGTGCATGTTTTAGCACTGAGCACTGAATGCCAGAAGTTCTTCACGTCATACATACATACAGAACAGCTTTCTTGTTTTACTTATTATTATTTAATAAGTAAATAATATTTAGGAGTTATTTAGGAGTAGATTTATCAGTTACTTGCCGGAATACCTGATACTGTTGACTGCAACTAACCTGTAGAAGTTTAAATAAAGAATTATCAACACAAAGAATATCTGAATGCAATTAATATTTATGGGGAAAATGAAACCTAATTCCATTATTTCTTCATAATGCAAACATTGGTTTGGGGAGTCTGGCAAGTAGACTCCAGGAAAGCTTGCATAGATATTTGTTATTTAATTGCAGCTAGTGTGTGATAATTGAGAGCTGGTGTGTATTGTATTAAGAGTACATTTTGTACCTGTAATTTATCTACAAATCCACTGACATAACAGTATGATAAATCTAAATATTGAGCAGTACTCTTGCTTTTAGATTTTTGACATTCCTGGGAGTACTGCTGCTTGCCTTGCCCCACCTGAAAATTGTGCTGAAAGCTAGTCTGTTTCAAGCCATTTTGTTATACATCTTCATTTATCTCTATTATCTTGCCTAGTTTTCTGTCTTTATTAATACATGACACACTAGAGCACCTTTCAGTGCTGATTTATATTAGTGTCACAAAAATTGCAGCCTGCAAAAAGGAAATTCCTTCCCTCAGGAGGATGATAAATATCTACTTAAGCCTGTAATGACATTAAATGTTAATGTTTTCCTGAAATGAATCAGACAGAAGAGGTGTTTAAAGGAAGTGTGACCCAGAAAGCACAACCAAGTGAAAACAAAGTCTCTTAATGCACTTCTTAAGGTATCTCTCAGTGTGAATGACACTTGAAAGTACCAAGCCACTTCAGAAAGAAAAGTGATGATACTTGTGCACTACTAGCAGTAGTCTCTTGAAGGAACAGTAAATTTGGAGGGATTTTTAATATACGTAAAATTTGGCAGGAAAGGAAGGCTGAAAGAAAGATCATTAGATGATGGGATTTTAAGGAAGAGAGGTTTAGTATGGGATAGTGGACTCCTTGGCTTATTGTGCTATGCCTTGTAATACAATGGACTTCTTTTGAAGAGCTCTTAGTGATCAAAATGGGTTTTTTCAGTTTTTCATGAAGCTAACCTTTATAGTAAACAAGAGTCTCTAGAAACATTCCAAATTTCCCTGAATACATAGGAAAAAAGGTGTAGGTTACTTGTAGGTATATTATATTCCCATTTTTTCTAGCAGGTGTCTCCTGTGAGGACAGAGGTCTTAGGACCTTATGGTATTTTGACATTTTGCTACATAGCCATTTAAGACTAATTTTCTTGACCCTCTTAAGAATTGCCTCACCTGGCAACAGTTCAAAGCATGAAAAAAACCCTGTTTCCAGATCTGTGGTGGCTAGGTTTTTCAGTGTTACCTGTCTGCCTTAATTATACATTACAGTGGCTATGTTCACTGTCATAATGCACTGGCATGAATGCTTTCACTATTTTGATATTGTGAACTAAAATACAGATTTGCTGTAATGTGTGTGCCTGTAGTTTAGACTTTTTTTTTTTTTTTTTTTTTTTTTTTTTTTTTTTTTTTTTTTTTTTCTCTTGAAGCAAGTTTGGGGAAGGAGCTACTGGCCCAGCAGGAAATCTTCCTTTAAGGAAATTCCAGTAAGATAGCTCTTGCAGGAGAGCTGGGCTAATGTTTTGACAGATGTGATTACAGAAGGGATATAGGATGAAGTTGTACCATTACTATCAGTAATATCTTAACTTGAGGCATTTAAAATGCTCATTAAAATTCCCAGAATTTATAAAAATTCCTAAATAACTGAGCTGTGAGGGTAAGCTTGAAATGAACATCCAATGGCTTCAGGACAGAGGCAGCATTATAAAGCAATGAAGTGTGACTATATCCTGCTCTCACTGAATGAAAAGTGCTGGAGAAATGCTTACTCTGCCCTTTCTACATAGTCTCTGTATTCAAGTTTTTGTTGTATTATATGTTAGTCAAACATCTTAGGTGCAAATAATTGCATGTTTGCATGAAAAACACTGTTTGCAAGCTTTTATTTTTTGCCAAGCGGTATCTGTTATTTTGTTGTGCTTTAAGCCTGTCCTCTAGAAACCAATGGGCTTTTAACTGCAGGAAGGTCTCTGGACTGAGGTGGCTCTGTACAGCAGAGGCTTACTTTTAGCTTTGTTTTTTCTTGGTATTTTATAATATGCAAGCTGTAGTAAGGAAAGATCGTTCTGCTTCAAAGTGCAGGGGGATTGGACCAGCCCAGGCCTCTTCTGAGAGTATCACCTTAGAAGGACACCAGCAGGGAAGCTGGTAAGGAGAAGAGGTTGCTTGGGTGAGCAGTCACAGGATATGTGTGTAGGAGGAGAGGGAGCTTTGGCCTGGGACTGGACAACTCTGAGTTAATGGAATTCTCTGAGAAGTCACAGAACAATCCAGTCGACCTCTGTGGCTCTCACTTAAAAGTGGCAAGACAGAGATTCAAAACCCTGGAGAAAACAGGGCATCTGAACAGCAACTATCTGGTGAGGATTTTGAGTGCCATAGTAGTTGGGCCATCCACCTGCCATGGCTCTATCCAAGATGGAGGTGGAGGAAAGAATTGGTTAAACTCAGCTGAGGAGAGTGAGAAATTTTAGAAAAGGAAGGGATAAAGGGTGTTCAGCATCAGGTATGATTATTTCTAGCTTCAAATGCCTTGACTAGTGAAAGACTTTTTATTGGCCCAGATAGATGGGCACATCCAAACTCAAAGTTGAGGTGATTTATTAGATATGCTAGTGGCAGATAGCCTTCTTGAAGGCAGAAACTGGCTACAACCTTCTTCTAATACTAACAATAACTTCCACTAGCTTTGACCAATGAAAATATTTTCTGATAAATAAATTTATTTATTTAGCTAAATAATTAGCTAAATAATTAAAACCTAAATATTTTCATTAGCAATGGAGTCATTTAGCAGAATGTTTACCCTAATTCTGTAAAATAACTCAATTTCTAATGAAAATACACACTATTACAAAACACACTAAAACTGAACAGGACTCTATCAGCTTTTTAAACACAATGTAAAGCTTCCTGTTCTTTATTCTTAAAACCAAAGAATGAAACTCCTGCACCAAGTGCTTCTGGAGGGGAAACAAATACTTATGGTGGTGTGTGCTCTACAGCCTAGATAAACTTATTTTGCACTGTTTTTGCCTGAAGCACTGTTTGGTAATGACTTACCTTGAGGCTTTTTTTCTCTCTAGAGTAAGACTCCTGGAGCAAAAATGTAACTATTAGAAGATAAAACAAAGCTTTCCAACTTTGGAACTTCTAAGGCTTCTTTATTACTCTGTATACTTGTGATGCATTTTTAAAGTGCAAGGCAGAAAGGCTAAATACAAACCAGAAAAATATTCCCTATTTCATTCAAGTACTTCTAGAGGGACCACACTGACTAATGTTATGAAAGTTACTAATCTCAAAATAGAGAGACCTGTGTTAATGCACAGTGAAAACCTCCTTGGAAAATACAGATTGATGCTTCTTTGGGCATCATACATTTATTGTGTTGCAAAAAGAAAGACATTTGGCATTGCTTATTCATGTCATCTATCTGGTACATAGTAGTATAGCTAACTGGGGTAAATGGAGGACATAGAATTTAATTTTTTAGCATAGGTAACATAAAATTAAAAACAACTCCATAAAGCTCTGTTCCTCTGTCTCCATATGACCATGTCAAAGAAATTTAGACTTGAGTTGCTTGACCTGTCTTTATGGATTATGAGGATTCAGTTTGCCACATGACAGACAACAAGCTCTGAGCTTGCATAGTTCTCAGTGTATGTAGCATGAGTCCATAGTTCAGAGAAAAACATAGTATTCCTGTTCATACATGGACTGAGTGTAGGGGAATGTCTGCTCCTGGATTTCACGAAGTCTTTTCATTAAGGGCTCCTAATGAGGCCTTCTTTTGTACATGCATGTGTGTGCATCTGGAAACAAAAGATATGGGGGGTCAAAATCCTCTATGAAAGAAATACAGGGGAGTAAAAAAACCTCCAAAGCCTCAACAAGAGTATAAAATCTTCAGCTAACACTAGAGAATACATCTATATTACATTTTTCTCTTGAATACAGTTACTCAGTACTACCAAACACAGACAGCAAAATCATACTCAATTGTTCATGTACAACAAAGAATTAGAAGAAAAACTCCCAGAGTTTCTAACTTGCTCGAAGGACATCTTAAATCATTTAACAATGAGGTCCTGAATTTGTGTGTGACTCTGCCTGATGAGACACCTGCAATCCTGTGGAGGTCATTTCTAGGTCCTTAACATGACACTGAACCTTGTTAATGTCACTTAATATCACTGTGGAGAGAGATTTATTTGGCTTTTCTGAAGAGCATCTGGAGTTAAATTTAATTAAAAAAAGAGTAGTGTGGTGTTTTGTTTTTTTCTTTTTTTAACATTTTCTTTGCCACTTCAGTTGCAGGGTTTTGCTTCTATGAATCTATACTTTGATTCTCAAGTAGGGATTTCTTGTATTAAAAGTTTTTAGGTGTCCACTGCTGCAAACAAGAAATAGTGAAAAGTGCCTTTAGTTTTTTT
>VZRH01004630.1:1908177-1949814 GCA_013397555.1 Urocynchramus pylzowi | reverse complement strand
AAAAAAAAAAAAAAAAAACCCAAACCATACTCCTGCTTATTTAGAAACTGAGTTCTTTTAAGAGACACTTCTTGCTTATGTCCACCTCCACCTTGAACTGCTCAGTCTTTGGAATGTGTGGATTAGAACTACATACAGAACTCAAGAGGAATCCACAGAGATTTTGTGTAGTTGTACTGCTGTCCCCTCTTGTTACCCAAACCCCTCTACTGATGACATAAAACATCTCTTTTGCTGTAAATGCACACTGAAAACTAGGCTAAAATTTGTTCAGTTATGACTATGTCTTTTTCCTGAGTGTTCGTTGAACAGGGTATTACTATTTTTTTCTCTATATGTATTCCCAAGTTTTTACCCATAAAACATTCCAGTCTTACCCATCAAAGTTTTAGTGGACTTTTCTCCCCATCAGCACAGTACTGTGAGCTTATATGTAACACAGGTTGCACTGCACATGCATTTTCTACACATCACTGATGAAGATATATTCAAGTAATCCCACCACCAGTTTTCAGGAAGATTGTATTTCTGGCTTTACTGCCATAAAATGTGACCATTAAGCCCTATCCTTCTCTTGGTATCTTAATTGGTTAAGTCATGAGAAGGACATCTCTTCCAATTCCATATTAGGTTCTTTAATAAATCCTTACCAAAGGATTTTTATCCTTTTCAGGCACTATTTTAGCCATCTACAAGCTTTGTGAACCTAAATTCTCCTTTATACAAGTCCTACACCTTTTTCAGACGGCTATGTTTATCCTTGCTCTCAGTAAGCTTACTCTTTATTGCCAACTTGACCATTCCATCAGGATTGGAAATTTTTCACTGGTCTGTAGCTTTGTTTTCCCTCTAGACTCTCCTGTGTAGGCTGTCAGCCCTCTGATGCAGAGACAATCTGTAATGATAGGTGAAGACACCTTGCTCAGCAGTTCTGCAATTTCACAAGTGATTTCTTTCAGAGCTCTTTGATAAATGCCATTTGATCCCAAGATCTTACCAGCACCTAGCTTATCTATTTAAAACAATTACACAAAATGTGCCAGACCATGTTGACCTGAATCTTCTGGCCTACCTGCTGCAGAGAATTTGGCTTCTCTGTCACAGTCTTTATCAAGGGGTGCCCCTTCTTATACCATTGTCATCTATTCTCTGACTAGTTCCCTGCTTTGGGTGTATTTAAAGAAGTCTATGCTACCATGATGAGCATCATTTTAAGATGATTTTTTTTTTGAATCTGTTGTTTTTACACTTGACCTGTGTGCTGCTGTGGTTTTATTTCTTTTTGAATTGTGGCACATATTTTATCTGTGCTTCTGATGAAGTATTAGAAGACTGTTTCTAGGTGTCTCGCTTTTTGCTTATTGTTTGTTGTTGTTTGAGGGAGGGTAGGTTTGTTTGCATTATTAGCTGCCTTTATTTCTAATATACTCCAAATTATTTCAGATTTCACTTTTTCCTGTCTTGCAACAACATGTACCCTACTGTGCCGTGGTTCTTGTTACAGAGTAGCTGTCCCTCGAATACCTCTTACATAGTATGTTAGCACCCATGCACTACTCAAGCTGCTGCTTTTGATTTGAGTACTATTTGAGATCTATTAGTTGCTCCAGCAGGCAGTCACTGGAATGCTTTACCTCATCATAAGCTGACATATTTAGTCTCATTAGCACAAGGTCTTAAGATCTCTCACTATGACTTCCTGTCTGAAACTTGCAGTTTTTCTTCTTTTGCTTTCAAGTCACTTGTCATCTTGATCAAGTAGCAGAGTTCTAGTTCTTTTTTATAGAATACAACTTCCAACCATGGAGACTTACTGCTCTGCTTCTTGTTTTTCCTGTAAGATGTCCGTGCTGTTGCACTCTATGTAATCTTTCTCATATAGCCCCTCTTTGTCACCTGCAGATCCAGCTGTGCCACCCTTAAGTCATTAGCCTTCTAACTGTCCTAGTGATTTATTTATTTTCCTAGCAGGGCTTTAAATGCTTGTTATACCAGGGCTGTTGTTCAATGACATACAAATTAATTTTTCCATCCCTTTCTCAAGCCTCTACCACTGACATAAAGGTCTTGCAAATTCTGTCCTGGCTTCCTTGCACTGGCAGGTGCCAGTCAATTGGAATCATGGGCAAGCTGATCTGCCTTCCAGAATAACAGCTGAAGCATCTCTGAAAAGGCTGCAACCCTCTTCACAGTCCACATCACTCAGTGAACCAGGTGTTTTGAGTTTCAGTTTTTACTCAGCTTCTAATTTAAATATTGCTCTACAATCCTCTAGTGTTTTCACTAGGGTAATGAGTAGGTCTTGCTCTGTTTTTGTGTAAGATATAAACTATCTTTCCTCTTTTTTTATTTATTTCCTTGTCCAAAAATGTTTCCCACTTCTTAACATACGAGTGTTTCTGGAGAAGAAATAGGTAAAAAAACATAAGATGAAGTGAATTTTGTAAAGTCTAGTCAACCTTATCCTCATATTTAGAGGTATTTTTATATTATGAATGAAGAAATTCCTAATGCTACTGATAGTGAATTGGTACTTGGAAAAGTTCCAGTTGGAAAACTGCCAGTAGAGAGGAAAAGAAGTAGGACTGAGGTAGAGTATCTTGTGATGACTGTTGTTTCCTGAGCCATTGAGAATATACTATGTAGGTGTATACAAGGATTTATGAGTAATTCACATAATATGAGATGTGAACTGATTAAAAAAATGGCATTTTTAAATGGCATTACTAATTCTATATAAGCTTTTCACAAAGATCAATGGAAACATAAAACTGGCAACTGCTGTAACCCCAGTTCCAATAGACTCACCTGTACTGTGTTACAAGCATCATTCAGGATAACACCTTCCTCCTGTTGCTACTTCAGAAAATAAGCATGTTTTGGGTTATGAAATATTGTTGCTCCCCACCCTCCCATTTTGTCACCACAGATTCAGCTTAAAAGGATCTGAGTTCTGACAGATGTAAGCCTTTTTTCCTTCAAGATTTTGCAATGAATTCCATTATGAATTGCATCCTTTGGCATAAGAGAGAGGTGAACTTGTAATGTATGTTTTCTACACACTGCTGAGTCAGGAAAAGAACTCCAGGATGAAAATGTGTAGAATAGAATTTTATGTTAATGGCTCAGCATGTCAGAGGGGATCAGAGACTCTATACAAATACTCTGTCACAAAGTAAAGTGAGGATAAGGTGTAGTCATTAAATAATAGTTTCCACCAGGGTGTATCTCTTAATAGTAGCTAAAGAATTGATGCTTTGTTCAGTTCAAAAACACATCTCAAAACAAACTTCAGGTGAAAAATCTCAGAAATACCCTTTGGATCCTTTATTTAGTACAGTTACTAAGGAAGACTTAAACAGAAGCCCATTATACTGAAATTTATTTAAATTCTTGAGCACACTATATTCATAACATTTGAGCACTTCCCAATGCGATATTTACTATATGTTTCTATAAATTATGCATTCATTGCATAAAACTGCATTCATTTCTCTATCACCATACTATATAAATTATCACAAAAACAGATGAACCAACAAAAGATTCTTGAATACATGTAACATTGGTGGGCTAAAAGTAGCTTATCTTCATAGTAAGCAGCTCTAAATGAATCCCGCTTGAATTCATTTAATTAAGAAGCTGAAAAGAAAGAAAACATGATTAAATGCTGAAAAATGCATATAAAACATAGCACCAAAATTATTTGAAAAGAATAGTAAACAATGACTTCAAAACATTAATTTGAAAAGTCATTTAATATTTGTGTAATAATCTCTTAAATTTTTATATTCCATTTAGTAATTACTAAGCAAGCATGAAAGTTATCAAATAAAACATAAGTGATTGAAACTTAAATTCGCCTATTTAAAAAAAATTAAAAAGAAAAACACTCTTCAAACATCTGTTCACTTTAATCAAGCTCTGCATCTGCTCTTACTACTTGAAGTGAGAAATCTCTCCCAGGGGATGTTTCAGGTTTATTTAAAACTATCTTCTTTTACTGCTGAAGTGGCCCCAGAGTTAAGAGAGTATCGAGCGATTGGCAAGGCGCTGTAGGGTTGCAGACTCTTAAATTCTTAGTATTTTAATAAATTAAGAAGTTTCCAATGATATTGCTGTTTCTTTACACCTAGAAGGAAACTTTTTATTTCTAAAATGTAGACATGTATTGTGTGTCACACCTTTCTAAGTACTTTACCAAGTCCCATAGACTGGGAAGTGGGAACCCAGAGAGAGAGAGACTTGTGCATGACTATGGACTAACTGTACAAACACACAGGCAAGGAACTACTAAAAGGAAGTACTGCCTCTAGCTTTGCCTGGTAGGTCTTTGAACTCCTAGATAGGCAGTGTGCACTAGCATACATGTTGTAGTATTTCCATTTATGGCATTAATTAATTAATCATTACAAAACATAAATACAAGTGCCACAAGCTTAAAAGACTGTATCAGTATAAAGACGTTCACTTCTACAAAAAGCTGACAAGCTTGTTAGAGGCAAGAATTACAAAGCAAGGCAAAACAGACAGCAGCTATCTGTGTGCTGGAGGGTGAAGGGATTAATGATAGGGAAAAGCTGGCAAGAACGACTTCATGAAGAGATGAACTGCAGAGAGCTGAAGGGGGAAGTAAGAGAATGCTGAGCACACGTGACTAAAAACATAATCCAGGTCTAGAACAGATGTGTAAGGCCAAGAATAGGAAAGGATCTGAAAAGAGAGAGGACTAATAGTAGTGAGAAAGTTTGGAGAGAAGAGTGGGAAGGGCTGAAGATCTCAATAATCAGAGAGGTAGCAGTGATAGGCTTATGAGGTATAAAAGACTCAATGATGTAACAGCAAAGAAATACAAATATAGCAGTTGGATCTACACTCTACTACCATAGCTATCAATCCTTACTTTGTCTATAAGGGAACTGCACCTCAGCTAAGAGACATGATACAGAATGTAGATAAAAGAAACACTGAAAATTCTAAAAGAAGTGTAAGAAAGAAAAACCCTAGGCAGAAAGCTGAAACGCATCAAGTTCTATCTGAGTATGAGGAAAAACTTTCTTATTTCAAGGTGAGAGAGAAGTGGAACAGGATATCCAGAGAGGTTGTGGAGGCTTCTTCTTTCAAAAAACCTGCCTGGAAGTGATCATGTTTAAGCTGCTATAAGTGAACCTACTTTAGAAGAGGGATTCATCTCCAGAAGTCACTTCAACCCCAGCCATTCTTTGACTCTATAGAAAACTACAAAAATCCAAAACCTCATGAAAAAAACGTAGAGTAGCCACAAAGGAGGAGATGGGGGGGGGAGGGGTGGGTAGATGCCAAAAAATCAGGAGTAACAAACTGGACAACATCTGTTGGGATAGATCTGCAGATAGACAGAAGAAAATGTGTTGCAAAACTGGGTGAAGCAGAACAGGAAAGCCTGGATAAACTGTGCCCCTCCAGACATAAACTAGATGGAAATGGATAGAGTTAGGGACAAGTAAACAGCAAACTGTAAGACTTATAGGAAAGGCACACAAGCAAAAAGAGGCATTTCTAATGGTGATAATCACAGAAGGAAGGTCCTACTGGGAGAAGAGCATTCAAACTGTTTGCCACAGTAAGAAGAACATCCTTCCTAAGAGACCTGCTATGGGTCCAGACATCCAGAATTCAGATCTCCCATATTTTAAAGGATTAGAAACCAGCACTGATGTTGACACTTCCCATAGAGAAGAATATGGAGGTTTGTGGTTTTTCATGATTTCACTGTGCTGTTAGATGGTTTAGACAAACAGAGGGAGACTGTACTGTGTTGCTTTCCATTTCCATGGGCAGCTTCTTTCTTGAACAAAATACTGTTTAGCCAGTAATAGTAGTAGTATAGAAAATACTAAATGTAAAGGCTTTGTTTTGACAACTGTGCATTATTGTTTTCCTGTCTTTTAAAATAATCTTGATTTCTGCTGTTTTAAACAAAATAGCCAATTTTGCTGGGCACTACAGATCAAATTGTGAATCCTGGTATTTATCAGAAGTAGGTTTACCAATTCATAAACTTAAGGTAAATAAATTTAATTGCGCATGAAATATCTAAAAAGCTGTTAGTAGTATGCTCATGTTTATTAATAAATTTAATTTCATATTTCTGTAGATACTATTTGTTCTATGTACTAATATTTTTCCAGTATGTTTCCAAGAAATAACTTTTCTATTTTATTCACTTGCATTTAATTTCAATTTCAATATTACACAGGATTTCTTTACTGAAACTAATTTAATTACAACACAGGGTAGGTGTGGATACAGTGAGGAGTTTTCAAGCTCTGGGGCATCTTGCAATTTGTGTGTCCTGTTGCATTGACTGTCCTTTCCCAAGAAATAAATGAATACTTTATGACTGACTTAACATTTATGGGTTTTTAATCAAAATAAGGCCTCTCTTATTTATCATGCTTTGCACAGCTTAGTTCATTTTCTCTGCTAGCCAATAAAGAATATGTATTTTCCATTCCATCAATACATAGTTCAGAAGGCTGATTATTTTTTATGGTTTAACTAAAAAAATTTCACATTACTCTTGTAAATAATACTGAAATATAATGGCTATGAAGGATAATTGGATAATGAAACATTCAACTGCAAGGCAGGTTCTAAAAAATTCAAAAGCTACTTAATGAAAAATTAGAAAATTTAGAATTTTCAGGTGTTTATTTCATTTAAATTGAGATTAAAACAACAGATGATAAAATGTAGGCTTGAAAGAACATTTTAAAGTGTTAAGAGTAATGAAACTGTTCTAGAAGTTTCATTCAGAAAACAAAGCAGAAAAAACAATCTAGGGCAGCTAAATTGCAGCCAAAGTTAAAAAAAGGAAAAACCAATAAATTTTTTTAATATCAGTAGAGAGTGGATAAAACTTTTTCCTGTGTCCTCTTGAAGCAGTGTAACAAATATTTACATGCCTAAATATCCCAATAATACAATACTGTGCTTATTTACTGATATCTTACTGATATGTTTTTAGCATCCTCTCTCATTCTTTTTCATATTCAGTATGCTTTTTGGGCTGAAACTGCCTAAGGTGTTGTTTCCAGAGAGCTGAGCTCTTTCCTGACTAGCAAAGTCAACTTAGAGTTCATGGTTTTGGCTTATAGTGAAGAATAGTTTCTGTGTCACTCCTATGTGTATGAGTTGACAGATGAAATTCTGTGTTGATATAATGACATTTTATTGCCCAGTCACTGAGTATCTGATATTTAACATATCATTTATTCACTTTAAATACTAGGGTGAGAAGGCTTCCTAAAAACATTGTCTAAGATATATCAACACACTTGTCTTATCCAGAAAGAATTATAAAGAGAAAATGCTGAACAGTATAAAATAAAATTATTACATAATCTTTCAACAGTTAATGATATCAATTAAAGTGAAAGTTTTAGCAAAATGAAAAAATTAATCTCATTCCAATAAAAAGGTAGATTAATACAGCCATGAAAAAGTCCTGCCATGGCAAAAATGGCTCTAGCAGAGAGATTTGCTGCATGTGAGCTCATCCATGATGACTGTGTTTGCTCAGTGAGTAACCTTCATGATGACCCCATTTCAATGCTATACTGTGTAAAAGTATTTTACTAGCATATTAATTAAACAATTTTTTGCCCAACCCGAGCCTTCAAGAAGAAAATCCTGTGAAAAAAACCAATCAAATCAGAATTGGAAATATCTGAAGTGCATTGAAAAGAGTCTGTCAAAATTACTGTCCCTTCCTATATATATGCTCTCTAAAGAGCACCTTATAGACCCCCATTAGAAAAAGAAATAATGGTCTTTCTCCAGTTTTTGACTCTGGCTTTATGTTTATCCACCTCTGTTTTGATTTATCTTTGCTACATGGAGGTCACTGCACAAAAGAGGATGCACAGCAGGTTGTGTTACTGTTTCACTTCTTACCAATGCATGATGTTTCACAAAGGACTGACTTGGTTGTTCAGTGTCAGAGAACAGAAACAATTTAGGACATTTGAATATTTTCTTTTTTAAGTAGGATAGTGAAGTTGATGCTTGAGGTCATGCATATTGTCAGAGAAGAGAAACAATTTAGGACACTTGAATTTTTTTTCTTTTTTAAGTAGGATAGTGAAGTTGATGCTTGAGGTCATGCATATAGCATTAAAGCAATTTCAGTTTTCTTTAACTGTTGCTTTAGGCAGGCCAACATAATGTCACTTTTTTCCTGACAGATCATTAGTATGCATTGTTGTTAGTATTGTTAAAGGCAAAGCTCTACTAGCCTGAGGACAATTCATCACATAAAGACTGATAGTTTCAAGGTGAAATCTGCAACCAGTGAAAGGAAAAGGATAGACACATTTCACATCTTAAGATATATCTGCACTGGGATCAACTGATGAGGCGTGGAAGTGGAACTTCTTGGAAGATCTTAAGGAATTCAGACAAGAAGATTAATGTATTTTAACATATATGACTGAAATCAAAATGCAGGATACTAAATTAAAAGGGGGAAGACAAAAAAGCCAGAGCTTATCTACTTGGTCCTCCTTAGTGTTTTGCATGTTCATTAAAATTCGTAAGGACTAGCCATAAAAAACAAAAAGGCTTCTCTAAAAAACTCTATGGGATTGTGAAGAAGATAACACATTGTGAGCACTGAAGTGTCAAAGAATCAACAGTAAGTTTATTTAAAATAACAGAAAATTGGGTCAGAGCTACCCAAGAGACCAACAAAAAAGATTTAACACTGGAAAGGACCTAATAAGTAAATTATACATTTACAAACTAGCAAATGAAATTTGATAATAGCAGAGCAAAAGTGATCAGCTCTTCCAATACTAGAGTGAGGATTTAATATTGAATGATTAATTTATTACCATGAAAACTTGGAACCATCCAGGACAGACCAACTAAGCCCAGAAGATCTTGCTTAATCATGCAGAAGCAGTAACATTATTTAAAAAACCCCAAGAAAACTGCATAACACTTAGCCAGCTACTAAATGTTTCCTATGTATTTAGGCACACACACTGTTCATTTCATGAATTTACTTGATTTATAAGTTGTGGTATTGAGTCTAATTAGCTCCTTAAGACAGAATTTGGTTTATGGATCTAGTAATTTCTTCACAGTAACAACATGATGTGGCACTACTTTATTTTATCAGGATTGTGATGAATTATCCTTTTTCATTGCCCTGGATTTATTTCTTTTTTAACCAGCTTTAGCATACTAACAGGTACACTTATTTTGACATGCATCACCTATCAAACTAATTTTTTTTTAAATTAAGCTTTTAATAGAATGCTGCACCCTAGCCCCAAATCTTGCTGTCCTTTATTCTTAGCTTGGATAAAAAAAGATAAGTATGAAATCTACATAGGCCTCCAATTTTTACTAGACACTCCCATTTAAAGATATCTGATATTTCAATAAGTTCTAGGTGAATTGTGGGGAGAATAAAATTTAAAAATCCATGCCACCCAGTATTCACAGCAAACAGATTAGCAAGAAAAGAGGGAAAAGCCCAACATCATTTAAATTAAGATTCCCAAAGCTTATAATACCTGATACTACAAGATATACTCAGTGATTAAGTTTGCACTAACACCAATGGCATGCAAACTCACAGAGCATACTAATGCTCACAATGCTGTTCAGCACCAGACATCCTAGGTATCAGACAGCAGCCAAAAACCCCTATTGCAAGCTTTCACAAAAGCAATGCAATGTCTGGAACAGATATATAAGCATGTTGTTAACAGATGATTTGAACATTCCTTATATGAACTAAAAATGAAACTAGTACAAGTGTCAGGTTCTCTTTAGTAACTGATAAATTGCATGGCAAGGAACATGCCACCACCACCACTGCCTTCTCCATTTAATAAACTTATTATGAGAAGATGGAAGGGAGCTCAATCCGTGGGCTGCCATTCTTTGGCAATGCTTCTCAAGTGAGCTTTCAGCTGCAGATTAAGCTCATAAATCCTGCTTCTTTAAAGTTTAAGACTTAAGCAATTAATGTAAGAAAACCTCACACTTAGGAAAATTGGATCCTGCCTTTCACCCCAAGTCAGTCAAGCTGGAAGTAATCTCCAGAGAGGATGCTGAGAAGCAGGACAGTCTATCCCAAATGGCTATTAATTTCATACTGATGAAATTTTGCAGTATGATGCTACTGGGCCCTTTACAGACCTCTTTGCTTAGCAGAAATTACTAAAAAGCAGGAGCATACCTTATGCACATATTGCAATGAGAAGAGTTTCCTTGTCTTTAGTATGGTGTTATTAGATAATAAAACTAATCTGAAGCAACCTAAATGTCAATTAAACAGTGTAAAGAGACCAACCTCTGTAAAAATAAAAATAGTTCTGAAGTCTTACAGCAAAAACCAATAGAAAACTTTTAAGGTTATAGCTGGAATGTTACATCTAAGTTGGCTTTGTAAGGCTGAATCCTTTTTAGTGGAATATAACACAGAATACAAAACTGGCTGTTGTACTAGTCATGGGGCTTAATCAGAGAAATCTATTTTTTCACTTGTCAGAAAAATTGCACCTGTTTAACTGACAGGTGTATGTATAATTTAGAAAAAACTATAATCCTTTCTCTCCTGCATAGTGTGGCTGACAAAAGAAAAGGGTACTTTTAGTGAAGTCAAATCTTAGCACCCTACAGTCCTTATTTGTTTTGTGCCCTGCCTTATGTACATCTTAGTTATACAAAAAGAAATACCTAGTAAAGCCTTACAAACTAAAGCATGTTTTCTTTTTGCATTTTTCTCAGGGGGCAGGGTCTGTGTCGTATCTGCGCTCAAACCCTTTTAACTGGTCTGCTTTAACAGCTGCATTCCAGCCCTTTTTGGTTTGCTTAAATTAATCACCATTCTTCCTGCTTCTACCACCTTCCATTGACTTCAGAGGTAAAGATTAAAGATTGTTTAGCTGAAAGCAACTCTTAAACTTCTACAGAGTTATTTCAGTCTATAGGATGAGAATTTAAAGACAGATTACCTGTATGGGTAGCCATGGTATTTGGAGCGAAATATCGACAGCAGAAAGCTGAAGAAAAAGACCACAAGACCAAGGCCTACCAGACATATTACTGGAAAGAAAACAACTTTGTTTATTAGCACATAAAAGATTTAAAACTTCAATCTCTACAAACAATATTATTTATGTCAATCATTTATAGAGAATTTTGACACAGTTAAATACAAAATGTTACTGCCTTGACTACTGAAGCCCACTATCTTCTGACAGGATTTCAAACAGATATGGAAATAACATTTATAGTTATTAGGAAAAAATAACCTGTCAGGGAAAATGTATTTTCAAGAAAAAAGCAGAAATTTGAAAGTCAAATGTATGTGGATGCAAACACCTTGCTGCTGATAATGGATTTAATAGCCCATTAAATTATACATATCAAATAATGTCATTTCAGGTATTTGCTTATTCTTTTCGGGAAAAAAAATTACATTTAGAAAAATGTCTCTTGACTAATGGAATCATGTTGTCTCTAGCCAACCGTCTATGGCAGAAGTAGCAGTAAAGGCAGCTTAGTAACTATTTTATCTAGTTACTAATGGCTAAAAATGTTCTAAAGTTCCAAGGCTGGCAGCCAAATAACTTTTTACTCTTAGCTCACTAGCAATATAAATCTTCAGGTTCTGAAGGTAAATAACAATGATGCAGATCTTCTGATACCATCCAGGTGAAAGTGCTTTGATCAGACAAAGAATGAACTGACAAAGTAAATGCTTAAATTAACAAACAAAATTTGGAACATATGTTTGCATACCGTGGAATAACAACTTAAAACTTTCTTGATTGTGATAGCCCACTCTATTGCAAGTAAATACATTTTTTTAAAAAGGGGGACATGTTACAAACTGAGATGCAGCTCATCTACATTAGATAACATTTTGATTCTAGTGAGCTACTTTGATTTTAAAAACTTCTCTTCTTATACTATTCCTACTTTAGCCAACACTTTGCTATTTAATTGCAATATTCATGCTTCAAAAGTGTGCTGCCTTTGAGCGAAGGATGAGAAAACATGAAGCCAAGGAAACTGACAATGATGCATTTTTTCATTAAAACTGACCATGTGGAAAGTGACACATGTCAACTGGAATATAAAATTTCTACAGTTATTTTGAGAAAACTAGCCAGGTACAAAACTAATAAACATACTTCATTATAAAGAAATCACCATTCACAAATATGATTTCCAAGCATGGATGAATAAATTGGAAGGATGAACAATGCAAGGCAGATACACAGAAAGCATTCACATAATGGCCACAAAGAGCAAAGAGCCTGAATTTTTACTGCACTCCACTGATGTTTCACTGTGCCTGTGTTCACAGGCCCAGATCTACGATCATATTCCAATTAAACTTATGTCACTGTATCCTTTTGATACCTTGTGAAGGCTGACCTAGAACAGAGGCTAGACAGTTAAAGAATAAAGTAGGGGTTTATTGAAAGGCCTCAATGGCTACAGCTTGGGCAGTACAAGAGCCCAGCCAGAGTTACACCCAAGATGAACCAAAAAGGTCACAAAATGGACAACTGTTCACGAGGTCTCTCACTTTTACAAGTCCTGGTCTATTTGCATATTGGAGTTAATTGTCCAATTATAGCTTTAGGTTATGAAGTCACATTCTTCTTGTTTTTCTCTCTTGTTTTCATTCCACCATTGTTTATGCTCTCAGACCTGAAATTTGCATTGGTTGTTCTTGGTCCCCAGCTAGAAAAGGAATTGTTTTGTCTACCTACTCTGTGAAGAGAGCTTACCATCCCTTAATATGAAGCTGAGAACCATGCACTAAAGCAGCAGAATCTAAAAAATATAAAAGCTAAAACCTAAGGCATCACTTTGACACCACTGTTAAACCTAGTTACTGTAGAAGATATTCAGAATTAATGACAGATCTACAGCTTGCTGAAGGAGACCCTCAGATCATCATAGATTAGAGATATCTCTAGCCTTTCAACCAGCTATTATGAAGAGTTCTAGAATGCTTTTAAAGAAAATAGTTGGCCAGCTCTATCTGCAATACTGTGTATTACAGGGAAGCTACAGAACTGACCTCAAAAGAAGGAGGAGGCAGTGTAGGAAATCTGGTATTTTCCAAAGACCTTCAATGGCTTATATGAGAAAAATAAGTGAGGGGATATAAAAGGTGGAAAGGCAGATGGGCATCTTTGTTTCAACCTATGTCATGCTCAGTAAAACCTTGTTTGACATAACAGTGAGGAAGTCTGATTCTGGATAAAACACTTTCATATCGTGTGTTTATGTGATTCATTGTCAAAAAAAATCTCACAAATATTCTGAGTAACAACAAAATTCAGAAAAACATTAAAAATTGCACTTCAAGCTAAGTATCTTTAGACATTACAGATTAGGTATGTTCTGTATTACACCTACTGCTGGGTTTCCACCTTCCTCTGGAGACACGATACTGGCAAGAGTACCAAATAAAAGAATTTTCACTGACTTTTGATATAATTCAAGAATTTTAATATCACTGACTTCTGATATAATTCAAGAGCCAAAAAGCATTTATGGGATGTAGTAGACATACTGTGTCAAGCTGTACCTTGGCTGAGAATGCTTAAAGTATTTTTTTACTCTTACTACTTCATGTGAATGCAGTTTTATCAACAGAATTTTGATGCTCTCCTCTTTTCCAAACAACTAAAGGTAAGCACTGGTTTAAGGTAGAGACCATCTGAAAACTTAATCAGATATTCACTTGTAATTTGGCAGTGTCTTCTAACTGTTTAAGCATTACCTTAGCTATAAAGTACAACTTACTTCTCCTTTTTCCAACATCCCCTTTGGAGGTAGCAGCTTCATTCAGAAGTACCATTCCCATGGTGATAGCAGCATCTGAATTGTCATTGTCAAGGAAAGCAGTAGATGTGTGGATACCTCAGAAAGTCACAAAGGTACACCTATGAACTACAGCTTTCAGGCTCATAAAATGAAAGAAGGTATTTATATATAACAACTGTATATCACAATCTGTACTGTGCCAATACACTCACCTGTGGCAAAAATGTGTTGGATTTTTCTTTGTGCATCTGGATTTTAGGGTTCAAGAAGCTTTAAAGGACAAGTCATCAAGCAGGACACAAATTTTGGACAGTTATGGAAATAGCCACTCTCCAATATTTTAAAATACACTGTATACTGGTAGCAAAAGATTGTTAAAAAACAAAACCTGTAAGATCCAGAAATCATTTACTGCAATTGCACACAATTCACTGGTTATTTGACACAAACTGAAGCAGTTGGACTGGTTTATCTTCCTCTGCATTTAGATAAGACATTAACTACCTCTTTAGTGTCATATTGCTTAATAGTTTAGCAGAGAAACGTCTCAGAGGCAAAGTCCTCAGCCACTTTCAGTGTTTTGTTGTCTCATTATAACTGTTACAAATGTGAACAAGTACATAACAACAAAACAATTTCACTAATCTAGCAAGCTCTTAAGCCATTCTCCTAATTGTTTATTTGAAACCATATCAACAAAAAGGAACAGTTACTACTGTGCATAACATCTGTTCTGAAGCAGAGGCAAGCCTGAATGCAGCTCTGAAGCAGGTGTGAATCATGAGAACCACAGGTCACAATAGCAGCAAACACAATCTTCAACACACTTTTATAGATAGTCAAATAAGGTTGGAGTTTTCAACATTACTTAACCCAGGGCATGATGAGTACAGACTTCAAGAATGTTACTATTTATGCACGTAACTCAAGAAGATACTTCAAATGTGCTAGATCCATAAGTAGTATGTCCATAAGTAATATATTAATATTTTTCATTTTAGGAATGTTCAAAATTAGAGCAAAATGTTCAAAGATATCAGAAATTTTCATTGTGAAATTCTCATTGTAAAATTTTAAGTTACGCTGAGCTTGAGCAAAAGGATTTAGAACTGTCAATGCTAACACAATCACACTTCGTAAGAGATGAGCAGCCTGATTCAGGTTTGACTTCCAAATTTTATACACGAAACTAAGAAAAGTCAAATGAAGAATAACAAGATTTTAAAAAGTAAACATCAATGGTGAAGGATGGCAGTAGCAAATAGGCAAGATGAAGGAAATATAATTTTTAACATCACCTCTTTGATGCAGATATCTACCTACAGTTCTAAATTAAGCTCCAATTAAAATCATGCTAGTAGCCCAAATTAAATTTCTCACACATGTACAAGTTGCAAGACATAGAGCCAGTCTATGAATAATTGATTATGTTGAAATCTTCCAAAAGCTTATGACTGCACTTGAAAAAATACTTCAAAAAAAAAAAAGCAAAATCTTGGGAAAAAAATTAATCTTGGAATCCATGATAAAAAAATTGCTTTATAAAAGTTTTACTTGTTAAGATTCAGATTCACAAGCTTATGAGACTGGGAATCTCCTGTTCTACTGCTATGCTCCCAGTAGGGAAAAAGAATTGGGGAGAATGTCATGAGAATCATTCAATTATTAATTTTTCAATGTTACTAAAAAAAAAAAAAAAGATTAATTAATTGAGGCAGTTGTCAAAAAAAAGGGCTAAGAAAAATTTTCATATGTATTTCTACCCTATTAAAGAAAAGCCCCTAAGGCAGCATTACCTAATAACTTTGTTTTACCAATTCCTCACTTAGATTTATAGTAGTGTTTTTCTCATGAGTTTAACAGTCATGGGAAAAAACCCCACAGTCCCAAGATGTAAAGGTAACTTGCCAGGTCCTCTTGGGAAGGTGCTACTTTTTCCAAAGGTGAAATGCCTTGTAAACGGTTTTTTTTTGCTTGATTATCTCATGCAGTATCAGTACATAATGTGGTTCTTTGCTATTTCCCTTACCTGGCTGCTTCTGAGAAACAAACCAACTAACCACACACTAAAAAGCCATTTAGGAGAAATCCCTTCTGTAACTAAGTTCTTATTTTCTTAGCAGACCATGAGTTTAATTCTCTTTTCTTACCATCAGGAACAACAATCTCACAAAAGTAAGTTGTTTGCTCTGCAACTGAGAATTATAGGTCTGTAACCACATGAATTGTGCTGGGTTTTTTTTCCCCTCTCTTTTGGAGCTTCACATCATTACCCCTAAAGCTTCCCTCACGCTGTCACTATTTTTGCTTCAGTTGTTGCTTCCTAACTTTAATCAACACTGCTGAGCTTTCAGCATCATTGGCTGCGTTTTACCTTCAATGATATCAGCTTCATAGCCACACTGTAACACTGTGCATGGTACTTGCCTCAGCTCTCTGTTGATAAAATAAAAATTCAACCTGAGATGTCATTTCGACACAATAATTAGCTTTTTACCACAGAATACATAGCTTATTACTATTTTTCACTCATTTCTAACCTTCTGTTATGCCTTTACAATGTCTTGATATTATACAACATAAAGCAACAGTCCCAGCTCTGAAAATAATAATTTACAGCATCGCAATTCTCTAATAGTGCAGAATGTAAAATTTCAGCAAGTGGTTACTTGGACAGTTTTTCATCTGCAAAAAATGATGCATCAGAAGATGTACTTATTTTCCAATTCCTCTTTATCTGCCTCACTATGCATTATGAAACTATTTTGAAAACATGAGGGGAATGCGGCACTCAGATAAGCCAAGGAAAGCAAATGTTTTCTGATAAATTTATTCCTCTATTGAATTTTTTTGTGTAAATCCTGTTAGAGACCTTCTCAAATTATTACACTTTTACATAGGAAACTTCTGCTTTTCCTTTTCCCAGCTGATACATGTTTTCATAAAAATTGAAAACATATTATTTACATAGGGCTTTTGAAAAGGTTTTGAATTTTGATATAAGAAGAACAACAATTTTAAAGCAGGATGAAAAAGACAGTAGTAATCACAATTTATAAGCTTATACAGAAAATGATCAGTAGTAACAGAATAAAATATTCAGCCCTGAAAAAATCAAGATGTGTTATCAGAAATAAGGAAAAAAACCAGACCACCAAATCCAAAACAAAACAGAACAAAAAATATTGGATCAATAAAATCCAAAATTATAGATATCCTACAAAAAGAAATTAATTGCTAGTAAATTTGGGATACTTATTATTAGCAAACTTTAATGGAAAATTTAATCACAGAATGCCCAGAAGGAAGAAAACCTGATAATTCCAAAGTTTATTAATCTAATACATAATTTATATCTTTATGTCACAAATTTATTCCTAATTAGTAGTAAGTGAGGAAAGAAAGGAGAGAAAATAGCTTGATAGCATTTGGTTACTTTTGTGAAAAAAGTTTGGTGGTCTCATTCATATTCAGTAGTTTTTCTGCCAAGGGTGCAAAATCTGGCATTAGCATTACAAACACATAAAGAAACAACCACCTTTTAAAATGCAGATCATGAAGTAGAGCTTAATAACACATGAGCAAGAAAAACTAGAGAACAAAATATTCATCCACTTGAGCCTGTGCTCAGTTTACTGTTACCTAAAATGGGGATAGATTATCATGCAATCTTTAAAAATTGCTGGTTCAATTTATCAGACATGGAACAAATAAAAGCTCATACTTTTTGTCAAGGAGTAATATGATCAACAGAATGATCTATGGGGGTTTCACCTTCTCTCTTTTTTTTCCTTTTTTATTTTTTGTTTGGTTTGGTTTTTTGCTGGGGGGTGATGATTAGAACATGAAAAATTCTTTGCTGGCCCCTTACAAGAGGGCATATTATGCTGATAGAGATATTTATTTTAACCTTTTCCTACTGAAACTTAAACTTCTGTGTTTAAGATGCCAACTCCTGTATGTTTCATCTCACTGAAGAAGGATGATTTCTAAATCAGAAGTTGAAAAATTTGAGAACAGTCTGAAAATTATTTATCTGAATATGGATATATGGATGAATACAAAATCAAGCTGTATTTAAGTAATTTTAATGGCTTGAAATCCAGTTGTAATGATACTAACAACAGCCCTGAACATACTTTCTGTTTAAAACCTTTTGGCTTCAGCTTAACTGAATGGTTTTTCAATAATTTTAGAAAGTATTACACAAGTCTTGGCACTCAGGGAATTCTATTCAACTCCTTGAAACATGTATGTCACAACAGTGAAGTAGCTCAAAGTTTGCATTTCTACCATTGAAATGCCAACTATGCTATACCACTTTCCTTTTTGATGCTTTTTTATCATTTTAACAGAGCAGAGAATAGACTTCACACTAATAAAGAATTTCCTATAGCGAAAAAGTTTATTATTAATTTGATTTGTTTCAGCTTCAATTTATGAACTTGTCTCTCTAATCTACAGACAATCTGATGGAACCATTGTTCTTGTGGTGCTCCTAGACATCTGAGAATGGAAAGGCCATATAAAAGCATCAGAAGAAGAAAAAGTCTCTGGAATCTGTTTTAATTCAGCTGCAAAATGGAGCATAGAGATACCTGATTAAGTTTGTGTTAAATCACTAATCAAACATTCAGAGTTTTTCAGCCTGATTTACATCCTAATTATTCACATTTAGGATCAGCTAAAACCAACACTGGGGAAATAATTTTTACCTTTATTGTTTATGACCTTTTTGGCTGTATAGATTACATCTGATAAAATTTCAGGTTTAGTCCTGTCCATCTTGCAAATTTCTATAGTATGGTTTGCCCCATATCTTTTTCTTGCTTTACTTATATTTTGTAATCCATTTATCTAAATTTTCAAATATGTGTTTCAAATAAATATGCAAATTACAAAAGTATAAACACCTCTAGAACAGGTAGATGTATAACAGTACTTTACTTTCATTAATGTTAAGCATAACAGAGAAACAAATAAATGAGGGAATTTCTTAACAGTTTAATTTAACTTTTAAACATTTTCTAAAACAAACTTCATTTGAGGTATTTTTAAGTATTTATGAGGCTATATAATTTTCTCTCAGTATTCTAAGACTGTATTACAAACATGTACCTTATTTTCAAGCAGTTTATTTCAAACACCACTCCTAGTATGTCCCATCTGTTTATTAGCACACGCTTGATACTTGCATGCAGACACAGTCTCTCTTGCTTTCCCTAAAAACCTATAAATATTTTTGAGACTATCACACATTCTTTTTCTACACCATAAGTCATCATCAATATGAGTCTAGGCTGTCATTTTACTCTCCACCATTGCTGGGATCTAGGCAATACAATTTATTTCTTAGCTGAATGCACTTGAGGACTACTCCATTTAGTAAAAGGTATCTGTGGATCCAGAAGGTAAAACATTTAACTTTGGATTAGACTTCTGCATCTTTTAGCCATTCAAACCAACATGTTTCTTAAACATTAAAATATCCATTGAAATAATTAACTGAAGCCTAAACAAACCTTTAAAAATTTCTTCAGCCTGTGGTCAGTGAATGACTCTTGTTGTGTGGACTAATAGTCAACTATTTGTGAAAGGCAAATAAAAATGGGCCAATTGCCAGAGCAGCTGACAACTAAATTAGGTTTGCAGGGGTCTGTACTTCCATTGGAAAATTTTAACCAGAAACTGAAAATGGTTGAAAATCACTGAAATTCAGAGTTGGTAAATTCTTGCAGAGGACACACACCATATGTGAAGATAGTTCACCAATTTCAGAGTACTGCAATTAGATGATGAAAGATTATGAATTATGTTTCATGTTGTGTTAACAAATGCCCAACTGTAAATTTAAGGTCTCTGCATATCTCTCTCACATTTAAGGAACCTTAATGTCTTTTCTAAAGGATCATATTATGAATTGCTTTAAGGTTAAGCAGTATGAGACTTAGGTAACATAAAACTGTCTTGATTTTTCTAGCTATGATCTCCTTATGCTTCATTACATTTAGGAGGAATCAGACAGCTTCCAGAAAAATCAGAATAAGTTACAAGGTTAACAGGCAGTACTGGCAGCTAATGCAAGTAAATAACAGAAAATGTGCAGGATGTTCTGCTGCTTTGGATGTTGATTTCCAAAGTTAATTAGGAAGCATGCTTAGATATGCTATAATGTTGTGTTTTTAGTCCTAACTTTATCCACCGTGGTCTTTTTTCTTTCTTTCTTATCCTTAAGATCAAGAATACAATAATCCTGTCTCACTGCTTTAGTTACCATCCTCATTCACTTTATCATACAATCTCTGGGGAACACACAACTAGTTGTGCATATTGATGCACAAGTGACAGAATCTTACTACTGAGAGCTAAGTGAATATTATTCTATTGACATATGACTCAAAATTTCAGATTCTCATGCTCAGTGACTCTGACATGCAGAAAGTCATCTCTTTACATTCATCCTGCAGAAAAGTTTCCTCACACCACAGAGGCACTTAACACACTTAATTTAAATTCCCTCTGTACGACAGGACATCTCTTTCATAATAGGTGTCATTTTAATGCTACCAAAAAGCTTTGTCCTTTTCCCTTTCAATCAATATCTCGTATCCACCTACGCAGGTGTCCCATTAAACTTTGCCTTGGGAATTCAAATTAGGAAACTGAAAAGACATGTCCATTTTTACTTAGGTGCATGTGTTTAATCAGCATCAATGCTAAGTTTAATAGTAATAATGAGAAAACATACCAGATCAATCATAACTGCTAATTCCTATAATAATGGGTTTTCGTTAATATACCTCCTGTATATGAGCTATATTATATAAATATATAAATAAATAGCTTGTTTAATAGCTGAAACTCCTTCGATAATGAAAATATTTACTTTTAAATTTATTCCTTAAAGTAAGGATCCACTGTTACTACAAAAGGGAAAAAAACTATGACATATTACGTTCAAAATAGTTTTATTTCTCTGGGGAATGACATAAAAATTTGATGAAAATTCATTAGAAATACTGAGTAGTGTCTACAAAAAGGAGGAATAAAAGAATTTAAGAAATCTTTTAAATTCAACACAGCTTATCCAACATTATTATTCCTTATCTTTCTTGCTGTATCTTGACACCCAGAGCAATATTTACAGCTGCACACTTCAATGACTTTTTGGATATAACAGTCATATACACTATCTGTATTCAACTGTAGTTAATTACAACAGTAATACTGATTGGGCAGTTTACTGCACGTCATTTCTCTTAGGCAATGACAGCTCTTCATTCCAAAGTTATCTCTCTTTTGCCTTTATGTCTTCCTAATAACTCTAGCAACACTACTTCAATACCCTTGTCTTCAGTTTCTCTTTCTTGTTTCTCCAAGAATGTCAAACTACTCAGCATTTAAAAAAATTTTATTAGTACTTGATCATTTCTGCTGACTCCTCTTATCTATGACCCAATTTCTGTCAGAAGAAGGTTGCAAGAATAGACACCACAAGCCTGGAACATCTTCTGCATGTAGAAAGAGAATTTTGCAACTTGGAAAGAAGAAAAGAGAAGTATCTTTGGCAAACTCTATAAAGCTCCAAGCAGAAGGGAAAAAAAGAGAGAGAATGGACTACTTCCCATGATTTATATACTAAAGTCATACAGTACATTTACTGTGCAAATTATAGGCTAAAAAATACAATAGGAATAATTCTGCATACTACATGAAGTTTACACTGAAAATTCATAGCTATAGAATATTATTCCATAATTAATTCAAAAAGGATTAAAAAGAACTAAGAATTTATTAATTGATTACTAGAATCTATAACATTCTTTATAGTCGATCTGGCTCAAAAATCCCTGAATCATTTATTCCGTTTGGTTATTTTGTTTTGCATGATTTTTCTCTATGTTCTTGAAAGTAATTGCTGCACTAATGCATGTGGATGCAAACTGATGATAACTTGAGAAGATGCTAAACTTTATTGCTAAATCAAAACGTGTTTAGATATGTGCTCTTTCTGCATGATAGAAATGGATATCTAGCACACAATTAGACTGCCTTACCAGGGTTGTGACTGTGAACTAAGTTATTGCTCTGTGTAAACTATGTAGCCCTAGGGTCCTTACAGATACTCGAACTCTGCAAAAGCAAAACCCTGAATTACAGATTTCACAATGCCTAGCATGTTCACAGCTCCATATACCTTACTGCTTTTATATAATTTATCAAAACAAAATTCACTTTAAAAAATCTATTCCATGCTCTTATTTAAATAAGTTTTCATTGTATCATCTGCCACATTTATTCCACAGCAGTTATACTTCTATCTATGTAATGACTTTTTGATGAATTTTCTACTTCATCAGAAAGTCTCTATACTGAAATAATTCTACAACTCCTTCCAAAGTATTATGTGTGTAAATTGAACCCAGCTGCTTGAAGCACTGATTATCAAGATGATGTGGGGATATATATTACATAAAACTTCCTTCTCAATTGCATATGATAACATATTGTTGTTTCTGGGGAGAATGCAAAAATTGGCCAATTTAAAAGAAAGCTGAAAGCAGATTGAAAAGACTGGCATATTTTTATGGATATAACCTCAAATCAAATTTATACCTATGTAGCCCTAACTCCGTATTACTTTTTCTCTGGAAATAATGATAAAAGTTTTTTCTTTTTAAATTTTTTTTTTTTACCTGTCAATTTATGGTGAGCAATGATGTATAATGTGGCATGAATAAAAGCAAACCTTGGCTTTTGTTTTATTCCTAGGCAATAAAAAGCTAAAACGTAATAGATCTCACACTTCTATTCCATAGAGTGTCCTGTTCATTTTTTAACGAAAGCTTCACTAAAGCTCTTCCACCAATTTTATAAGGTTGGCAAAAGAAATCCAAAGGGAATCCAAAATGTTATGTCAGACAAGACTGTAATTCATACCAGAATGCACCATGAACTGTAGGTTGGAAGGTTCAGACTGGATGAAAAACAGCTTCACATCTGAAACTGTTTAGAGATTACGTGATCTCCATCCTTGAAGTTTTGAAAAAAATTGCACCAGACAAAACCAAGAAAGACAAGTTCCAGCGTCAGTGATAATCCTTCATTAACAGGAAGATTGCTATATAGTCTTCCAAGATCCCTTTCAACCAACACTTATAAGATTTCCATAATTATTTCCTGAAGTTAACTCTCCAATACAAGAGAAAGGGGACAAAGAACAAAACTGAGTAAGAGTTATCTTGTCAGCATAACACAAACTGCTCAAAGTAATAGTTGGCAGTAACAGAAGTGTATAACATACAAGCCCCATGATATTTTGGAGGTCTTTTCCAACCTTAATGATTCTTGGATATCCAACCATGTCTTTTCACTGTCCTTGGCTACATGTTCATGAAGACATCTAGTTCATGTGGTTCATGAAGAACTCCAGCCTACAGGAAAGGCTCACATTGGAGAAGTTTGTGGAGAACTTTCTCCCTTAGGAAGAAGCAAGGGAAGAGTGGGATGAGTCCTCATCCCTGAGGAAGCAAGAGAGGCAGAGATGATTGTGATGAACTGGACACAACTTCCATTCTCCATCCCCTTGCACCACTGTGGGAGACGAGGTAGATAAATCAGGAGTAAAGTTAAGCCTAGGAGTAAGGAAGGAGTGGGGGGAAAGTTGTTTTAAGATTTTTTTATTTCTCATTACCCTTCTCTGATTTGATTGGTAGTAACTTCAATTAGTTTTCCTGAGTCCCTCCCTGTCCTTATCTTGACCCATGAGCCTTTTGGTACATTTTCTCTCCCCTGACCAGCTGAAGAGTGACTGAGTGGCTTTGGCAGGCCCCTGTCCAGCCAGGGTCAGCCCACCCCTAGTGCCAGTGAAATTCACCCCTATTACCAGTCCTTGGTGAGTACACTGTGTGTACTCTACCTGCTATGTAATCAGTAACTTTGTATAAATTTTACTGAATTTAATTTTGCCTTATAAAATGACTTAAACTGAGTATTTGAAATCTTCATGAGTCCTTCTTACCCAAGTCCTAATTATGTAGCTACAGCATGGAAAACCAGATCTTTATATAGAAATCATCTAGAAGATGGGGTAGAATCACTATCTAAAACAAAATACAGAAATGCAAAGGAAATTCATATTTTTTCATCTGAGTTATTAAAAATTCACTTTAAAGAGAAATACAGCATTGCATTTCAACAGCTAGCAAGAAGTGACAAGCTTACTACTACAAAGTAAAAAGAAGCAAACAAATGAAACATGTACATTACCAGAATAGTAATGTCCTGCTTCAAAATTCAATGTATCTTTCAAAGGATAAAATGAATCTGGCATATTTTTTTTCTATTTCCCATATTTTCTAACAACATTTTTTGAATAAAAAAGTAATGAAGAAGCAATGACATAATTGAACAGCTCATAATTACCAGCAACATCGAAAGAATAAAGGAATATTAATTTTCATGAATAACTGTTAAACTCTTGTCGAGATTTCGTGTGAAAGATTTCATTGTGAAATTTGTGTATGACCAAAAAATCATCTCAACAGTATTGAGCCATGAAACGAAACCTTAGAGAATTCTTTCTGCAAGTGGCAATGAACAACATCACTGAAAGGATTCTTTCAGACAGCTGCATTAATTTAGCTAGCCAACTTCCTGGTTTAAAGACAGTATCTGCCAACAAAACCATATCACTTTCATGCCTGAGTCAGAGAAAATATGTCATCAACAAAATTTTTATTTTTAATATTTTCTGGTTTAGGGGCCTACTTTTCTCATTCTCAAGCAGTCAATGAGATTGTTTTAGATAATAGATTTGTTTAAATTGTTGCAGTTCACAAAAAGCAGAAAACCGTGAAATCATAAATTGCAGCTCTACAAAGGAAAGCATAAAGATGATACCAGTAAGATGCATACTCTGTCTAACAAACAAGAAACTTTTCATATGAAATGCAATAGCTGTCTCTGTGTACTTTTCAAAAAATGTAGCATTTAAAGCAATAATCACTGAGTTTTGACTTGGCACTTTTCAGGTGGAAACTCTACACAGATGGAAACTCTGTAGCCCCTCTGGGTAACCTGTCTGTGCACCCTTACAGTAAGAAGCATCTTTTTGTCTTCAGACTGATTTTCCTGGTTTTCAGTTTTAGTCCACTGCCTCTTGTTCTCTCAAAGGACACTACTGAGAAAAGTCTGTCTTCTTCCTCTTCATGTCCTCCAAACACATTGATGAGCTCTCCCTGAGAGTCTAAGTTTAAACAGTTCCAGCTCCCTCAGCCTTTTCTCACAGGATAATCTCCTAATCATCTTTGTGGCTCTTTGCTGGACTTGCTCAATTAAGTCTGCAACATTTCTGCAATGGGAGATCCAGAACTGGAAACAGCATTCCAATCCATATGCAAATATTGTATTTGCTCTGGAAAATATGATCATAACTTTGAAACTAAATTAATAATGGCTACTTATGAAGCATATAAGGTTCCACAGGTAGCAGAATGGATGCCAGGCAAATGAATGTAATGAAGGTGTAATGAAGGTGTTGTCTTTGGATAGGAAATGCCAAAGATAAAGTTAGACAGGGAAGTTAGAGGAAGGGCAGGTTCTAAGGCAACATAACTTCAGAGAGAGAACAAAAGAGTAGCCATGATCATAAAACTGGGATCCATCTATTACTGCAGATTGGGAAATATTTTTTTCTTTTGCCTGTTCCCCTTAGAGAAAAGTATTTGTAATGGAACTACTAAACTTTAAAAATGGTTAATGGTGATTAGAGTTCTCATTCAATGAAGAAAGATGGTAAGAATCAGGGTTTAAAAACCCCAGAGAGAATAGAAGTTTTTCTTACAGTTTATTAAAACTTTCACAAAAAAATACCCAACCCCAGTCCCCCCAAAAATCCCAACTTAACTTTCTCTGACTCATTAAGACTGAAAGAGTAAAAGTAGGTCTCAAAGTCTTTCTGTGAAGAGGTGATGTCAGAGCAAAAGGGATTGAGTCATTTGTTTCAAGAGGTAGTATTAAACTATTTTCTCATTCAATGAAGAAAGATGGTAAGAATCAGGGTTTAAAAACCCCAGAGAGAATAGAAGTTTTTCTTACAGTTTATTAAAACTTTCACAAAAAAATACCCAACCCCAGTCCCCCCAAAAACCCCAACTTAACTTTCTCTGACTCATTAAGACTGAAAGAGTAAAAGTAGGTCTCAAAGTCTTTCTGTGAAGAGGTGATGTCAGAGCAAAAGGGATTGAGTCATTTGTTTCAAGAGGTAGTATTAAACTATTTATATTAGTGGGGGAAAAAAAAAATCCAAGGACTATTGGAGGACAAATCATCTTCATGCACACTTGGTAAATTTCTGTTTCTTTTTTCTTGTAAGTAAAAAGAAATAAAATTATTTTTTCATTGAATTTTTAATTCATATAAGAAAGATTAAAAAATAAGAAAATTAGTTTTTGCCACTGGAAAGGTGATACTGAAAAGAAAAAAAACAACTAAGAATAGTAACCAGGCACAAGACTAACAAAGGAGATTAGAAACAACAATGAATATTTATTTCAACATATAATAAGTAAGCCAAAATACAATACCTGCTTAAATGTTCAATGATATTCAGTGCCAGAGCAATTTTAAGTAACAGAACACTGTGCCTCATATTGGTTTTTAATATTTATCACCAGTTTGAAGGATACTCAGCAGAAGAATAATATGCGACTCTGCCACAAACTGAGCCTGGCTGCTTCCATGTATGTAACTCTGTAAAACAAAAATGAAAAACATTCCTCTTTAAGAAATCCATTGAAAATGGCATGACCAGATGCGTGAGAATAAAACCTGTTTTGCAGAAAAATGCAAGTAGCAACAGCTAGGAATTAATAGCATAGTTTATGTATGTAGGTTTAGTAAAAAGAAATGTTAAAAATTTAGGCAAAACACATATGTAGAGTAAATGTAATGTTTCAAACAGGAAAGCATTATGCTGGGCTCTTTTTCACAGTGCTGCTACTGTGGAATAAAGAACATGCATTTATTTGCTCAGGTGATACAATTTTTCAGAAAGGAGATGATAAAATCAAGGGCATGCCACAGCATGGTTTTTTACAAAAGTGAAAACTGAAGCCTGCCTTAAACAAATCATTCTACTTTAGTCTTTCTCAGACTGAGTGAAGTTTCTTCATACAAAGTCTATTTTTTCTTTCTCCAGTAAGGTTTCTTCATACAAAGTCTATTTTTTCTTTCTCCAGTAATTGTGTCCATCAAAGTTCCTAATGCATAAACCATCTTATTTATATGGAAATATTGTAAAATAAATGTTAATACTAAAACTAAGTCTAACACAGTCTACTACCCCAAATAACTATTGTTAATGGGCTCCCTTTGTACATTTATTTTAAGAATCTGTGATATATTAGTGAAAAGCTGTTAGTGTATATTATTAACTATTAACAATTGTTATTGTTAACAAATAACTATTGTTAATTATCTATGACAGCAATAAAGGAAGCAAAAAATCTGAAGGACCGTCAACACGCACAAAATGAGGGAGAATCTCTGTCTTCCTCTCCTGTATTAATTACAAACTCTGAGCACTGAGTACAGTTTGTCATAAAATGCTATGTGAAATTAAATACATCCATGTTCTGAAAGTATTGTTTATATATATTATTCTTAGGCATAGATAAAATTTTCACCCTACCTCAATGGAAAGAAAAATGTTCTCTAGTAAGGCAAAGAAACAGAAAACTTTTTGCCTTCAGTCTGAATGCAGGGTTTTGTTTGTTCATTTAACTTACATGTGTAGATTTAATTCAGTTTATTCTGAATAATTCTGGCTTAGTAGCATCCTTCATGATGCTACTAAGTCATGATTCAGAACAAGTCAGATTTGAAATAATTGGATGTTTCAGCATACAAAAGAATGACTTCACCCATAGTAGTTAAAATCTGATAGATTCTGTGTCAAATCATGTAATTTATATTTAGTCAGTAGGTTGTTATCTATTGTTTTCAAAATTCAATCATATTATGCTCATTCAAATAACCAATTCAAACCTAAACCAGAAAGACCTTCATATACGTAAAGTTTCTATTTCTCTCTTTCTTTAACAAGATAAAAATCACTGATCTCATAAGAATATCTCATTGAAGTCTGATATGAAAATGAGCCAAACAGTATTTCTTGGTTTTTTTTTGCATGACTTTTTTTATAAATTTAACTAAGGCTACATATACACCCCCACACACACATCTATATATATGCTCACATGTACATAACAGAAAGGAAGGAAATAGGAATATTTCACAATAATAAAAAAAAAAAATCATAATAATTAAAAAAATTAATGACAAAGTTAAAATGCTTGATAGATTGTGTATTCTGATTCAGTTGTGACCATTGTCCTGTGAATAGTGACCTTCTGTCATTATTTTGACATTATATTTTTTAGTTTTCCTCCTAATAGGAATGAAGAGAGTCACTTCCAAAAAATTTATGCTAATGCTTCTGATGACAAAAACCTGTTCCATGCTGGGAGGAATCACATTTGAAGTGCTGGTCTTCATTACCCCTCATAGTAACTTTATTTAAAAATATCACTCCAGCTTGTGTGACTTCTGGTTTCACTTGGGAATGAAAAAAAAACTACAAAGAACTTTATTAATGAAATAGATCAGTTTCATAACCATGTAGCTGTCAAACCTGTACAGTAATGATAGTTTTGAAAATGCCAGCAAATATGCTCTCAAATCTGAAAATTTCAAACACGATTTTTCAGTTGCTATTCACACTTGAAAAATTGACTAAAAAAAATATCTTAAGGATCTTATTTATCTAAAAAATTATCATCTAGGGATGATAAGAGTTTGCAGGAAAACCAGTATGCAATACTGTCCATGTAGACCACTTATAATGCAAAGCTGAAACACCGCAAAAAATACTAAATGCTTTAAAAATGAATTAGATGGTTACTGCTTTTAAAATCATATTTTGGTTTTAAAAAGAAGAAGTATTAGTAGAAATTCTGATTTAAAAAACTTTATGGCAAGGTCTTGAATGTTACTGAAGTGGTACAGTGATTTAATGTAATGCACTATCAGGCTTGATATCACAATAATATAAGGATACATCTGTTGGAAAGACATTCTGAGAAATCTCTCATTAGAATAATAGAATCACAGAATGGTCTGTGTTGGAAGGGACCTTTAGAGGTCATCTGCTTCAATCCCCCTGCAGTGAGTAGGACCATAAACTAGATTCGGTTGCTCTTGCCCAACCTGACTCTGAATGTTTTCAGGCATGGGGCATGTATCACCTCTCTGGGCAACCTCTCTGCCAGTGTCTCACCACCCTCATGATAAAAAATTTCTTCCTTGTATCTTGTCTAAATCTACCCTCTTTTAGTTTAAAACTATTACCCTTTGTCCTATTGCAACAGGTCTAAAACATCTGTCCCCATCTTTCTTATAAGATCCCTTTAAGTATTGAAAGAGTGCAATAAGGTTTCCCCAGAGCCTTCTCTTCTGATTCATTGTTAATCACTGTGATAAAATCCTAATAATAACAAAGAATTTAGAGCAGAATATCTTTCCCTGCTTTTTGGTTAAATTAACAGAGCAATTAGTTTTATTACATGATGTAAAATATGCATATTTATATCAGAATTTGAACAGCCTCTCAAAAGATAAAAGTCCTTAGGAAAAAAATTAATGAAAACAAAGATATACTCATTACAATATCAATATTAATTAGGTGAAAGAAAAGAACCATAGCTGCCATCTGATATAAGAAAAAAACATGAACTAGATGCAGTGTATTTACAAATGTGATACTTGAACAAACAAAACAAAAATCTGAAACAAAGAAAAAACCTGACAAAAAAAACTAGAGTATGAATTTCTGGCTAAATGTCTCATAGGGATCCATGTTATAACTCTATTTCTTTAAATGGGAGACGCTAAAGGCATAGCCTTGTTTACAAGGAAGTGGATATTCTTTGCTTTAGTTCTGGAAATCTCACATGTATATTAAAAACCTAGTAGGAGACAATTGATACATTTCCAGAGAGGGGACAGAAATGAATAAAAGCAAAAGGAGTACCCAGCTTGAACACAAAGGCCAGGTTTCATCTTTGAGAGGTCAAGAGACCTCAGGTCAACAGAGTTGAAGTAATTGAAAACACTAGTTGAAAGCCACTCTGTTAAAGTATTAAATAAGGAAGATGTTAACTGTACAGTATTGCCTTAAAAAAAAAAAAAAAAATCATCATTTTAACTACTAACTTCTTTGTTCCATTACAAGTGTTCTTAAGTAGATTATTCTTCCTAAAAGTTACCTAGCAATAGATCTGTGTGTGATCAACAGGGTCCTCAAATTGCTTCCCCAAGACATTGTTCTCCAAGTTCTTAAAACAGTAGCATGGCACATCTCCTCTACAGCTATGGGTCAACTGGAGCAATGCTTGGTAAGTACAGAAAGTGACACACTATTTCAGGGATGAAGATTAACCAAAATAATTTGCATTTCACAATGTATTGTGAATCACCTGAATTTATGACAGTACCTCATCCCATTCCTTATGAGGAATAAATATTAACCACTTCACAAAAGAAATGCAGGGTGTGTTTTATCCTCAGTGAACCTTCAGACTTACTTGCTAAGACAAAAAGCAGAGTAGAAGTTTTCAGAAGACAGAAGAACAGTATTTAATGTAAAAAATTATGGCAAACAGCTTTTCTTAAAGAGCGAATGGTGAGAACTGTATGGCATTTGTCTGTGTCCCTCCCTACAAGCATATGACTTTGAGGCCACTCGAAGCACGGATTATATGTGTATTGATACATATTTATGCAAATGTATCCCCCACACACCAGTTCTGTACACTGCAATGGCCACTGACTCATCAAGTTTTGAAATTCATGTCCCTCTATGACTCATACTTACCTAAAATAGAAATGTATTTAAAGAAACATTTTAAAGGACTAGCTATTTATCAATTCTCAAACTAAAGAAAGGAACTGATCACATGTGAGGTTTCTTTATTTTCATACTACTTATTTCCTTCTAAAAGAAGACTGCTGAATTACATTCTCATGAAATTTTATTTGAAGCTGCAAACCAATAAAACACAGAGAAGTACAATTTCTGGTTTTGTTAAGTTTTCTGCTTTTTGACATGAATCCACTTAATATTTGGAAACTCTGTGAAGTCTATCTGGCTGAAAATGCTTTAGGCAAATGCATTAAATAAATTCATTAATAAAATCAGATTTTCTCTTGCATTTTAAAGGCAGCAAGAGGGAGGACCAGGTAAGATGCAAAGATAAAGTCTGTCAGAAGAGAGGCAACCACAGCTTGAGCAGAATACTGGACAGCCACACAATTAGCACTGCCACACAACAGCAAGTGTCATAGTGGTAGGACTAAGAGAGGAACCAGAACCTGAGTAATTCACACTTTAAACAACCAGTCCTTTTCCAACTCCAATATTCTCCCATATCAGGTCTTATTTCAAAGAAGCTATTTGAATTTGGAACTGGAATAATCATATCTCTAAATCAGGCCATTTTCTTTGGCAGTGACAAACAATTGTTCAGTGCATGCATATAACACAAAACTGTGTTAAATGTTTATCTACTATTTATAAACTCATTAAATATTTAGTGTTATTGAACTGCAGATGGTACACACACACACACACATATATGTAAATGTATATAAAATTCCACACCAGAATAGTCAAGGATAACAGCAAAGTAATATCCTTTTTAAATTTCCCTAAATGCAGCATATGTTTGTGTTTTCTCTTCAAGAGTGATGGTTGTCATGATTCAGTAATGTACTTAACTATAGTCTGTGCTCTATTATTCCTTTCTGTTAATGCAGTGTAAATAAACCAGAAACAAAGTAAGGAGAAATAAGGCCTCTGCAAGTCATGTGCTAATTCTTAAGGCAAGAAGAATTTTGGACTACCCAAAATTAAAACATGATTTCAGGTGCTTTTTTAAAACAAACATCATGTTTATTTTCCATTAGTATGCACAAGAAGGATACCAGGATGAAGGGAGTTGATTAAACTGAGCTGGGTTTAGTAATAGTCTAAAATACAAGGCTACTTCACAAAGTATAATTTGGGATAACTGAGAAACAACTCATCCTGTGTTTATGAGATATAAAACACTAATTAAAAAGTGTATGAAAACTGATCAAAAGCAGATGATTTTGCTAATAACTATTCTTAAAATGATGAACTGAATTTGGACTGTATGTTGAAGAAATCCCTAGATGGAGACTGTGCCCTGAAGGAGACAACAGGCCAAGTTCAAGCTAACATCTGTAGAAAGAAATGGAGCAACAGAGTAGTTAACTGCCCCAAAGAGAGAGCTATGAATTCCACACCATTAGGATAAGCACTATTAATCTATCTTTTTTCACATTAACGTTCAGGGTGAAATTCATCAGAGAAAGGAACATTACAGAAACCCATGGATTACTTAATTATGGTTGAGCCTTCAGAATGGCGTATTTTAATTAAAGACCACCAATTTTGCCAAGAACATGCATTAGATATATAAGCAGATGATATTTTCTCTTAATTTAAAGAGAAAAAGAACTATGCAACATTATCTATCAATTCAGATTTTACATAATTTCCAAGTCCAGGAACAGCAGGAATTTCAGCAGTATTTAAATGTTTAAAAAGAAGCTCTAAAACATTGTCCCACAATATAATTTCAAGACCTTTTCATTTTGAGGGCAGAAAAAGCTTAAACATTTTATGAAAGACAAATGATTCATTCAGTAAAGCAAACACTTTGAAACCAAACATCAAGGTATATAAATAAATGTTTTACAGTATGATTTCATTATCATACCTGCATTTCTCCAGACAGGTTCCCTTCTAAGCAAACTATGTAACACTTCAAAACCAGCTTAAAGTACCCAGCAAGATTAAGAAAAAAAAATCTTATACAGCTCAAAAGCTCAAGCTTTCTGACTCTGTTACTGCAGCTACCTACTCAAATATTATGCTTTCTAAAACCAGTACAGTTTCACATAGCTTTACTTGAAATATACACTCCAAATATGCTTCTTTAATTCCAATGCAGTAGTATTTGTTCAGTTCATACAGGCAAATCAGTTTTAGCTTACTTGCAAAACAATAGGGGACTTCCTATGAAGTTATTGACCTAGTCAGGTCTGTGAAAATCTCAGAACAGAAGCCTAATCTAATTCCCTGCTTTCTTTCCATCACAGAAGATACTATTATCTGCTGAGGATAGCACATGTTCAGTGATCTATTTTTCCTGTAGCAGCCAACCCTAAAAAGCTCTTCTTGGGACTAATGATGTGAAAAACCATGAGATGATAGTGGTTTGGGCCTAAGTTATTCACATGTGTGAGAATGGCTACCAGCTGGGAACATCTGTTAGCCCATGGATGCGATTTGCCAAATTAATAAACCTTTTTTTGAGACAGATGTAATATGGGTATGAGTTTATTTTGAAGAACTTAAACAACACTCACTCTCAGTAAATAAATATATGAATCCCATCTCAAAAACTAAAGAAAGACAAGAAGTTCTGAAGCTAGTCATTTTACTAAAAGAAACCTTTGACTAGTCTAATCACATATTAATATTCAATAGTTAGGAAAATGTCCAAGTATTTAATAGGACAATTGGTATTATTGCAGACAACCAGATATAAAAGGGGCATCTGCAAATGATACTTAATGGATTCAAAAATTAATACTATATTAAGCACAAAATAAATCTAAACTCACTTACTGCTAACAGAAGTCCTAAATAAATTAATTTGCATTTCTAGCAAAATGAAGACCACATATGACAGTAAGAAATGTGCAGTCAGCTACTTGAGACAATATGTTTTCTAGGAATCTTCATTTTATTTAATAAACAGAAACAATAAACTTTAATTTAACACTAACCCACCTGAAATAAACTATTTCTTTTGAACAGTTACTAGCTTTATAAACATTTCTAACTCAAATATAAGCCAACAGTTCACCAGCCTGGTGAAAATTTCATGTATTATAACCCTAGCAAGCAATCTCTCTAAGCAATGTCTCTACATGAAATGCCATCTAGCTTAGTTAGAGACCAGCAAGACCAGGACTAACAAAACAGCTGAAGTGCACACCAGCACATACAAAATAGTGAGAAATAGACATAATTATTAGATGCTGTATTTATGTACTTTCAGTAATTTTATTCCATTTACTCAAGCACCTTACTCTAAAAATTAGTAGGATATCTAGAAAATCAACTGGACCTCAAATAAAACTCCATGTGTTTATTATTTTTTCAGCATCCTTGGTGCAACAGTTAGTGCAAGTATTCTGACTCACTTACTAAACAAGACCATAAATCATATCAGCCACTTTTGATGGGTGGCTTTAACAGCTATGGATGAAATCAGCCCTTTTAAAGAAATATTTAGTGTAGGTGTTTTTTTAAGAATCTGTGTAATACAGATACACATAACAATCTCATACAGACTCTTTGATTTCCTCATTTTTAAATTCAATGAGTTTCATTTTCCAGACCTGAGCTCATTCCTGTGATCACCATCACTCAAACCAAAAACTGAGAGAAGAGACAGCAACCAGTTTTCATAGGACTGGCTGGCTGAAACAGCCTGTTCTGGCTGCCTTCCATGAAGTTCATCTGGCACCAAGCACAGAATATGATCTGGGTTTCCAGCCCTAGAACAAAAGTGGAAAAAAACGCTGCCTTACTTTTGAAGACTAGCAGGCTGGAAAGGGTAGCTGGTATAATTTAAAATAGCATACAAACCCTGGCTTATGCTGCTTCTTTGGTTGTTCCTAGACAGCTTTTATAGCAATACTGCATTATTTAGGGTTATAGAAGTACTGTCAAAGTAGTCCACTAGTAGAGATTATCTCACAAATCTAGAAACTGCAAACACTCTGTTCAGACATAGAGGCTTTGATATAACCTGCTGAATAAGAATTAATTCTGAGGAACTTCTTCCATATTTATTAATCACAAAATAATATGAAAAGATGCAGTAAGCCTTCAAAGAATCATATTTTGTGGATTTCAAAAAAAACCCAGAACTTAAACCACTTATTAGGAATAAAACATTGCCACCCGTAGAGCCTTAATTCCCATGTTACATAATGGATGGAACAAATGCAACCAATATCCTCCCTCTAAATGAGCAATATGACACACAGTACCCAGGTCAGAGACTTAACAGAGATGAACACTTCCAGGATCTCTGAAACAGCATGCTGGTAGGCTGGGGAAGTTTGAGTGACCCAAGCCTAACTGCCTAAGGAAATAAAATTTTTTGCAATTGTGATACCTTGTTTAACAACTTGACTACTTTTTAATCAACTTTAAAAGATGGTAAAAAAATTCTCAGAGAATGTGCTCCTGCACATTTCATTACAGCTGGACAACCAAAACAGTGATTCTACTCAAAGAAAAGCTGTAATTAAAGTTCAACTGTTAATAGCTGTTCTGGAGTATGGTCTGCTTGCATAACACATGGAAGCCAAACCCTAATACTTCTAATCAGGATAAAATAGAAATTGAGATGTTTTTCAGGAACAGCAATTCACAAAATCACAAGGTTGGAAGAGATCTTCAAGATGATCAAGTCCATCCCATGCCCTAACAACTCAACTAGACCATGGGCCCAACTGCCATATCCAGCTTTTTGTTTAAAAACATCCAGGGATGGTGACCTCCCCATGCAAACCACTCCAATACTTTATTACTCTCTCTGTAAAAATCTTTTTCCTAATATTCAACCTATATTTCCCTTGGTGCAGCTTAAGACTGTGTCCTCTGGTTCTGTCAGTTGCTGCCTGGAGAAAGAGACCAACCCCTACCTGACTAAAACCACCTTTCAGGAAGTTGTAGAGAGTGATAAGGTCACCTCTGAGTTTCCTTTTCTCCAGGTTAAACACCCCAGCTCCCTCAGTTGTTCCTCACAGGGCTTGTGCTCCAATTCCCTCTCCAGCCTCATTGCCTCTGGATGCGCTCAAGCATCTCAACGTCCTTCCCAAACTGAGGGGCCAGAACTGGACACAGCACTCAAGGTGGCCTCACCAGTGCCAAGTACAGGGAAAGAATGACCTCCCTGGACCTTTCTCTAAAAACACAAACATATTTGTAATAACAACTATTTTCTGACTTCACAGGTATCTCTTTACTTTTTGTCCTCTGATGCTGAGCACAATATGGGATAAATCTCATTAGTCTCAAAAGAAAAAAAAAAAAAGGCAAAGATTAAAGGCAAAGATTCTAGGTTCTGCATATATCTATCTAGTCCGCAGCGTGGAAGTGTGATATCTTCATAAAATTGGTGTTTTGACAAAGAATGGTCATGGTAAAACAGGAAAGAGAGCTACAGTACAGTAGAACAGAAGGTTTCCTTACAAACTATACAGATGGAAGAGCTGAAAGAGCCATTCAGCTAAGCTCACGTTCTTGGTGTTATCTCAATTATGGTTTAGAATCTAAGACTAGCGGAAAAAAAAAAAAAATGTATCTTCAAGTTTCTATTCTCCTGGGTTTGTAGTAATATTTTCTTTTGACAAAGAAATTAGAGCCATTTTGGATAAAGCCTTCAGCATAACCCCATATACCTTTTCATAGTGTTTATGACTCAAAAGATGTTTTTAATTTCCTAGTCAGGAACTGCAATATTTTCTCTTTTGAAATTTTGAAGTGTTATTTCAATTGGATTTCAAGCTGTGAGGCATAGAAGGTATTTTCACTTAAATACTGAAGTGCTGCAAGCGGAAATGAAGACAGACAGACTACTATGACACTAGTTGCAAAATATGCTGAAATCAAAGCGCTGTGAAAAACAGAAACAAAAAGAAGTTTACTTTGTAGCAGAAGCAAGAGCAGGTGTCAATGCCACATTACTTCAAAGCTACAATCCAATTAACAATAATGGAGAAGTTGGGAGACAGTGAATGAGTCTGTTGTTCTGATAAAGAGCAAAAGATTTGCATTGACATCCGATGATAAGGAAGTAACATTATGACCCTTCACTACTACTGAAACCACAGATGATTCTCAGGGTCAGCAAAATATTACTAAAATAGTGGTGTATACAGCTACAGAGATATCAAAGTTAGGCCATAAATTAGGTGGCCAAACCTAATGGTTTCAGTAGTAGTGAAGGGTCATCCTATCAATGATGATAGTGTAATCCTATCAATGCAAAGATACATTAGGATCCTTGCATCCTAATGCAAGGATACAATAGGATAGTGTAATCCTATCAATGCAAGCCATACATTCAGATTCCAGCTGTGTCTTGTTCCCAATTAACAAAATTTCTAATAGACATGGGAGCACAACATTAATGCAGTGGGGTGCTGAGGAGCTGGGTGTACAATACAGACGACAAAGAGTTAAAATCACTGGAGTAAATGGAGCAAGAAGTGTTATCTGTCAAACTGCTGAGGTTAGTTTGTGGCTCCTGGGCAAGAAGTAAAAGTCTTCTCATCTTAACCCTAAAAGCAATTCAGTGACTGAAGTGCACTCGCTCGGTGTGGTGGATGCACTCCCTAATTCAAGAACTGCTGGTGTATCACAGTGCTGTATTTTGCTGCAGCACAAAATGAATGTATGAAGTTATAGCTGCTTTGGTGTCACTAACAGCTTCAATACCTAAAAGAGGAAATCTAACAGCCTCAATACAGGCACCTGGGGTGGTTTCACATTTTCCTAATTCTAATGCCAATGCTGTGAACATGACAAGGTTTAATTGGCGCTTATCTGGAAGGGAGGACAATACACCTTTAACAGGCTCCCGCATAGGTGTAAACATTCATTCATGATTGCACAAGCTGTGCTTGCCGAACTTTTACAAGCTATCTCACTCCTTCCAGACATCAAACCAAACAAGGAAGACCCTCCTAAAAAGATGGGAGACACCACCAGCAGTGCAGCATGCATTTCATGCAATAAAAGTTATAACTCCACCTTGAGAGATATCAAGTTCCGGCAGTTACACAACTTGAAACACTGAAGGATAATCTATCAGGACAAACCCCTCTGAGACTTGTGTTGTTTCCCTATTCCAGGAATAAAGCCAGAACACCCTCACTGAAGATCAAAGGAACCAGTTTGTAGTGGGGGAACTGCCATTCTATCAATTTACAAGAGAAAGCTCACAGAAAACAGAAAAGATGATGCGAAAATCACTTTTATTTAGGCCCCTTTAACTTTTTGGTTACTTTTGTGGTAAACACAGGAACCTTGTCATAATTGATGGATTGTTCCTTTTTTAATAAAAAAAAAAAACCATCTATAGTAGACCAAATTGTCATTTTTCTTTTTATAGGAATCTGCTGAGAGATAAAATTGAGCTGTGATGAATGGATGAAACTTTCAGTTGCCACCATGACTACCTGTATTTTCAGTCTATTAATGTGATTGTGATCTGTGTTTTCATCTCAAGCGTCTTGTTTGAAAAAAATCAGCAGGACTGCACATTTTATCTGCACAAAAAATAATAGCAGGACTGCACATTTTATCTATTATTAGTTTGATTTTTGCTAACTTTGTCTTTTTACTAAAAAAAAAAATGGTGTGAGGAAAAGCTTTTACATTTATCTTATGGATGCATAATTTTGTCTCAACCAAATTTAGCCTTGGAGGTGGTACAAGAATTCATATTTGGAATCAAGGAAAATGTATTCAGCTTCCCAGGTCTTTCTCGGAAAATTTTAGATTTATTATGGTTTGACTAAATTTTCCAGAGATATTAACAAGTGGACAAAATAATCTTAACAAAACAAAAGAAAATGTTACATACAAAATGGTTGAGTACCCCTTCCTAGACCAGAAGGGGGGAATTAAAAAAAAACAAAAAGAAAAAGCAAGCTGGGATAATATTGCTAAACTTAAAAAGGATAATAATTTCCTTTATGACCCCTCCAATAGTAAAGCCACAGTTTCTATTTTGTGTCAGGATTAAATTATATGGAGCAGTACTCTATGTTCTGACAAATAGAGTAAATGTAAAGATGTGTTTCCATGAAAACCTTTTATATGGGAACTATTTTGTATTTTGTATGAAAACTTTGTAAGCACAAGCAGTCCTGTAGAAGGTACACTATTACCAGCAATGTATTGAATTACAGAATCACTAACTAGGTAGGGCTTCTTGTCAATCTTCCCCTTTTGATCACTCCAAACCAAAGACTGCCTTAAAGGAGTTAACCCCAATTCCTGGCCTCTCTCTTGCTCTGCTCTCTTTTCTATTTCTTTCTAGTCTCTCTACCTCCCATTTTACTGGTAAATAAAATCCCTACTATTGACTTTGGCATATGATGTCTTTTGCACCTTAATTCTTGTAGAGGCATCTCTCAATAATTGGACATTAACAGCTTGCTATCTTCCTCCCAGTACAATCTCTCTCATTTGCTCTTTGTTTTTGCTAATTAACACTTAAGATCACAAAGAAGCAGTCATTTTGAGAAAAGAACTAAGGAAAAATACAGGCTTAGCATGATTGTAAAAGAAATCAAATACGAACTGAATGCCTAAAAAAAAGGGTCAAAACCAAATTCCTAATAAGTTCTGCTGCACTTGATTTTAAAATTTCCATCAGTATCCTAGAATAGGCCTATACTAATTGGAATTGTACAGCTGAGTTATTATAAAAAAAGTATTCAGTGTTGCCCAGAGCAATTTTTTGTATGGTATATTAGGTCTAGTTAGCAAATTGGAAGAAGTACTGCTGACATGACATAGCAACAGAGTAAAATGAAGCCTTTAGTAGGACAAATTGAGAATACAAGAATCACTCCATATTTAGAATATAAAGTTTGAGAGCAGGCATACCTAACAAATAGGTATTTATTTCACAGTAAAAAACTCTTTGAATCCATGCTTTATGAAGGCAGGTATAAGAGTCACTTACTTAAAGTCATTGTTTAATGCACTAGTAGATGCTTCTAATTATTAGAATAAAGAGTGAGAACATTTTTTTCAAAGGATGTGCATGCCATTAAGAATCTTGTACTTCAGCAACCATCACATTTGTGATGATGTCTTTTATAAAGTTTTATTTATGATGTCAGGCAATCAGTGAATATAACATGAACACCAGTAACTAAAAATTTCACGTTATGCCACAAAACCTCAGACCTATTTGCAGTATTATCCTCAGCAAGTATTCCAGCCTGAAATGAATACAAATCAAATACTGCTGTCAGCAAGACAAGCTGCATTTCAAGTTTCTTCCATCTGCTGTCGCCAAGAAAAACACCCAAATAGTCAAGCACTGAAAAGTTCCAGGATTGCAAAAAGCAACACAAGTTTTATAGACATTGCGAATTAGCATTGCATTCAAGCTTACAATGAAGATTTTAAATGCTAGCTTTACTAAAGAAGCAATATTAATACATTAATACCTAGAAGAGGAGAAAATAGATTAATTGAACAATGAATGTTGATGTATTTGGGACAAGGAAAACTAGGAATTATTTGATGTGAAATAAAAAATCTCACGATATTTTAAGGGCTTGTTCATGTGAGACTTTGATACTTGGACTACAGTTTGCAAGGAAGTTAAGATTATTGCAAGTACTTCATTGTGAAATGGCAGATTGCTTCCAGCTCAGAAAGGAGAGAATAAGCTTAGTCATATTCTACAAATATCAGAATTATTTAATGTTCAATTATTGTGCCTCGAATCATAAAATAACAAAGTTGTACTTTTCAACACAATAATTGTTTTGAAATAAACAAACAGGTGAGTCTGGACAAATAAGTTTTTAGGCCAAAGGCAAAAATTATATAATGAATTTCATTAACAAAGATGGAAATGCAAAGCAGAATTTTGAGAGCAAAACCAATACCTCATGATAAACTATTCTCTTTCTCTGCAGTAAGAGAATAAGTTTCTTGGCTTTAGCAGATTGTGGCTTGCAAGCAAGTACTACTAATTTGGGCAAAGTTGTTGAAAACCAAAAAATTTTAGATGGTTCAGTTATAAGAACAGCATTTTAATGAAGTAGAAAAATGCAAAATACTGATGTCAAAAATAAAAAAAATGTTTCAACACACACACACACACCTCTTCACTTTATACAAGGTACGAAGCTCTAGTTAAAACAGCTCAAGGTGACTTTGACCTAAGCAGATTCCTAGTCCCACATATTTGTAGAAGAGCAAAGAAGTTTCTTTGTACCTGAAATAACTTGGATGAAATAAAGATTCAAAAGAAGTCAATAAGCACTTTGCTATTGATTTCAATGAGCCAATATTTCATTCTGATGGTTTATTGCTGATAGAATTTCGGAACATTAATATTTAGAAAGATATATAATATTGAGTAAGCTACTTAATTGCACAGAACAAACTATAAAGTAAAACCATTTACTCTATATTAAAGAATTTCAATATAACATTTATTTCTACATAACATTTAGCTGCAGAAGGCTAAACTGGCTGTCACAAGAAAAATCAAGCTTTCAATACAGAAGAATAGGCTCTGCAAATAACCTTGGACAAGAGATTCAGCAGGTAAACTGTCACACACATTTTTGGTGGTTAGAAATGCCTCTCTCCCAAGTTCATACTAAAGTGACCTGGAGATAATTATTCAGTGAATCAAAATATGAATTACATGGAGTGATTGAACAAGAAAAACATGTAAGAAAAGTTTAATGACATCCTCCTAATGTTCCACATTCAATCTGATATCACATATTTAGCAGCTGAAGTTTCTCAGGTGAAGTTTTTTTCTCTGCTTGTTACTTTTTTTT